>JAHTLZ010000007.1:39135176-39147786 GCA_023846285.1 Phrynocephalus versicolor | reverse complement strand
TCTATCTATCTATCTATCTATCTATCTATCTATCTATCTATCTATCTCACCCAATTAATGGCAGAGCAACTACTCTGGGCCACAAATGAATCATTTGCTATCATGCCATGAAATCCCACTCTGTCAAAGGGTAAGGCTGGCCCTGCTGTACAAGTTATGAGAATATATTTATTTACTTATTTTAGAGTATTTTTACTCTGCCTTTCTCCTTGGAAATGGACCCAAGGCGGCTTGCCTTTTTGAGCATGTGGTGTGTTTCATGGGTAGGTTCATAATGAGGGATACAGTAATGAGGGATAATATACAGTTCAGAACAATTAAGACATGTTCAAGTATCTGAGAACAAGGAATTGAGGGACATCTTACTGCATTAATAGACAACATTACATTAAAGCAGCACAGTTATAAGTAGTCATAAACACAAAGTCTATGTGAACCCATAGATTCATATAAAATACACATGGTAGTCCATCATTCAGCGAATGCTTGCCTGAAGAGAAAGGTTATAGAATAAAAAGCTAAATAAGGATGATGTAGTAGGATGTCATTCAGAAAATAAGATGCTTAGCTACATACTTATGAACCTACCCATGAAACATCTGTTTTTGTTTGAGTGGCACTGCTAAAAAACAACAGTTCTGTGTCAATTTAAGGTCATTCCTTGAGATTTTCCAGGGTGTATCATCACCATCATTGTCACAGAACTGCAGAGTTCTGGAAGCAAACGTATGGATCTTTGATTTTTGCATTTGTCAAGGAGACCGCATTAGGGAACTGAGCTCTCAACTTCTGGCTTCACAGTGAGATACCTAAAGCACTGAACTACACAGCATTTCTAGAAGTTGGAGTATCCTGTGTGCAGTGTGTACAATGATGGACTAGGACTCAGGATACCCAAGTTTTAATCCTCATTGGTCACAGCATCTCATAGGGTTTATGTGCCTAGGCTTAGTAAAACCACTCCTCAAGTATATTTCATTTGCACTGAGAATTCAATTGGGGTCACTGTAGGTGAGATGCAACTGGACAACATAAGAAATCTTGAAGGTAGTGTTCTCTGAAGAGTCCTGGAAACTGTAGTTCTCAAATTCTGAGAACCTTCAAGTTTTCAAATTCCAAGAACCTTCAAGTACTCAAATTCTGAGAACTTTTCTCTCAGGCTTGCTTTCAGAACTATAGTTCCAAGCTTCCAGGAAGTAACCAACCATTTCTTCAGGGAACCCTGGAAACTATTATTCTTAAATGGATCTTGGGGAATCTTGACGAGTCTAATCTCAGCATCTCACAAACTATTATTCCAAAACTACCTAGGCCTGCAAATGAGGTAGGCCTTCCAGTTGAGACTCAGGCATAGGCAAATCATTGATTTCTGTTTTGCTGTGTACAATCCTTAAAGCCCACACTGTTATGTCAGGCATATTACCATATTTTCTGAATAGCATTTTGCCCTACGAAAAATGCAATATTTTCAGCAGGAGGCATACTGATTGCTGCCACTGGTATTACTTCATGGGATATATTTATATCTGTCAGAGAAATCTGCTGGATGTTTTTGAGATATAATTAGCAATATGTCCATACCATTTTGAACTGCTGGATAGCTCAATAGTTTAGGTAGATGTTGGGAGTTTGAGTCTCCACTGAGCCTCCTTGACAAGGGCTCACTTGAGGTCCTTTCCCACTCTGCAGTTCTAAGTAGAGATGGGCACAAAATGATTTTTATTTTGTTTTTCGTTTTTCATTTGTTACAGAACGAAACAAAAATGGAGTGCCCTTTTAAAAAATGAAATAAAACAAAATGGAAATGTTCATTCCATTCTGTTTTGTTTTTGTTTATTATTTATTTTGACAGCTGTATGGCCATTTTTAATTCTGGGAGCGGGGGAGGAGTAGATTTTGAAACAAATCTGGATTTGAAATACAAACTAAATCAAACTGGTCACACATTATCTCTTGTTCTTCCAAATTTCATTTGCATGGGTACAAAAACAAGCAAAAAGCCCCAACCAACCAAACAAAGCACCTGCCACCAAATCTCTTGTTGTCGTTTTTACCATTGATGTGCTTATGTGTCCCAGCCAATGAGGTTTATTTTGAGAAATATATTTATAAATCTCTCATGCTGTTTTCTATCTAAAAAGCCAAGTAGCAGGAATGGCCCCCACCCTTTGGAATCCACTCCCATTAGAGATGTGATCAAGTTCCATTCTAATTGATTTGAAGAAGCATGTAAGAACACCTCCTTTTGGACTGGGGTATGATGTCTGAGCTGCTCTGCGGTGTTGTTTTTAAAAGTGTTCTTTGCTGTTTTTTTTTAAAAAAATGTTTTAATGCATTTTGTTGACTCGGATGGTTTTTATGGTGGGATTGGTTTCATTTGGTTTTATGATTTTGTTGTTCATTTGTTGTTCTAGTTCAGTGGTTCTCAACTTGTGGGTCCACAGATGTCGATGGACTGTAACTCCCAGAAGCCTCCACCACTCATTGTGCTGGAAGGGATTTCTGGGTGTTCCAGTTCAGGAACATCTGGGGACCCACAGTTTGAGAACCGCTGTTCTAGTTGATTCTTTTATGAAGACTGTAAGGTGCCTTGGGCTCTATTTTCTAGTGGCAGGACATAAAAATAAATAAATAATAACCATGTGCCATCAAGTCAAATCTGACTTGTGGCAAGTCTTTCCAGAGTTTTCCAGGTAGCTAATACTCAGAACTGATTTAGTATTCCCTTCTTCTGGAGGGCACCTCGAGACTGTGCAGCTGGCCCAAGGCCACACAGGCTGGCTCTTTTCCCAGGAACCCCCACCCTCTAGTTCTACAAACAGGTACTGAAAACCATTGAACTGCCCGGCCAACTGGAAGGGTTGGGACCCACGACATAAATAAAGTTTCCAGTGAGTTGGTTCTGCTCAGGAGGAAGTAGAATTGTTAGTGGGTTCAAGGCAGAAAAGAGGTGTATATGAGATCCAGAGAGTCTTGCCCACTCTCAATACTTTGCAATTCCTGTGGGGTCAGAAATTACATCACTGCTCCTTCGGTACAGAGTATAAGGGCTTAAACACACTCTTGCACAACCCGGGGCCTGTCACCACACGGATCACACCCCTGCCCGCCCACAAGGTCTTCCCCGTTCCTATACTGCTGCTGTTGCGTTAGCATAAAGCTGCTCCACAGCTGCCATTCTGCCTCCCTCAAGAGTAACTCAGAGAAAAGCACCCCTAAAGCTTCTTTGCCTGCTGCTTCCTCCTTGGGAAGTGGTGATCAGACACCGAGAGGAAGCTGCTTTCCTGTTTTCACCACAACAGCAGCCGCTGGGGCAGGATTTTTATTTTTTATTTTTGCCAAGTTCCACATCTCTGCGCACCCTCCTCCACATGGAAAATATTTCTCCTCAACATCTGGCTCCTTTTTATAGCAGTGATAAAATACACGCATTTCCTAAACACTAGTTGCTCTGTCAATTAACCACCCTGGTTATTATTTTTTAATTGTATTTTTTATAAGCTCAGTTGTGGGGAAGAAAGAAAAAGATGTACTGTATGGTGAGATCAATACTTTCATTTCCTGCTGTCGTAACTGGGCTTAGAAATGGTTTGCCCTGCCTCCAAAAGACATCTATAGGCATTACTGTACATTGTTACATAACATCTACCTCTTTTTTTTAAAAAAAAATCATCATGTAACATCCTGACATATTAAAACAACATCAGATGATGTCATTTCCCCTCTTTTCTCTTCAGGAGGGCATAATTCATATTTCTCAAGATGGTTGTGGGGTGGCGGCGGCAGAAATTACCTTATTTAGAAGGAGAGGCAATGCATCACATCACATAACCTTTCCTGAGCTATGATATTCCCACAGAGCGATGTTTTGGTATGGAAAACTGCATCAAAGTAGTCCTAGCAGGGTACATGTATCTTACAAGCTTATTTATGTTGTACTTACTTATTCAGAACACTTAAAGCAATTAAAACTCACCAATCCATTACCTGATTCATTTTCAGAGTGTAAGCATGCCCTAATACAGATACTCCATTAAAAACTAGGTCAAGTAACAGTTAAATTGGCTATTACTTTTCAGGTATATCAAAGAATTGCTTTCTTGATACAGGGGAAAAGTCTATTCTCTCTCTCTTTTTAATTTTAGAGTATTTTTATTAGTTTAAAAAACATATACAAATTACATAAAAGGAAAACAAACATCAACAACAGTGCACCCCTTCACCAACAGGATCGCTCTTCATATTTTATAAATAATTTTATATAGTTTGCTAACAATACCTTTTACTACCATTTCGTTCTAAGTATCCTCGTACAACAGTAAGAGTTGTTCATATTTTGTGTACTCTCTGCATTTATTATTTTTCTTTAACCAAGTATCAGTCCATTTCTTTAATTGTATAAAATTGAACCAAGATATATCCCTACCTTGGAGAACTTCATTCATTTGTTATTTCCCTCTCATCTTGCCTATCCAGTCTTTCAATCTAATCACTTGTTTATCCCTAAATACTTTTTTAAAAACTTTCAAATTTGTAGGGAAATTCTCCATTTCAGTTACAGATCTCAATGGTGAGTCTGAGGGACATAATTTTTTCTTGTGCAAGTACCATGCATTTAACATAGATCTAAGAAAGGGGTTGTTAATCTCATTTAACTTTGATTTCTTAATAGTGCCGAATAGGTATTTTTCAATATCCTCCTTTATTTCCGATGATTCCATTTTCCACCATATTAATCTTTCTGGACTAAACATAATATCCCAACTTTCTCCTTGGAAAAAGGACCCAAGGCGGCTTACAGTAATGAGGGATAATATACAGTCCAGTATAATTAAGACATGTTCAAGTATTTGAGAAAAAGGAAATGAGGGACATCTTACAGCATTAATAGACAAACATTACATTAAAGCAACACGGTTATAAGTGGTCATAAACACAAAGTGTATGTGAACCCATAGATTCATATAAAATACACATGATAGTCCATCATTCAGGGAAAGCTTGCCTAAAGTTAAAGGTCTTTGCCTGTTTCCGGAAGGACAACACAGATGAAGCAGAGTACTGCACAACTTAGTATGCTGTGTGTTTGGTCATAGTCATTCCCTTGCTATCCTTATCCAGTTTGGCTTTACGTCTACTGAGGACCAGAAGTGATTTGGATAGGGGAACCCATTCATATTTACATGTATTCTGTGTTTCCTGGAAGAGTTTATACACCCTTTGAGGTTTTCCGGTTTCCGGTTTGAGGGAGGAACAGCGATTCTGTAGGGCTCCACTCCCTTTACCCTTTTTATCATTTAATTTTTTTATATTTTTGACTTTATAACCCCTTTGATTCAACGTAGGAAGGCTCTTATATAACACAGCCTATAGTGTCATAGAAAGAAATGACAGGAAAGGGAGCAGGCCAACCCTAGCATTAGATGGAGTGAGGCAGCCATTGCAACCAGTAGATGCGGGGTGTTTTGCAAGGGCAGTAGATTCTTAGCTATTTGGTTTGTTTTGATTCCCTTTCATTGCCATAAAGAGTATTTCTGGGGATCTTTGTCTCATATGCTGAATAGCTTGGCACCACACAGATTGCCCAGTATGTGGGAGAGCCATCACTTCCTGTTGGCCCTCAGGCAACCAAGACAGCCCTGGAGTGTAAAGAGCGTGCATGCATTTGAACAAATTTGTGTGTGCATGTGCGCACACTAGATATGATAGTTTGCAGACCAGCAGGATCCTTACCACAAAACTCACCCCCCCACCCCCCCACCCCCAAGCCTCCTTCACTTTATTAGTTCATTTTCCTGGGGAAAGAGCTGATCTTTACTGGTACTTGTCCCTCGAGAGAACAGACTTGTCAGGAAGCCAGAAGATATTACGGGGAAAGGATTAAGATTGTCTGCTATTGCTCCTCTAATGGAACCGAACTCTGCAGCTTCCCTTGTTTTGCGTGAGATTATTTGTAGTGCTGGTTTTAAAACTGAAAATAAAAGAAGCCCCTTTAAAAACAACGGGCCTCAGATCAAACAATTCCTTACTCCAATGTGGGTTTTCTTTTGCTCCACAGTGATCCATAACTACTGTTCTGACTAATGTCTTCATACAGTGACATATCCAGGACTTAGACTAGTTTCCACAATACCTCGGCCACACTTGGTCAGGGCAGTCCAGCCTGGCCCCTCTTCTGGGATTTGAACTCTTGATCTCTGGCTTTGCAGCCGAGTGCTCCATCTCACTGAACACTGAAAATCCATCCATCACACAACTCTGGTACAGGTATACCTGTACCAGAGTTGTGTGATGGATGAATTTTCAGCAGGTGAAGCTTATCTTAAAAGCAGTGCTTGCTGGAACGCTCTCTTCTCGGGAGCTATTAAGTCAGGCCTGCCCAAAGTCCGGCCCGGGGTCCAAATCCGGCCCGTCAGGCCATTTTGAGTGGCCCACGGCTGGCTGGCCTGCCCCTCCCTCCCCCTCCTTTGCCCCATGTTTCTTTAAACAGGCTCCCTGTGCTTCCTTTGGTCCCCACCTTCCTTCTTTCCTCCCTTCCTTGTTCCCCACCTTCTTTCCTTCCTCTCTTGGTTTCCACGTTTCTCCCTCCCTCCCTTGGTCCCCGCCTTCCTTCCTGCGGGTGGGGTTGCAAGGGGTCAGTGGGTGGGGCTTATGGGTCAGTGGGTGGGGCTTGCAGTGGGGTGGTAGGGTCGGGGAGCAACCGGCCCCTGACACATTCTCAGCCACCAAATCTGGCCCTCCTTACAAAAAGTTTGGGCACCCCTGTATTAAGTTATAGGACCCAGCCCCCTTTTTCATCTGTGCAGCCTAGCATATTTGTAAACCAGATAGGCAAGGAGCATGCACCTTTTTAAAAAGCAAGACAAGGGATAGGGATGCAACCTACATTAGATGGGCTCACCCTCCAATTTAAAAAAAATGGTCAGCAGCTTGGAGGTGCTCCTGGACTCATCCTTGAGCCTAGATGCCCAGGTCACAGCGGTGGCCAGGAGCGCATTTGCACAATTAAAGCTAGCATGCCAGTTACACCCATTCCTTGAGAAACCTGCTCTGGCCATGGTGACACATGCCCTAGTGACGTCCCAGCTGAGCTACTGTAATGCGCTCTAGGTGGGACTTCCAATGAAAAGTCCCATACAGAGTGGGCCCCTTCAGGGAGAATGGTGGCATAGAACCAAAGATTATTATTATTAAAAATCTCAGGAAACTTCAACAGGTCCAAAATGCAGCAGCCATTTTGCTGACTGGGGCGGGTTACAGAGATCACATTACACTCCTACTAAAACAGCTCTACTGGCTGCCAATCAGCTATCGGGCACAATTCAAGGTGCTGACCTTGAGCAACAAAGCACTGTACGACCTGGGTCCTAGCTACCTCAAAGATTGAATCTCATAGTATGAACCGGTTTGGGTGCTTACACCTTTCTCTCCATCCCACCACCCTTCATAGGTACGTCTCGTGGGACCACATGACAGGCCCTTCTGGGCTGCTGCACTCAAAGACTCTGGAACTCCCTCCCACTAGAGGACAGGATTGCCTCATCCCTGCTGTCTTTCCAGAAACAGGCAAAGACCTTTCTCTTCAGGCAAAATTTTCCTAAATGATGAACTACCACACATGACTACACAGACTTGTGTTTATAACCACTTATAACTTTGTACTTATATCACTCCTTGTGTGATTAGATTGACACTATTATCAATTGTTACTTCCCATTCCTCATTACTTTTAGATGGTCTACCGTACATGATTACATGGAATTTATACTCTAACTGCTTATGTTCTCTTTCAGCTCTAATGTTGTCTTCTAATGCTGTAAAATACCCCTCAATTCCTTGTTCTTAAACTTGAATATGTTTTAATTGTACTGGACTGTATATTGTCCCACATATCTAAGCCGCCTTGGGTCCTTTTCCAAGGAGAAAGATGGGGTAAAAATATTCATAAATAAAAAAAATTATAGCTTCTATAGTGAAAATTATACAGGGGTGAGTATGAACCAGAAGTAATAATAATCATGTTTTATCAAGTCAATTTTGACTTACACCAACTCTTTTCAAGATTTTCCATATAAAGAGTGCTCAGAAGTGGTGAACCACTCCCTTCTTCCGGGGAAACCCTGGGACTGTATGGACTACCCAAGGCCACACAGGCTGGCTCTAAATGCAGGAGGTCCAATGGGGAATTGAGCTTCCAACCTCTGGCTCCAGAGCCAGATACCTACACCACTGACCTATCCAGCCAAAAATGAACCAGAAAACCTCCATCAACAGAACCATAGTGTCTAGATCAAGGGAAGTGATAGTACCACTCTATTCTGCTCTGGTCAGACCCCACCTGGAGTACTGTGTCCAGTTCTGTGCGCCTCAATTTTAAAAGGATGTTGACAACCTCGAGTGGGTACAGAGGAGGGTGACCAGGATGGCTAAAGGTCTGGAAGAAATGTCTTATGAGGAACGGCTTAGGGAACTGGGAATGTTTAGCCTTTCAAAAAGAAGGCTGAGAGGGGATATGATAGCTATGTTTAAATATTTGAAAGGATGTCATTTTGAAGAGGGAACAGGTTTGTTTTCCATGGCTTCAGAGACAAGAACTTGGGCCAATGGTCTCAAACTACAAGAAAAGAGATTCCATTTGAATATTAGGAAGAACTTCATGACCGTTAGAGCTGTTCGGCAGTGGAATATGCTGCCACGGAGGGTGGTGGAGTATCCTTCCTTGGAGGTTTTTAAACAGAGGCTGGATGGCCATCTGTCGGAAATACTGTGATGAGGGTTCCTGCATGGCAGGGGGTTGGACTGGATGGCCCTTGAGGTCTCTTCCAACTCTATGATTCTATGATTTTAAGTAAGTAAGTAATTAAATAACATGCTGAGACTACCTGTCTCACAGGCTAGGCAATATTCTTTCTGTGACAGCTCACTGTAAAGAAATACAATTTAGAATATAGAGTTTGCTTTGATCTGACATTGGAGGCAGAACCATTGGTCTTCCATTTGCAAACACAGTTTGTACTGGGCTGTGTTTGCATCAGACCGTGGCAAAGTTTAGGATCCTGATTTGCAAATAACCCGGGACCTCTTTGTTTCATGGCGGTCATGTGCCAAAGAAGCATTTCTGTGAGCCTGTAGTTCAATGGGCAACTTCGACTTCTGAAGCAAGCAAACAAAAGCCAGATGTGTGGACTTGTTTGGGAAGGCAGTGAAGTGGGGGAGGGGGGGAGAAGCCCAGTTTCTTGGTGGGGGGAAAATCTTGTTGGTGTCAGCTCAGGAAGCTGCACTCTGACTCAAATGCGAGAACTCATAGAGCACACAACAAATTTCGCCAGAGGAAAGGTTTATTCTGTCAGATCAAATTTCTGAAGGCTGCTACCTGTGGGTGTATAACTTATTGGTATTAGGGAGGATTTAACATCTGAGGGCTAGCATAAAGAGGTCTGGAATGTGATCTCTTCCCCCTCCCTTTAAAATGTGTTTTAAGGTTTTTTTCCCTTAAAACAATTATGAACACTGGAGGGGCATGGAATAGCAGGAGAGAGAAGAAACATGCCCTGAAATTAGAGCTTGGAATTCATCAAAATGTTTCTTCTATTTTTTTTTGTATTGAGATACAATAATGTTATATTTCAAAGATAATACAATGAGATCCTTTTGCGTGCCAGAATATTGCTGCAAATGCACATCACACATAAAGAAGCACGTGTGTCTACTATAGATGGGTGTTTTGTTTCAGAAGGGGACTGGTTCCAAAATGAAACACGCCAGCACAGTTGGCTCTCGGAACCCATTCCCGCCCTCCGGAACAAAATCAACCACTGTCTTACCTTGCTTTATCTCACGCTGCGCAAATATCCAACCAGGAAGCAACCTCTGATGCGTAATCTTTCCCTCTGGTGCTGGCCAATCAGGAGCTGTGCAAGGACATGCATCACCCCACCTCCATGTCTGATTGGCCATCACCAGTGAGAGGGAAAGATGATGCATCGGAGGCTGCTTCCTGGTTGGATTTTCACGCAGCAAGGTAAGACAGTGGTTGATTTTGTTCCAGAGGGTGAGAATGGATTCCGAGCACCAGCATTGCTGGCATGTTTCATTTCAGAACCAGTCCCCTTCCAAAATGAAACACCCATCTCTAGTCTCTACCTATGTATCTGACCATCCACCATGTCCTTCAGTGCCCATCATGGACTTCAAGCCAGAGAAGGAATTACCCATGCAATGACCCTTCTGTTCACAATTCTCTTCAAAGGGATTTGTTACCTATAATAATAACAATGATCATTGTGCGCCGTCAAGTAATTTCTGATCTATGGTGTACATTTTCAGGGTTTTCTCAGTAGAGAATACTCAGAAGTGATTTTCCACCCCTTCTTCTATGGACGCCCTGCGGATAGGCAGCTTGCTCAAATCCATACAGGCTGGCTCTTCTCCCAGGAATGGGTAACTGAACTCCCAACTTCTGGCCCTGCAGCCAGATGCCTAAACCACTGAGGTATCTAAGCACCTCATGTTACGGGCAAATCGCATTTTCGGAAGGATTTTGACAAGTTTTTTTTTTCCAGGCTGGCTTTTCCTCCTGTTCTCTTATTGATTCTAATGTTTGAGCACTTTTAAAAAAGGACAATAAAATAATACAAAAAGCAACGAGAACCCCAGTGAGCAACACAAGTTAATTGTTCCAGGTCTCATTGCCTTCTACATGATCTCTGTTGTGTTTCAGCTGCTCCTTCAAAACAGAACCAAAACAACTTTCCAACCTTGTTCTACCCTCCCTTCTTCTCATTTGCTCCCAGCTGCTGGAGTGGAATTATTGGAACCTGTTTTTTCAAGTGAATAAATGATGATGATGATGATGAGGAGGAGGATGAGAATGAGGATGATGATGATGCATTCTTTACCCCGGTTGGAACTCTCAAACTCTCAAATGCAGAAGGAAATGAGCCAATGCTGTGAAATTGGTGGCTGGTGTCGGAGAGACCATGAAGACCTAGAATGTGAGCTTGAAATTGTAAAGCTGCAGGAACAGGAGCATTTCCCTTTATTGTGGCTGGAGACATGGCAAGTGGCATTTCTATGCACTGAACACAACAGGCAAAGGAATCACGCTAACTAGAAAGGCTTACAGAACCTTGAGGGTTACGCCTGCTTTTGAAAGTGTTTCTTCGAATGGCCAGAAACAGCAGATGAACACCACGCAGTTCTTCCTACCAAGGGAGGAAAACAAAGAGGAAGAAGCTGCATCTGTGTCCAGTCTGAATTCTGTCTTAGATCAGATCTCAACCCTCAAAGGCTGCACTCAAGCCGAAGAAAATCCATTGGAGGATTTACCCCTTGGATCAGAGCAGTGCTACACTTTCAACAGTAAAACCACAGAATCATAGAGTTGGAAGAGACCTCAAGGGCCATCTAGTCCAACCCCCTGCCATGCAGGAACCCCCATCACAGGTCTCCCGACAGGTGGCCACCCAGCCTCTGCTTAAAAACCTCCAAAGAAGAAGACTCCACCACCCTTCGTGGCAGCATATTCCACTGCCGAACAGCTCTAACTATCATAAAATTCTTCCGATGGTTTAAATTGAATCTCTTTCCCTGTAGTTTGAGACCATTGCCCCATGTTACAAACCCGCACCAACGCTGGACAAGGACACTTGGCTGAATGACCAGAAATTGAAACAACTTACACCGATAAAAATGTAAGAACCCTCCACCTTGGCAAATATGAACGAAAAGGAAATAACCCCCCTTCCTCCAATAAACAAAACAAACGAAAAACAAAAGCGCCAACAGTGACAACAATCAGCAGTGCATTGGAAAGCACAGAACATCCCTCACTGAGTGAAGTCCTGCCCATGTTTCTCCTTCAGTGTGTTCAACAGAAGAGTGGCCCAAAGAGGAAAGAAAAAGGGAAGTGGAAAGGTCTTGATATGACTCGTCCTCCGTGCCACAGATTGTTTTTGTTCTCATATTTCAACCTCCCCTGTCAGCTGATTGTTCCTGTTCTCCTTCAGCTTCCTATCTCCTTCTGAAAGTAGCATACTCAGGACTGGGAAGAGAGATTCATACAGGATGCAGTCTTACTGCTGTAGAATCAAGGGTAATTATTGAAGCAAAACAATTTGAAGAGCCATGTAGCCATCGCAAAAGACAAATACAAAAGTGGAACAGGTGATACAGTACCAAGTTTTATTAGTTTTATTAATGTACTGGGCAACATTCATGGGTCCGAAATAAACACAACAAATGTGATTAACAATAACAATCTTCAGGTGGGGAGAAATGAGCTGGTGCTACAGATATACATGTTCACCCACCAACACGGTGATCTCAATGGACAATTTTAAGTTTCCTGCCCTTGCTTTGTAACTCTTATAGGCATTAATCTATATATGCATTTAAGAAACTTCCCCACATGTCAGAATTCCCCCTTCTATCCACAGACATTGTCATTTAATGCTTCCTTTTTTGGTGATGGTACAGTAGAAGAAAAATAGAAAGGATACGTGTCAAAATGTGATTTTTTAAAAAAACCTACTCAGATTTCTTTCTTTCTTTCTTTCTTTCTTTCTTTCTTTCTTTCTTTCTTTCTTTCTTTCTTTCTTTCTTTCTTTCT
>JAHTLZ010000007.1:39120930-39135166 GCA_023846285.1 Phrynocephalus versicolor | reverse complement strand
TCTTTCTTTCTTTCTTTCTTTCTTTCTTTCTTTCTTTCTTTCTTTCTCAGAGTTTTCTATATCCTTTCTTTCCCGCCCCTTTTCCCTTTGCTCAGCCAGATCTGTTGACTGAATGGGTTTTACAATACAGCGAACCCTCGTATAACAAACAGTTTGTATAACATACAATCTGTACAACATAAAAAATTCCAGAGATAGGGGAAATTTGCTTAAGAGAATCATCTATGGGGCGAATCCGTACAACATAGAAATGGTTGTGATTAGGGATTACTCTGTTTTCAATGCATTCCTATGGGAAATTTGTATAAAGGAAAATTTGCTTAACAGAATTTCATTTGGAACAAATTAATTCCTTTATACAAGGTACCACTGTATTAGAAATTTAAACTATGTGGTTTCTTTGTGCCCGATGATGTGAAGGGTCTCTCCCTCGTTGCTGCACAAGATTATCCACAGTAAAAGCAAAGCAAAGTGTTCTGGTTATATACCACCCCATACCACTTCAAGTAGTCTCTGGGAGGTTTACAGTTTAATTACAGTATGCAGGCTACACATTGCCCCCCCCCTCAAACTGGGTTCTCATTTTACTGACCTCGGAAGGATGGAAGGCTGAGTCAACCATGAGCCGGCTACCTGGGATTGAATGCCAGGTCGTGAGCACAGTTTTAGCTGCAGTACAGGCATTTTAACTACTGCGCCACGAGTAGTGCAGACATCAGTGCCAGATCAAGGCTGGCTGTTTGGGACCTGTTTTGGAACAGTGTCGATGATGGAAGGCAGCTGTGGGAAAATCTCCATTTATTCTGCTCTGAGGCCAGGCAGAGAACTCCTGCTAAAAATGAAATGTTAAACCATGCCACAAATCAACCCCAAACGACACTGTTCTCCATTTCCACCATCTGTTTTGCTGGCTAATTTTCCTTGAACAGTAAATCCAAGGAGGTGTGGGGGGGGGACCCAACAATCACGGCCAGATTTTTTTCACAAGTGAGAACCTGCTGACCTGCCAAGGTCATTTTGAAAAGGAGCAAAAGGCAACCTTAACAAGCCTCGGAAGGCAAAAACACAAAGAAGCTTTCCTCCTTTTCCAAAGTGCCAGACACTTCTTCAGGAGTCGAGCTGCTACAGGCACAGAAAGCACTTGGAAAGTTACTTTTCAGAAGTAATCGGCTCCCATTATCATGCCAAGGCCCCAATCGGATGACTGAGGCTTTGCCCCACATTCAGTTCAAACAGTGACGAACCTTTGGGCACTGTAAACAGTGGTCTGAATAACTGCAATTTCAGAATAATTTTTAACTTTATCTTATGTTTCAATAAAATGGAATTACCTCTGCATCTAGTCACTGATTTTGCTGTATTTTAACAGCCAGTGTCATTCATCTTCCGTTGTGCCATTTACTTCAGCAAAAGAAACACACCCCTCCTCATGATTTTATAGTAGGACATGACTGTATCTGCTCTTAAATCGACAGGGCCGGCCTTCCCATACTTTGGTTGGCTTGGGGCTTTATTTTAAGCCTGCTGTTTCCCATGCTCTCCACCTCATTTCCTCTGGTCTTCCATATTTCATCTTGTCACCTAACGGCTTTGGAGGCCAGAAAAAACCTTGCTGTTTTCTCATGGCAAATTTGGTATCTTTATTCACTGCAGATTGTTTTACTCAGGGGGCCCGTTTACATGTAAATCTTTGCCGAGGTCAAGATAACCTTTAGCTCTACTACTTCTTTTTCAAAACACCATTATCATTCTGGCAGGAGAGCGGTGGTTAGGAGAAGGCTGGATTTGGCCTGAGGAGTCCTGCATCAAAAATCTCTCCTGCCAGCCAGCCATGAAACTCAGTGGGGCAGGAGCTACCTAGCAGCAGATCAACCATAGTAAGCTATTTGCATTCTGCAAATTAGAGTGAAACCACTTGATACACATATCAATAATCTTGAATTAAACACATGCAAAACTGTTGAAATGGTGGTGGATTTTAGGAGGACTCATTCTATACAGCCACCTCTTATGATATCAAATAACTTAGTGTCAATAGTGGAGTCCTTTAAATTTTTAGGTACTATTATATTTCAAGATTTAAAATGGTCATCTAATATTGAAAGTATTATTAAGAAAGCACAACAAAGAATGTTTTTTTCTGCGGCAACTTAGGAAGTTCAGACTGCCAAAAGAACTGTTGATTCAGTTCTATAGAGGTGTTATTGAATCTATCATCTGTTCCTTTATAACTGTCTGGTTTAGTTCTGCGACTAAGCATGACAGATATAGACTTCAAAGGATAATTGGAACTGCAGAAAAAATTATTGCTACTAATCTGCCATCTATTGTGGAGCTGTATACCACACGAGCTAAAAAGAGGGCGATGAAAATATATACAGATTCCACACATCCTGGATATAACCTGTTTCAATTGTTACCCTCAGGGTGACGTTTTAGGGCAGGGGTGCCCAAACTTTTTGTAAGGAGGGCCAGATTTGGTGGCTGAGAATGTGTCAGGGGCCGGTTGCTCCCCAACCCTGCCACCCCACTGCAAGCCCCACCCACTTTCTTTAAAAAAACATGGGGTGAAGGAGGGGGAGGGAGGGGCGGGCCAGCCAGCCGCGGGCCACTCAGAATGGCCTGACGGGCTGGATTTGGCCCCTGGGGCGGACTTTCGGCAGGCCTGTTTTAGGGCATTGCATACTAGGACAACTAGATATAAAGATAGTTTCTTTCCAAGTGCTATCAAACTGATGAATAATTAAGTTTTACTTCTCTTCTTCCTTTTTAAATAATAGGTTATATTGTATTGTTGTACTGTGTTTTTATTGTTGACTATATGATTCTTATATTTCCTTTTATATATGGAGAGCATATTTTACCAAAACAAATTCTGGGTGTGTCCAATCACACTTGGCCAATAAAAGTATTCTGATTAAAAAGTATTCTATCTCATTTTATGTGTGTGTTTTATGTGCCTGGATGGCGGTGGTGATAACTGTGGCCAAGGAGCATTTGGGATCCAGGAGCGCAGTAGCAAGGGTATGTTCGGCTATGGAAGCCACCCACTGGAGAAGCTGCCTTGCTGCACCGTGGCAATGGAGTGCACTGGCATCAGCCATTGTCCACCCACTTGTTGGATAAGCAAGCCCTTTCTTGCCCTGAGTGACCAGAGAGGATGTCGTACTGTGGTTTAAAATGGTGGGCATTGGTTTTAAAACCAAAGTAAACCTTGCACCGTGTGGTCATTACTTCATATTCCACTCTTTCTCCCAACATGTGTGATTGCAGCTTGGATGTACATTGAGTGAGGTAGCTATCATCATCATCATCATCATCATCATCATCATCATCATCATCATCATCATCATCATCATCATCATCATCATCACCACCACCACCACCACCACCATATACTTTCAAGTCAATTCTGATTTTTGGTGACCTTTTAAAGGGTTTTCCAAATAAAGAATACTCAGAAGTAGAGATGGGCACGAAACGAACAATTTTTTTGTTTCCATTTTTGTTTTTTGTTTCGTTACGTAACGAAACGACAAACGAATTTTGTCTCTAAAATGAAACGAAACAAACAGAAACACCGGAAATTTTGTCGTGCGTTTCGTTTCCATTACTGCAATATAAGTGAATTGCTTAAAGTCCTAAAAAAATCACAAAAAATTGAAATTAATGGAAATGAAATGGTAACGAAAACGAAAACGATTTTTTTGCAAAAATTCGCGAAAAATGGAAACGAACCGAAACGGACCCTCCAAACGAAATGCCATTTTTTTTATTCATGCCCATCTCTACTCAGAAGTTGTTTTACTTATACAAAGAATAATGACAATCATTTTCCGTCAAGTCAGTTCTAACTTATGGTGACAGTTTTCAGGGTTTTCTAGGTAGTGAATACTCAGAAGTGGTTTTTACCATTCCCTTCTTCTGGAGCTATACCCAGACCATGCAGCTTGCCCAAGACCACACAGGCTGGCTCTTCTCACTAAAAGCTAAGTAGGGAATCGAACTCCCAACCTCTGGGTCTGCTCCCAAATCCCTAAATCACAAAACTATACAGCCCATTGAGGCTGCTACAGGGCTGTTCAAATGTAACTTCATCTTCCACTGCTAGGGTTGAAGCTGAAACAATCTTTGGAACCTAGATTTCCCTAGATAGCAATCTTGGAAAATCTTGGACACAGCCGTCAAGAGGGAAATGGGGCTGAGAGGGAAGAGGCAGTTAACAAAAATGTGGCAAGCGAGAAAAGCCAACCCAAAACGTTTTGCTGCTAGAGAGAAAGAGGGTTTCTCTGTTACAGAAGCTAACTGGACTTGCAGTTGACTTCAATGGTGCTGCACTGGAGGCAGCAGGCCAGTTTAGAGGAATAAATATGATACCTACAGCTCTGCTAGCAAACAGAAGAGTAAACTTAGGGACTACAGAGGACTGCTTTCATTGTCTTCCAAATGAAGGCAAGCCTTTGAGGAATGCCTGCATTTCCTCCCCTGTATCTTTAATATGTCTGTGAAGATTCTCAGTCATCCAGGTGAGTTTATCTGGAAGTTGAGTCATGGCAACTGGACTTCTTATTTCTTGAGAGATATAAACGTTTCACTGCTCATCCAAACAGCTTCATCAGTCTCAATAAAGCTAGTGCAAGTCCTCTATCTTATAGTCCGCTTTGACCTCTTGTCACCCTGCTCTGAAATAGGCTCATAAGATGAACGTGAACAATGGCCTAAGGTGCTGAAACTCATAAAGTATGGGTCGTTGGCTATGACCTTGGTGGTGAAGTCTTTCTGATTTGTCTGGGTATTGTTGAAAGCATAGCCTGATAAGCAGCAGATAGACTGTGCCCGAGACCCCCACCTCTGTTGAGAGAGGGGGTTTCAATGCTCACATGAATGGCTTCCCTGACCCCTCTCTCAAACCACCTATCTTCTCTGTCTAATATGTGTACATCCTCATCTTTGAATGAGTGCCCTTTGTCCTTCAAGTGGAGGTGTACTGATGATTCTGGTCCTGAGCTGTTACCCCTCCTATGTTGGGTCATCCTTCTGTTTATTGTATATCTGGCACATCTGGTCGGGGTTGAGGCTGCTTCTGGAGGTGAGGGTGCTGTCTTCTCTTAGTTTTCTCTTTACAGTTGTTAGGGCATCGGTGGTGGGGATGCTGGTAAGGAGTGATGTAACATCAAAGGATATCCAGTTTCAACTCCCTGACTTTAGAAACAAACTCCTCTGAATTGTGCACCTGGTGGTCCGTGGGTTAGGATAGTCCCCAGGTATTTTTCAATGCTGTAAGTCACTGAATTTATACTACTGACAATGTGTCTGAGAGGGATTTCTTGCTTGTGCATCTTGGGAAGTCTGGGACTTTCTCTCCAGGATATAACCAGTGGTAAGTCACCCTGTCAATTGTGTTATCCTTCTCCAAGAGTTTTAAGCATTCTATTACTTTTTTCTTGTAATTGCTGGTGGGGGCCCTTTTTAGTTTTTCATATGTGTGTCAGTCTATGGGAAAATCTGCTTCTTTTTCAAGGTGTCCTCTGTTATAGAGAATGGTGGGGAAGAGGATTAGGGGTTGTGAAGCTGCTCATCTGCAGTTAGCAGCACTTATTATACAGCTAAAGTCCCTTATTTCTTTCAATACAGTGGTTCCTAACCTTGGGTCTGCAGATAGCCTTGGACTACAACTCCCAGAAGTCTTCACCACTACCTGTGCTGGGCAGAATTTCTGGGAGTTGTAGTCCAAGAACATCTGAGGATCCAAGGTTGGGGGATACACTGCTTTAATAGCTAAACGTTGTCGCATAAGGACTTGGTTTCTTTCGTGGGCGCATCCAAGATGTTTGGTGAACAATGGAAGTGGTGATAATAACAACAACCTTTGAGCTGCAAAGTTAGAAGGGACCCTATGGATCACGGAGTCCATCCCCTCTCAAGGAGGCACACCGGGGAATTGAACTCTCAACCTCTGGCTCTTCAGCCAGAGATGGAATAGTGGGGTCTAAGCTTGCAAAGAAAGTGACTTCCCACTTCATGAGTGTGAATATGAGGGCTTTAATTTTCCACTCTGCCACTTCAATGGTGGCAAAGTCTCTTAATTCTCATTAAGATGCCAGCGAATCTTCCAGTGCCCCCTGACTGAGCTGCTCCTGGCCACTTAGGTACCAATTTGGAGGTGTTTGAATGTGCTCAGAGGAAGGCAATCGACAATGAGGCACCCGCTGGGCGTCATGCCTGGCCTCTAATGGTGTGTAAGACATGTTAATTCTCATTTATAGAGGGACTCAAACTGCTGGCTAGAACATTTCCTCTCGGCTGCAGTGCCTCACACTGGGATGGGCAACTTGGCATGGCATCAGAAGAAACTCGCGTGCCGGGGGGGGGGGCTGCAACCAATTTGTAGCTTTTGCCTCCGATCCTGTGAGGAGCATCCTTTGCGTTAATGTTTTCATTAGCATGATGGACTGCACATACACTGTAGCTGGCTGACATGTCGTATCGTAATCTTCTGAGATCTTAGCTTCGGATTGGAAAAACCTGGTCTGGATCCACTCACAGAGGAACACGGAGCACGAGTTGAAAGAGTACAGAGCAGCATGGGAAGGCATTTTAGACTGCAGAAAGGTGAATGCAATGCCTCCAGGGTGACCATGGAATCTGACTGACAGCCCTGAGGTATTCATTTGGGGGGTCAGAATAATTCTAAGGCCCCACAAATAGCTGCTGTACTAGGAAACATCTGCTTACTGATGCTGCATGTCACACCACAAGGAAGTGGACTGCTGTCTGTGAATGTTTGTGCCAAATAAATGCTGTTTGCTACACTGCCACAACTGTTTTTAAAGAAGCAATTGACTAACATGATTATCCCTCCAGTAAATTTTTAAAACGTACCTCTTTGCTTTCACCTTTCACCAACATAGGTAAGTTTTAGTTATTTTCACCCAGCAACCTGAGACTTGGCAAGGGTTACTAGCACCTGAATCAGCTTGTTTTTTTCTCCATCTACTATTTAGTACTCAACGTACCTATATCTAGGAAAATAACTTAAATGATTACAGTTCTATCAGAGGGGGTGTACATCCTTGCGACCATGGCATACCCTGACTGAAATCTTGTTGCATAATGTTGAGTGATGATGTCTTCAGCTCAAGGTAATTTTCAGTAATTAAAGACTTCCAACGTTGATTCTGTGGCTTTTCCGACTCCTTTATAGTATACAGTAACCCCCCACCTATCGCGGGGGCTATGAACCCACCCGACCTGCAATACATGAAAATCCGCGATATGTGGAAGCAGGCCGGGTGGGGGCGGGGGGCGATCAGAGGGGTGGGTGGGGTGGCGGGGGAACGATGCGATCGCTCCCCGCTGCCCCCCGCAGGTACTGCGATCCCGCGATATAGTGGGGCTGCAGTACCTGAGCCGCGAAATGGCGGGGGGGTGACTGTATATCTTTATACGGTGGTACCTTGTATAAAGGAATTAATTCGCTCCAAATGAAATTCTGTTAAGCAAATTTTCCTTTATACAAATTTCCCATAGGAATGCATTGAAAACAGAGCAATCCTTAATCGCGACCATTTTTATGTTGTATGGATTCACCCCATAGATGATTCTATTAAGCAAATTTACCCTATCTCTGGATTTTTTTATGTTGTACAGATTTTATGTTATACAAACCATTTGTTATACAAGGGTCCACTGTATTACGAAGGCAAAGCTCATCTAGACATTGTTTTAGATGCCACAAACTAATATTTAGAGCCACCTCTTTGAAAACTATAGCTTGTTCCAGGATCATTTCCATCTTGATTGCTCTCTTCTGCATATTATTGCTTCCCATGCAATTCTTGGTATATAAAGCCATTTATAGTCCCAGCCAGAGTCAACCCACAGAAGCAATGGGATTTATACAAACATTGGCACACCATTCAGTAACTGATTCACTTCGTCTGCTCCATTGGGACCTAACAATTCAATGTTGGCCCTTGAGTCTAAACATGTTGCCTCGCACACTAAAACTAGCAGAAAACATGAAGGGTATCACTCCGTGCATCTGGCCCTTGAAGTACCCCGGTTTTTATCCTGGAGATTATACATCTCCATTATGGTTTGTAACCTGTGATGGACTTTTCCTCCAGGAATCTGTCCAATCCCCTTTTGAAGGCACCCAGGCCAGATGGCATCACCACATCCTGTGGCAGGGAGTTCCACAGACTAAGAACGAGCTTGGTGAAAAAATATTTTCTTTTGTCTTTTCTCACTCTCCCAACCCTCAATTTGAGTGTATGTCCCTTAGTTCTAGTATTTTGTGAGAGGGAGAAGAGCTTCCCTCTATCGACTTTACTCATGCCCTGCATTATTTTGTACGCCTCAATTATATCCCCTCTCAGGCCCCTTGTTGCTCCAAGCAGCAATAACTGCCTCGTGCTTGTTTAAAGGGTTTCCAAAACTTGCAGCAGTAAAAATAAAAGAAAATCCTGCTTTAAAGCCCAAGGAAATAAAAATGTCTTCACCCAGTGCTGAAAGGAGCAAAGTCACAAGAGGCAGGCAATCCTCCCTGGAGGTCTGCCACATAAAGCAAGAAGGAGTTTGCGGTGGGCTCCCTCGCTGTGATCTCTCTGTTTTTCTCTCTGTTGGTGACCATACTTTGAAAACTGAACTCCTGGATGTTTTGGGCATTCTCCGAGTGCAGACTAGGCAGGAAAATGGACCCCCTTTTGTCATGTTGGTAGACGTGTTGACAACCCAAGACATGCCCTTCCTCTTGACTAGGGGCGTTTATACACAACCCCTAAACTCCGCCGCAAATGGCTGCAAGCTCCGGAGCTTAAAAATGTTTCCCCACCAGCTCCGGAGTTTGCTAAAATGCTTCCATTGTGGACCAGACTTCTGCAGCCAGATTTTTTACAAGACTGAGCCGACTGTCTAACCAGCGAGGCCAGCCCCGAGCTCCCAGCCCTTCTTCTCCTCTGGCAGCAGCGGCGGCTTCGGTGAGGCCGAGGACCAGCTCCAGGTGCTTGGAGCTGGCCTCGCCGAAGCCGCCGCTGCCGGAGGAGGGGAAGAAGGCAGGAGCAGTTTGGAGGCGGCAACCGCAATGCTGGGTTGTGGCTGCCGCCCAATTCCGGTGCCTTGTGCCGGGGCTCCGAGATGTAAGTCAAAGCCTGTGCCTCTAGTCAAACAGGCCCCTTCTTGCTGCAAGTCAAATATGATGCAAGTCAAGCAGTATGTAAGTCAAGGTTCCACTGTAAGCAAATAAGCACAAATACAAGATGTGAGAAGCAGTGGCTTTCAAAAAGCAATACCTGTAGAGACCCTAGATATCAGAAGGGATACGGAACCGATCAGGCACTACGTGTGAGGCGGAGAAATGGTTTCCAAATATAACATAAGGATAAGTGAGAATTTCACTGCACCTAGTTTTCAATGAGTGTAGTGCATAAAGTGATGGAGTGTCTGTGAAGATTCTCAGTCATCCAGGTGAGTTTATCTGGAAGTTGAGTCATGGCTACTGGACTTCTTTTTTGAGAGATAGAAACGTTTTGCTGTTCATCCAAACAGCTTCATCGGTCTGAATACAGCTGGTGCAAATCCTGACTTCTACAGACAGAAGCATGGTTGTGCCATGGGTTCTCCAGTGTCACCAATTGTTGCAAACCTATACATGGAAGAAGTGGAGAAGAAGGCACTCAACACCTTCCCAGGGACAACACCATCTCACTGGTTCAGGTATGTAGATGATACCTGGGTGAAAATCAAGACTCGGGAAGTACAGGCCTTTACAGACCACATCAACGGAGTGGACCCTAATATTAGGTTCACTAGAGAAGACACCCAAGACAACAGGCTGGCTTTCCTGGATTGTGCAGTCATCATCAGACCTGATTGTGGCCTGAAAGTAGAAGTTTACAGGAAACCCACCCACACAGATCAATACTTACTGTTCGACTCCCACCATCCATTACAGCACAAACTAGGAGTCATCAGGACCATAAGCCACAGAGCAGAGAGCATCCCCACCTCCACAGAAGCCAAGAAGAAGGAAGACAGGCACCTGAAGACAGCACTTAAGGCCTGTGGATATCCAAAGTGGGCCTTCAACAAAGCAGTGGGCCATCCCAGAAGAACAAGGGATCAGTCTGAGACCCAGACCCAGCAGAAGAACCTGGTCATTCCTTACATGGCTGGAGTGTCAGAAAAGCTTAAAAGGATTTTTGGCAAACACCACATCCCTGTTTATTTCAAACCCACAAACACACTAAGGCAGAGACTTGTCCACCCAAAGGATCCGGTACCCAACCATAAAAGGAGCAATATAGTATATGCGGTCCAATGCAGTGAGGAGTGTTCAGACCTCTACATTAGGGAAACCAAACAGCCATTAAACAGAAGGATGGCCCAACATAGGAGGGGTAACAGCTCAGGACCAGAATCAGCAGTACACCTCCATTTGAAGGAGAAAGGGCACTCTTTCAAAGATGAGGATGTACACATATTAGACAAAGAAGAGAGGTGGTTTGAAAGAGGAGTAAGGGAGGCCATTCATGTGAGCATTGAAAATCCCTCCCTCAACAGAGGTGGTGGCCTCCGGCATAGTTTATCTGCTACTTATCAAGCTGTGCTTTCCACACTACCGAGACAAATAAAAAAGCCTTTACCACCAAGGCCATAGCTAACGACCCATTAACGACCCTTTCTTGATAGGTTTCAGCACCTTAAGCCATGGTTCACCTCAAGGCTAAGGATACCATTGTCTCCCTAACGAGCCTATTTAGGCCATTGTTCATCTGATGAGACTAATTAAGGCCAGGGTGACTAGAGGTCAAAGCTGCCTATAAGAGTCAGGATTTGCACCAGCTGTATTCAGACCGATGAAGCTGTTTGGATGAACAGCGAAACGTTTCTATCTCTCAAAAAAGAAGTCCAGTAGCCATGACTCAACTTCCAGAAAGTGATGGAGTACAAATCCCCACTCAGCCATAGAAGTTTACTTGGGCTTTGTAACTAGTAATACCACTTCTTAAATATCTCATTTACCTTTAAAGCCCTATTTAGGTCACTCCAACTTGATGGCCCATAACATGTTTTTAAAGGAATAAGTTACTTTTCAAACACAGGAATAGCTAAGATGCACAAATTAATTTTAAGAAGTGCATTCCTTAAGATAAACTTGTGATCAACAGAACCCTCCATAAATAGCCCATCTGGATGTTTATTTGTTTTGTTGTAAACAGCCCAGAGTGGCCTTGTTGCCAGATGACCGGTATAGAAATTAAGTAAGTAAGTAAGTAAGTAAGTAAGTAAGTAAGTAAGTAAATAAGTAAGTAAGTAAGTAAGTAAGTAAGTGAATAAATTAATGTTCATATCTTGATATACTGTCTGATATCACAAATTACATTTTTGCTTCTAGACTACACAGAATCTCACACCAACATTTAGTTTTTTAGTACACTAAATGTTCAGGATTGTGAAATTTCACCAGAGGGATATTAAGTAATCCTAGAATGATTTCCTAAATCTTCAGAATGCTTTGCTGTCACAGATTGGGCATGTGTCAACACGGGAAAAGGAGATTTTTTTGTCATCCCGCCTGAGTTAAGGAATTCTAGTGCCCTCCCATTAGTGGTCCAAGACATTTTGCTGCCTGAGACTAATGACAATATTCTTTTTTATCTCTAACTGGGCAGCCTGTGGGAAAGCATTTGAACAGGAATAGCGAGACTGTATTCTCCTGTGTGGCTGGTTGCAAAAAAGGGGACAAAAGCCAGTCTTTTAATGTCTGGCCAGTATCTGTGCTCTGTGCCTCCCAGGACCTGTCATCAGAACCAGCTGCCTCACTGTGCCCAATGGTAGGGCTGACTGTGAACATTTCTCATGCAGGTTTGGCCAGTACCAGGATATTTTTTGTCAACTAGTTTACCAACTAAGACCCAATCCTATATAAACTTATCTAAATGTAAGAAACATTCAAATCAGTGAGGGTTATTTCTGAGTGGACATGTGTATTACTGTGTAAAATGTTTATTTTTGTTCAGTGCTTTTAGTGAGCTGTTGGTGGCCGCGACATTCATTGCATGAAGTTGCAATCTGATGTATGCTTCCTGGGGAAAAGATCTATGGAAACTGTAGGTCCTACTTCTGAGTAAATATTCATAAGGCTTTCTAAGCTGCTGTGCAAAGATCTTTCTCTTGAGGCAAGCTTTCCCTTAATGGTGGACTACCTATTATATGTCTCTATATGAATCTACCATTCTTGATTTTATGTTTATAAAATGATTTTATGTTTTATGACTTTGTGTTTATATCCACTTATAACTTTGTGCTTATTTCTCCTTTTTTGGATGGTCTACTGTGCATGATTACATGGAATTTTTACTCTCTTTAACTGCTCACATTCTCTTGTAGCTTTAACGTTGTCTTTTAATGCTGTAAGTGTAAGATGTCCCTCAATTCCCTATTCTCAACACTTGAACATGTCTTAATTGTACCAGACTGTATATTGTCCCTCATTACTGTAAACCGCCTTGGGTCCTTTTCCAAGGAGAAAGGCAGGGTAAAAATATTCTAAATAAATAAATAATAAATAAGGTATATTGTTATTCCCTCCTTCCCCCACTCACACTTTGTCCTTGTCATAATTTTTGATATTTCTCTTTCAAAGATGTACTGGAACAGAACGTATTGCCTTTTTTCTTACAAACTTGAATCCACAAAGACTAAACAGGAACAATCCTACATATTTAAGACGACTGAACTAGGGAAAATATTCATACACATCTGTTGTACAGAGGGCTACAAAAACACCTATTTTACATTGAATTTGCTGTAAAACACTTCAAGTGTTTTAATGGGGGGGGGGAAGGGACGCAGAATAAATAGACTTTACATAAAATAAATAGCACCCTGTAAAACAAGAGTTGGGGAATGTGTCGCTTTCCAGATGTTCATGGACAACAAATTCCATTAGTCCTGGTCAGGACAGCCAATGGTAAGTGAGGATGGAATGTCCAGTCCCCCAACATCTGGAGACCCAGATCTCACCAGTAAAAAAGGATTGTTATACCCACATTACAAATGCTTTAGAAATGTTCATGGGATTAAAGTAACTCTTTCTTTAACCTACCTATTTGTACAAATGAGCCAGAAAAATCTAAAGGCAAAAAGAGTTTTTCCACGTTGTCACTTGTCAACAAGCTGCCCTCCCAGCTTCACGTAATTTTCACCTGCCTAATCTCTACAACAACAAACCAAAGGTCTATCTAAATGCCTCCTGATTCCATTTTATCCTGCCTTTAAAAAGCCCATTTTCAGGCATACACAGAGCAAGGGAGATTATTCTTATTATTATTTTAAAAGAAGAACATTCTTTGGCTTCCGCTCAAGAATGTTGGAGACAATGATCTCACGTTCTGCCCACAAAGTGATCCCTGGAAAAAATAATATATACATTTTAAAAGCTCTAGTTGCTTTCGTTTCCCAGCAAAGGTTAGAGTACATAAGTTTGGTGTTTCTCAAATGTCAAGCTAAATGGACAGCTTGGTTAGAAGGAAAGAACTGAAACTGGCCAGCTCTAGAATAACCAGTGATTCAAGAGAGGAGTCCCATTGGCACCCTTCAGATTTACAGGGCCACCAAGAAGGTTTATGGAGTCTGGGACAGATGCTTTTATTGTTTAATTAAAAATGCCCGATGAAGCACAAGATGGTTTTTGGTTTACTTGCAAGGTGCAGCAAATGCATAAGGTGTACACGACTCCCTCACATCTCTGTTTCCTGCATATCTGTGTCCTTCTTCTTCTAAGGATCTTGAATGCAAAGCCACTTTTTGCCCCAATTCCAAATTCAGAATGGTCAGAGTGATGGCGGATTCATGACTACTGACCAGTGTTGGGGTGAAATGTGCAGGAGTTTTAAAGCCCAAGCCCAAGGTTTTTGTTAGTTCTTCCACAAATACAAAGCTTCCTTTTTTTCTTAATTACTTTTGTAAATGTATGGGGACTCATCTATTAGCAGCTCTTCAAAATTCTTTGCTGTTCCATATGTTGTCCAAAATATATTTATTTGTTTTCTGGGCAAACTGATTGTTAAGAGCTGCTGACAGGCACTGTACTAAAAGTAACTAGATGAAAAGTTTTCTCTGGACCTAATTTGTTAATTTGTTTGTTGCATTTTTATTGGATACTGTACGTGAAGTTTTATCCTGAATTGTTATAAATGACCCAGAGTGGCCTTGCTACCAGATGGGTGGT
>JAHTLZ010000007.1:39102319-39119930 GCA_023846285.1 Phrynocephalus versicolor | reverse complement strand
TCAAAAGCCTGCTCTTCAATCCTTGCTTTCCCAAAGGGTAGCACCCCTGCTCTTTGATCCGCACTTTCCCAAAGAGTAGCACCCTTCATGAAAGTGAGGATCAAAGAATAGGCTTTTGAATTTCTTGTGGCCACGGCACCCACACGGTGGCTGGGGGAAATTCAAAAGCCTGCTCTTCAATCCTCACTTTCCTGAAGTGTGGCACCCCATGCTACCCTTGGGAAAGTGATGATCAAAGAGCAGGTTTTTGAATTTCCCACGGCAACAATGAGGGTGCTGGGGCCACAGGAAATTCAAAAGCCTGCTCTTTGATCCTCAATTTCCTGAAGGGTAGCACCTGAAGCATTTGTAACCCAGGGTTCCACTGGATTCAGGTTAAATTGCAATATTGCAGTTTGGGCACTCAGCCTCTAAAAGGTTTGCCATCGCTGCCCTACACAAACAACACCCACAAATGCACACATATTTGCTGACCTCATTTCTGCTTCCCACTTGCCCCCTCAAAGAATGACAGCCACAGAAATCAGCGCCAGCTTCCCTTCTCTGTTGCTTTTTTTCTCAGCACTAGTTTCTTTTTTCTTTTTTGCAGTCTTTCAAGACTGGACTTCAAAATACCAGCGGCCCTTAAGATTCATGCCGATAAAGATCACATTCTCTCTCTGACACATTTGGTAACTATTTACTTAACCAAACTGTGAGGGCGGGAAGAAAGTGTCCGTTCTCCTGAGACCCTCTTGCCCCCCCCCACACACTCTCTGTCAGCAGCCTTGTTTACTCCTACTGCCGCAGTTCTGTGGTTGTGAAATCCTCACACTGGAAGAAATAAAAAAAAACCAACAACCTGAAAGGAAATGGTTAGTGACAAGCACTCCTTGAGGCCACAAGCCAACGGAATTAAATCAAGGACCGAGATGAAGAAACCGAAATTATCCTAATGAAATCTCAGAGGATAATCTATAGAGGATTGCGGGAGGGGGGGGAGTGGAAGAAAAAAAAAAGGACAACTGCCGGTGGGGGGTGGGGGAAGAGGGTTGCTTATTCAGATTTTCCCCTTTTCGCCTCAAATCTCTAGCTGAGGATGACTTACCTTGGGTGGAAATTGACACATGCCATCCCCAAAACCAAAACCTGGACTTTTGGGGTTTTTTTTACTCTTGGGAGCATAACTCCCAGAATCCCCAAGGAACGCATCACTGCTGTCTGGAGAATTTTGAGGAGTTATATTGCAAAAAAAAAAAGAAAGAAAGAAAGAAAAAAAGTAAACCATTCCTTGAACATCTCATGTGCCTTGGAAACCTTATTGAAGTCAGCAAAAGTCAAAACAGACTTGAGAGGATAGACCCATAACGGCCACAGGGGTAGCTTGTGCATCACGATACTAGGAAAAACAATGCCTCTTTCTCAAAGATACTGGGGGGGGGAACTATAGCTAAATTCATGGGGAAATGTGGGTAAGGGAGGTAGAAACGCTGTCCCTATGAATCAGAATGTCCCGAGACTCTGATCCTGTGAGCCCAGACTCCATTACGCCACTCCCTATGGGACCAGGGCAGTGTTTACAGAGTTGGATCGAGAATTTGGAGAACCAAATTCAAAACCCCACTGAAAAGCAGATCCCCTTGCATGGTGTTGAGTCTCGATTTTGTCAGTCTTGAAACTTTACTGTGTAAATGCAATGAGGAAATGTGCTGGATCTCCTGCCTTGTGGAAGGGAAACCATTGGAAAATGGGTGAAAGTGAATGAATGAATGAATGAAATTTTATTTTATTTACGGTCAAAGTACTTGCCTCTACTGAAGAAAGTATATTGTATGATTGGCCTGCATGCACCACTCTTTCACACCTGATCTCTGATCTCAGTGTTCTAATAAGGAAACAAAGTAGACACAAGACATGGGCACGAACCACAAGTTTGGCAGTTTGTGCCAGTTCGTTTTTTTATCCAAGCAGGTCTTTGGCGCTTGGTCGCCGACCTCTTCCGGCAGGTGCCCACTCATAGGAGGTGGGGCAGGGAGGGAAGCCAGGGTGCTGCCTCTAAGTGGGCGCCTGTGGGAGGAGGCAGGGCTGAGAAATGCCAAACACCTGTTTGGGCAAAATAAACAAATAAAAATGGGCATGTACCACCGAACCATCTCCAGTCAATACTTACAAACAGGGCAGTGCTTTTCAAACTGGCATTCAGGTCCATTCTCCCTTCCTGAGAGATGTCTCAGCCCATTTTATGGAATTTTAATTGATTTGCTATTGCCATCAGTGTTGCTGTTGTTGCTATGTTACCTTATTTTTGATGAAGATGTTTCTTTGCTATTTCGGACTGAATGTTTTGTTATGTTCTTTGGTCAGTAGAGGTTCTACTAGAAGGGTGGGAGAGAGGTTTAAACACACACACACACACACACACACACACACACACACACACACAGAGAGAGAGAGAGAGAGAGAGAGAGAGAGAGAGAGAGAGAGAGAGTCACACACAGACACACAGACACACACACACACACACACACACACACACATACAAACGTTTACCCAGTTCTGGAAATAAGGCTGGGTGGTTTGTAGAACATTAATTTTGGTCTGCAGAGGGATGTTTATTTTGAGAGCTGTCAGAGAAAAGGCTGTTACTGTATCTAAAACCATCCTCTACTCTAGTTGAATGAGTGGCCACTGTGGGATAGGTGTAAAGGTAAAGAAAGGTGTATCTGCACCAAAAAGGGTCATGGGTCCCTTTTCAGATAACTGTTTCAGATGACTTTTAATGCTATGACCCTCTCTTATGAAAATTCTGGGTACTGTATTCTAAACAGAAGGTATTTAGAATTCTCTGACTAGAGAGCTCTAACGTACTCCTCAAACAGAACATTCTATATACAGCACCTTGAGAATGCAGCCATGACAGTTAAAGTGCTATCAAACAGATGTAAATATCTCGTACAGATATATCGAAGGAAAGGAGAACTGCGGCAGTTAGTGGCTGGGAATGTGGCCAAGGAGCAATCACAAAGGACACTTAGTCCAAATCCTTCCCACTGGCATTTCTATTTTGGCCAATTGGTTATTCTAAAATGTTACACATATTTGTGAATTAGCATAGATGGTTGGACCGTGTCATTGATGACATGGATTTGACCAAACTCTGGGAGGCAGTGGAAGACAGGAGGGCCTGGTGTGCTCTGGTCCATGGGGTCATGAAGAGTCGGACACGACTAAATGACTGAACAACTGCTACCACAGTATTTTCCTGTCTAAAATTGTTAGACTGAAAATTGAGGGTCATTTCATACACAGAAGTAAGCTAAGGAGAAAATTGTGCAGTTGCAAAACTGTCCTTTTGGGTTGGAAAAGTGGGAGTTGTCTTATTTCATTCATTCATTCATTCATTCATTCATTCATTCATTCGTTCGTTCGTTCGTTCGTTCGTTCATTCATTCATTTATTTATAAAACTTATATGCCGCCCAGTGCCCACTACCTAAAGGTCTCTGGGTGGCTTACAATAAAAATGAACAGTTAAAAGAGTTAAAGCATTAAAAAGGCAATGGACAACTAAAAACAATAAAAACATTTAAACACAAAATACTAAAATTGCCACCAGGACCCACAATCTATGTTATGTCCGTTAAAAAAACTTCAGAAACAGGAAGGATTTTACCTGGCACCGAAATGTCATCAGTGTTGGTGACTGGTGGATGTCACTTGGGAGGGAGTTCCATAGCCTGGGGGCAGCTGCCGAAAAGGCCCTAGACCCACAAACGATCCCTTTCACCTCCTTGAGGGATGGCTATTTCAGGAGGGCTCCCTGGCTAGATTTTAATTGTACAATGGGGTGTCTTATAGATGGGAAAATACAGTAAATAATCAAATGCCATTAAATCAATTTGGATTTATGGCAACCCTTTCCAGGGTTTTCCAGGTAGAGAATACACAGCAGTGGTTTACCATTCCATTCTGCTGCAGTGGGTGCCAGGGACTGTGCAGCTCGCAGAAGTCCACGCAGGCTGGCTCTATTTCCTATGAGGCACTATGGGGAATTGAAATCCCAACGTCTGGCTCCATAGCCAGATACCTAAACCACTGAGCTGTCTAGCCAGCTTTATACAGTGGACCCTTGTATAACAAAGAGTTTGTATAAAATAAAATCTGTACAACATAACATATTCTGGAGATAGGGGAAATTTGCTTAACAGAATCGCCTATGGGCGAAATCCGTACAACATAAAAATGGGATCACTACATTTTCAATGCATTCCTATGGGAAATTTGTATAAAGGAAATTTGCGTAACATAATTTCATTTGGAACAAATTAATTCCTTTATACAAGGTACCACTGTGTTAACTAATCATAAGCCCATTCAATGCAAACATTGGTCTCTTTCCAATAATGCATTTCCTCTTTCTCGGTGAAGCATCAGACAGCCTTCCTATACTGACTTGTGATTTCTTGCTCTCATCCATATTATGCAAATCGGAGCCTTCTTTTGTCCTCCCCTGTTCCTTCATGCCATTCCCTCTCACTTTTTGGGGGGCAGTTCAAAAATGGCCAAGTTAGCTATGGAAGAAAACGGGGGGGGGGGGGAGGAACCAAAAGGAGGAATCGGAGCAATTCTTGAGGATGGAGGGAGATGAGAGGCAGTCTGGAAGATAAGTCATGGCTATTGGACTTCTCTTTTGAGAGATAGAAATGTTTCACTGCTCATCCAAACAGCTTCATCGGTCTGAATACAGCTAATGCGAGTCCACCATCTTACAGTCAGTCAGCTTTGACCTCTTGTCACCCTGGTCTGAATTAGGCTCATAAGATGAACAATGGCCTGAATAGGCTCGTTAGGGAGACAGTAGTATCCATAGCCTTAAGGTGAACAATGGCCTAAGGTGCTGAAACCTATCAAGAATGGGTTGTTAGCTATGGCCTTGGTGGTGAAGGCTCTTTGATTTGTCTGAGTACTTTGGAAAGCACAGCCTGATAAGTAGTAGATAGACTATGCCTGAGGCCGCCACCTCTGTTGAGGGAGGGGTTTTCAATGCTCACATGAATGGCTTCCCTGACCCCTCTCTCAAACCACCTCTCTTCTTTGTCTAATATGTGTACATCCACATCTTTGAATGAGTGCTCTTTATCCTACAGTAGGCAGTCCTACTGTCAGGTGGCTAGGGAAAGGGGAAGATTAACAGAGTGCTGCACGTGGAAAAGAATGGATCCGATTAAAAACTGCAGATGCTTTAGTGAGCTAATGAACACTTAAATGCCTTGATGATCAGAAAGAAGTCACCTAACAACAATCTTATTTTTTCTCTTACTATAAGTTAACGGAGCACAAAAACAAGAAAAGCCTCTGCGAATTTGCATGTTCTGAATTAGGGTGTTAATGATTTTTGTACCCATACCCATATAAATGTAGAGGTAGAACAGGTTGGTGATCAAGCCATAATTGTATGCATCTTGCTTCTCCCTCTGCTTCTCTCCCTCTAAAGGTGGCCTAAAGTTGAAGAAATTACTGGCAGGAAGCACGGCTCATGAATTCAATCAAAAATCCTTTCATTTGTCACAGCCGCTTCCTGTCCATTCCCCCTCCCTCCCAAAAAAACACATGTGCTTCTCCTGTTCGCTACAAAAAAACCCTTTGTTGAAATAATAAGCATTCATCAATATTTCCCTTGAATATCGTGAGCAGTTGCCTCAATGAAATGAGCGCCTCGTGTCTGTTCTTCACCCCAACCTGTGCCTTTCAACGTTTATTTTCCGTATCTCTAATAGCTTCCTCGCAGCCTTCTCCTGCTTTCCGCTTCTAAATTCTGCAAAGTCTCAAAACTGACAGAGGAAGACATTTTAAAAATGCTAACCCAATTCCGGCCGCTGGAGCTGGCTCCAGCCTTTCAGCCAATCGGGAGCTCTGAAGCCTTCGTAGGGGCTCACCCTCAGGTTTTTCCCTGCCAAGGATTCCTTGCTTCCCTTAAATGGCAAGGGCTTCCTGTGTGGAAGAGGCCCACATTAGCTGAAGGGGGCAGCAGGAAACCAGAGATGTTTCTCACAGTTTGTAGAATCTGTCACCGGCCTGAACAAACAATCGTCTGAGGAACAACTGAGGTCTCTTTTCTCACCACTTGTGCGCGATATTATTGCATCAATCCTTGCCCAGAAGGAAGACTACGAAATACATTTTAACAACAACAAGAAGAAAAACAAGAACAACAAGGCATAGGCATGTTGATTAAATATTCCATTTCAAGTTTCTTGGCTTTATTTGTCTAAACTGTGCAATTAACAGCGCTTGGATGCCATTTTAAACAGTCGCCCTATGGCAATGGTGTCCAAACTCTCGCCCTCCAGATGTTTTGGACCACAACTCCTGCAGTCCTTTGTCACTGGCAATCTAGCCTTGGAATTCTGGGAGTTGTGGTCCAAAATATCTGGAGGGTCAAAGTTTGGACACTCCTGCCTTATGGAATCTTGGGATTTGTAGTTTCAGAGGTAGAGAAATAGGAACATAAGAACATAAGAACAGCCTTGCTGGAAAAGGCCACAGCCCATCCAGTCCAGCATTCTGTCTCACACATGGGCTCACCATTTGCTTCAGGGTACTCTCAAGCAGATGTCTTCACCTACTTATGATTCCCTGCAAATGGCATTGAGAGATATCCTGCCTATCTCTCCATAAGATGTACAGTAGTTCAAAAGAGTGCATCTCACTCTATGGTAAATCTTACTTTTACGTAGGATGCAGCCAAGATAGTTTGAAGTGATATCAAACTGCCAGACCTGTGGCATGAATACATATTTGTACACAAGCTGGAGAGAAACCAGAGTTGAAGATTGGCTGGAAAGAAAAATTAAGAACAAGTCAGTTAGGACATCTCCAAACCAGTTTGTGGAAGGTCAATCCCAATCCATTCTGCAAATACTTGGGATACAAATTGGGTTGGGGTGATGTGAGTAGGATGATAGAGGTGGCTGGGGACTGAAAGAGTTGTGAGAATTAGGTTTGTGCCTCAATACAATCCTAACCAGATTGGAAACTATGACTAACCCTTCAAGCCCATATGGTTTATGTTTCCATTAGAACTATATACATCACCTGGTGTGCTTTCCTGTTAACACTTGCTTATGAGTGAATGAATTTAGGAACTGAGGATTCCAGCTATGCTAAAACATGAAGCCTTTAGTTTAAAAAATGTTGGTGGTACGACATTCCGTTTGTGTTATCCCTATCATACACAAGGAAAGGACACATGTGTTCAAGGGGATAAGGATGTGATCACACCAGAGGAGTAAGCTTGGATGTGCTCATCTATGACATTATTCCCATCTCAGAAGGCTTCAGGCTCTAAGCCACTTGGGAGTTAGAAAGTTGACATTGTTCAACATGACTGGAATCTAGTATCATAGAATCATAGAGTTGGAAGGAGCTGTAAGGTCATCAACTCCAACTCCTGCTCAGTGCAAGAACACAAATCAAAGAAGACCTGATTGTCCAATTTTCTCTTGAACGCCTCTGGTGCTGAAGCACTTGCCACCTCCCAAGGTAATTGGTTCCAGTGTTGTACTGCTCTAACAGTTAAGAACTTTTTCCTGATATCCATCCATCCATCCATCCATCCATCCATCCATCCATCTTTAAAGCAGGTAATAAATAAAAAATGTAAACTTGGGGATGGAATCTAGTAGCCAGGGCAGATTAAACAGAAGAGGCATAAGATGTTCTAAACATTTAGCTTCACGTTGGCAACAAGATTTTCCACCAGCTGTAATTTCTGAATAGTTTTCAAAGGAACACAGTGTCATACATTGCACTGTCTCACAATAACTTGGGCATACATGAGTATGGCAATACCAAATTTTCTGGCGATACCAGAAAAGTTTGTGGCTGACAAATAAGCCCAAGGAGGAATGACACCCATAGCATGTTGTGTGGCTGATATGGAGGTGAGGGGAATGGAAAGTGGAACTCCCAAGTGTCCCATCTTAGATTGCTATCCAGCCAGCTTTAAGAAACCTTGGTAAATGCATTTTGTACATAAGAACATAAGAACATAAGAAGAGCCATGCTGGATCAGGCCAAAGGCCCATCTAGTCCAGCTTCCTGTATCTCACAGTGGCCCCACCAGATGCGTCTGGGAGTGCACAAGACTAGATATCTGTCTCCTGATACCACTCTCCTGCATCTGGTCCTTGAGGTACCCCGGTTTTAAGCTTGGAGTTGATACATTTCCCTCATGGTTTGTAACCTGTGATGGACTTTTCCTCCAGGAAATTCCTGTGATACTTATGGTTCACCTGTCTCAGAAACAGTATCTGGATAGCTCAGCGGTGTAGGTCCCTGGCTGCAGAGCCAGATGTTAGAAGTAAAATTCCCTCACTGTGCCTCCTTGACAGGGGCTGAACCTGATGATCCATAGGGGTCCCTCCCAGCTCTTCTGGAAAGGTGTGGGTGGTATAAAATTACAAAACAATCAAAGTCCTGAAGTACCTACCAAAGGGGAGGGAAGAGAGGCTAAAAGCACCTAAAAGAGGATTCTGACCAAAGCTTGCAAAATTGTGAACAACTGGAAGAAACAACAAGGGTGAATTTCCCTCCCGTCCCCCATGCTAAAATTTGGGAATACCCAATTAAATTGACTGGCACTAGGTCTGGCACAGATGGAAGGAAGTTTCTCTCCATGCAACTCTTCTGCTTCTGCAAGTAGGTTACAGACAAAGAAAGGGATAGCTGCCGGGTAATATAGTATTAGAACAGAATTCCACTGAATTTTGGTAGCTCTCCCCTGGAGGAATATTAGCCATGGAAGATGGAGCGAGGCTTCCTATCCAGATGCAGTCTACCTCAAAAGACCAGGGGCAAGGAAAAAGAAAACAAAGAATGGCTGTTGCTTTCATGATCCCTTAGGGAATCTCTAGAGGCAGGCTGCTAAAGTTAATGGAAGCAGTGAACCTTTATTTTTGGTGGTTTTTTTGCCTTGCCTTGGGAGTAACAGCCATTTTGTTAGTTCCCCCTCATTGGTGCTCTTCGGATTCTAGTCAGACCCCACAACCTGGTAGATTTTTCTTTAAAAAAAAAAAACAATCTTTCTGAATGGCTCAGAGGTTTAGGCATCTGGCTGCAGAGCTAGAGCGATGATCCCTAAGGCAGGGGAGTCAAACTTTTTGTGAGGGCCAGATTTGGTGAGGTGAAAATGTGTGGGGGCCGACCATTCAGCCGCATTTGACCCTTGGGCCGGACTTTGGACAAGTCTCTATAACATGCAAGGAGGAAGGGAAGACGCCGCAGCAATGGAGCCGGGGTCGGGAAGGCTGGGAAGATGGCTGGGTGGTGGTGGACAGAGGCAGGGAGGGCAGACAAAACCTAAAACTGCAAGCTGATGCCTCCATCTGGTATGGGGAAGGGCCAGCTGGTGGGGATGCATGACAGGCTGAGCCAGTGGGGAGAAGAGGCTGCGGGCCACTCAAAATTTGTAAACGGGCCGCATTTGGCCCCCGGGCCTGACTTTGGACATGCCTGCCCTAAGGTCTCTTTTAGCTCAGCAGTTCTAAGATGATTATGGTGATGATGATGACCTTCTGAATGACATGTGATTGGCCTCTCTCTCTCTGTCTCTCTCTCTCTTACTGCTAAAATGACTCCCTGGGGACTACAGAACACAGAATCAAAGAACTCCCATGAACCCTCACTTTCTTCCTAGAATGCCTTTGTTAGGTGCTAACCTTTTTAAAAGGAACACGGGGCAACAACCAGAGAAGAAGTCTCAGCCTCTCCGGGGCAGCTCTCGCTGTTTCTCTTCTCACCCTGGTTCAAACGGTGACGTTCAGACAGCCGTTTGAACACAAACGGTTTCCCACACACCCCAACCCCCGTTTTCATATTTAGCACAATCAAAGGAATAATTATGCGGACTGGAATTTCTGCAAAGACTGAAACAAGTGTGTGATCCTCCACGACATAAAGAACTAGCTGTGTCTTTGCAAGCCCTGCCTTTCCTTCTGCAGAGACTGCCAGGCAGCCTCAAGTTACATCAGGAAAACATCAGCCTGCTCCTTGCTTCTTGCTTTCCAAGTTGCCCTGGTCACCGACTCCCACTGGCAAAATGTCTCTCTTCTCTCTTGCCTCCGCTTAGAATTAGATGGTTCTCTTCCAGCCTTCCTCCATAGGAGATAAAAGGCAGGCAGGTCTGTTCTCTGTGTTCATTTGTAAGCGACACAGAGGAGATCAGACACAAGTCCTTCTCTTTTTGGGCCAAAAAGAGCAACACAAGACTCAGTGTCAACAATTCCAAAGAACACGACCGCTTCATTCTTGACAAAATTTTGTCATTATTTTTGAAAGCAGTTTTTCATTCAAGGGGCACCTAATGTTTGTGGAACAGACAGCAAGGCCACCCCTGCCACAGACAGGGAAAGGAAAACTTTGACGTTAGAGTATTCTCCTAATTGGAGACCTTGGGCATTGATTCATAGGAGTTTCAAAATGATTAAGTACCTTCTACAGTACATAATTCAGGCCTGAGGGTGGCACACACCCGTTTTGGGACCCCCAAAGGACTGCCTTTTGCCCCTTACACCGTCATTTTATTTTGAAAGGGTCATCAGTGCTGTCTAGGTGGGGAAATGGATTGCCACCTATTTGACACATTTTAGAACTCAGATCCAAAAATTTCTGGAAGTTGAGTCATGGCAACTGGACTTCTTTTTCTTGAGAGACAGAAACATTTCACTGCTCATCCAAACAGCTTCATCAGTTTGAAGAAAGCTAGTGTGAGTCCTATACTTATAGTTCACTTTGACCTCTTGTCACCCTGGTCTAAAATAGGCTCATAAGAGGGTGAACAATGACCTAAGGTGCTGAAACTCATAAAGTATGGGTTGTTAGCTATGGCCTTTTACAGAAGGTGAATGCTTTTTGAATTGTCTGGGTATTGTTGAAAGCACAGCCTGATAAGTAGCAGATAGACGGTGCCTGAGGCCCCCACCTCTGTTGAGGGGTTTTCAATGCTCACATGAATGGCTTCCCTGACCCCTCTCTCAAACCACCTATCTTCTCTGTCTAATATGTGCACATCCTGATCTCTGAATGAGTGCCCTTTGTCCTTCCAGTGAAGGAGTACTGCTGATTCTGGTCCTGAGCTGTTACCCCTCCTAGGTTGGGCCATGCTTCTGTTTAATGGCCGTTTAGTTTCTGCAATGTAGAAGTCTGCACACTCCTCACTTTGAGTGGTCCATTGAGTGGACAAGTCTCTGTCTTAGTGTGTTTGTGGGTTTGAAATAAACAGGGATGTGCTGTTTACCCTCAGAAAGGGTAGCTGTGTTAGTCTTTTCAAGAAAATGCATCAATGGACACAAGTTTGACATAAGAAACCACAATACACAGAAACCTGTCTCAAACCACTTCAGTTTACCTGGACACTCCTTGAAGGACTTGAACATTTTGGAACAGAATCATTACAGATAAAGAATACAAAGGGTAACAGCTGAAATAAGATTCATATACATGATGTTCACACACAAGAAGGGATTAAAAATGTCGGGGTTTCTTGAGTCATTTTCAAATGTAATATTACCATATTGCCACTTTTTTCATGGACTCTAAGGTACAAACTCCCACCCCCACACCCCCACCGGTCTCGTGCACACACAGCCTCACCCTCTCTGATCTGATCTGGTTTCTGTCTCTTGAGGAATTTACCTCTGAGCCATAATACCACAGTTAAACATATAACAGATCCTGGCCTCAGAGCCATAAAACTATCATTTGCGGCTCTACAGACCCTAGCCCAATATTCCCACCATTCCTACTAATCAATGCTCCCTCCTCTTCTTCCTCCTCCTCCACTCCCCCTCCCCATCCACCCCCCCACAGCCACTTTTTAAGAAGCCTTCCAGTAGTCCAGCTTGCCCGGGCTGCTGGAAGACTTTTAGACACACACACCCCCCGACCATGGGGAGCAGCATGCGATGCTGGGGCTCCAGTTCATTGGTGCTGGGGTGGGGGGAGAAACACCTTTGTTTCCACACCCCAGCGCCAATGAGCTGGAGCCCGGGGCATGGAGAAGGGAAAAAAAAGGTGTAAAAAGCTTGCACTTTTAAAACTCCCCCCTTCCCCATGCCCCAGGCTCCAGCTCATTGGCGCTGGGGTGGGGAAATAAATGTTTTTATCCCCCACCCCAGCGCTAATCATCTCCAGCCCCGGCATGGTGCGCTGCTCCCCGATGCCTTTTCGGTTGCACTGTAGTGCGCTCCCGCAATATAGCGGGACCGCAGTATATGAACCGCGAAAGGGCGGGGGACCACTGTACTACTGACAATGGGTTTGAGGGGGATTCCTTGCTTGTGGATCTTGGGAAGTCCGTAAAAGCAGGGGACGGTCTCTCCGGGATATAACCAGTGGTAAGTCACCCGGTCAATTGTGTTATCCTTCTTTAAGAGTTTTAAGCTTTCTATTACTTCTTCTTGTAATTGTTGGTGGGGGGTCTCTTTTTAGTTTTTCATATGTGTGTTGGTCATCTAAAAGTGTGATAATCTTTTCGTGGTACTCCACAGTATTGAGGATGACAGTGCATCTTCCTTTGTCTGCAGGCAGAATGGTGATGTTCTCATCCCTGCTGAGGGATGTCAGAGCCCTTCTCTCTTGACTGGTGAGTGGTGGTTGGATGGTGGTGGTTGAGTACTGGAGAGTCTCTAGTCTCCCTTGAGGCCCAAAACAGCCTGCTTTCCCCAACACAAGAACATGGTGAAACTGAGGACAGATAAAGCTGTTTAAAGACAACTTCCTTCAGGCGTTGTGCTGGGTGGCCCTTTGCCCATTCCTGATAGCTAACACAACACTCATGCATACATGGTTAAAGACACCCTTCTCATTGCAAATGTTTGGTAAGAGGTATGCTTCTCTGATTTGCAAGCCCAATGAGAACCTAACAAGGGCCATGATGAATCGGACCTACACCCTGTCTATCCTGGTACCTGTTATAGCCAGCCAGTTTCTCCTGAAAAGCCCACAGGCAAGATATGAGGTCACCAGCAACTCTTGTGCTCCAGCAATTGCCATTCACAAGTATCCTGCCTTGGACATAAAGCGTACCACAGGAACTTCTGGATAGCTCAGTGGCTTAGACATCTGGCTACAGAGCCAGAGGTTGCAAGTTTGATTCCCCACTATGTGTTCTTGATAGAGCTGGACTTGGTGATCCATATGATCCCTCCCACCTCTGCCATTATACGGTTGCTATATAGGCATCACAGCTAATATCTATGGGTGACTGAAGCCATCCGAGTTGGCACCTCTCACTGTATCATGCGATGGCGAATTCCACAGTTTAACTGTGCTGTGCTGTGACACACCATCGGTTTTGAAATGCACAACATTCAAGTTCATTAGAGAGCTCTAGGTTCTTCAAATATTACGAGACAGAGAGAAAAATCTATTTCCTCCCTACTAAGCAGTTTTATGCACTTCTACCATCTTCCCTTTTACGTGCAGTTTGTGTCTTTCCCTCCTAAGTCAGTATTGCCACTGGCTTGATAATTGGGTCACACCTCTTTGGAGCTTTTATCCAGCTACAAAATAGCCTTTTTTGAGGTGTGCTGACCAGAGCCTTCTTAAGATATTCTGAGTTTTTGTCCCTCCTGTCGGGAAGCAGCTCAGAGGTGCTTTTGGAATGGAAGGATCAGCTCACAGGGTGCTACTGTTGCCCAGGGGATGCTTGAATGCGTTCACATTCCTTGCATTCTTCAGGAAGGCGCCTATGTCTACCGATGCTCCAAATGTAGTTGCACCACACAACTGTATAAAGGCATTATTCTAGTGATCCAATAACAGTTTTCCCCCCAACTCATAATTTTACTCATGGCTAAATTTCTTATTTCTTTTGAATTAGTTATTTATTTTTATTTATTTTATTTCAGAGTATTTTGACTCTAAAATAATTGGACAGATTCCTGGAGGAAAAGTCCATCATAGGCTAAAAACCATGATGGAGATGTGTCATCTCCATGCTTAAAACCAGGGCACTTCAAGGGCCAGATGCAAGGGATTGGTATCAGGAGACAGATATCTTGTCTCATGCGCTCCCTTCACATTTGGTGGGGCCACTTTGAGATAAGGAAGCTGGATTAGGTGGGCCTTTGGCCTGATCCAGCATGGCTCTTCTTATGTTCTTGTTTTTATACCCCGCCTTTCTCCTTGGAAAAGGACCCAAGGTGGCTTACAGTAATGAGGGATAATATACAGTCCAATACAATGAAGACATGATAATATACAGTACAGTCCAATACAATTAAGACATGTTCAGGTATTGAGAAGAAGGAATTGAGACACTGGAAGTATACTGAGTCATACCTAGAGTGTGGGAAAGTGGTGGGTTTGGAGGTTTTTTTTGGGGGGGGCATCAACTTAGTGGCAGAAATCCTGTTGCTAAACACAGTAAATGGACGTAGAGTAGCAGGACCATTGAATCAACAGATCTTATGGAAGTGTTGACTCGCCAAATCCTCACAGATTCAATGGACCCTTTCTAGAGACACTGCACTAAGCAACAGGCTTTCAGACAGTGGAGGCTTGTGGTGCTGATTTTGTGGATTATGTGTGAAGAGGAACATTTTGTAACTACAAGGTGAAGCCAGAGGTTGGGAGTTCAATTCCCCCCTCCTGTGCCTCCTTGACAGGGTCTGGACTTGATGCTCCCTAGGGTCCTTTCAAACTCTGCAGTTCTGAGATGATGATGCTCTATCTAGGACACTGGTCCAAAGTCTACATTGCTGTTTTATTTATTTATTTATTTATTTATTTATTTATTTATTTATTTATTTATTTATTTATTTATTTATTTATTTTTGCAACTTATATGCCGCCCACTACCCAAAGGTCTCTGGGCGGCTTACAATCAAAAGAATTAAAACAATTTAAAATAGTTAAAACTAGAATATCAATAAATAATAAAAACAACAATAAAAACCTTACACTGACACTAAAATCATTACACTAAAATTGTTGTCAGAGGACCCACAGTCTATATTGTATCAATTAAAAAACTTCTGGAACAGGAAGGTTTTTACCTGGTGCCGAAATGTAATCAATGTTGGCACCAGGCGGATCTCACTTGGGAGGGCATTCCATAGCTTGGGGGCAGCTGCCGAGAAGGCCCTATGTCTACAAGCCATCCCTTTCACCTCCTTGAGGGATGGCTCTTTCAAAAGGGCCCCCCTGGCTCAATTTTAATTGCCAGGTTGGTTTGTATGGAAGGAGGCGGTCCTTCAGGTATCTAGGTCTTAAGCTGTTTAGGGCTTTATATGTCAAAACATGCACTTTGAGTTGAGCTTGGACAACAACTGGTAACCAATGCAGGTTAATGCAGGTGCTGAACCCCACCTCCAAAGGAGCTCTCTACCTCAGATGTCTCCTTTAGAGACTCGACTAAAATCCAGTGTGGAGTCAATGCCTCCCCCTGGTGTTACCAGCCTTCGATTCCTGGGATTTCCCCTGTGAGGACAATTCAAGGTTTGCAAAAGTAATTTTGCTAAGCTCTCATCAACTTATTTTGCCCACGTCTACTTTGATAGCTGCTTTTGGAGGTTTTCAAGAGGGCTTTTTTCCACCTGCACCTGACAAGGAGGTCTGAACCTCACGTTTGCTGTATGCCCGGTGTGTTGTTAGTTTTTCTTGCTCAGAATTTGTATCTTACTTGAAAACTGTGCCCTAACCTCTTCCGTCTGATCATATGGGACTTATATTTTCTTTTCAGATGGGACCCATTATCTATTCCTGTAGTTCCCTTCATTAAGCCATCCGCTGAGTCGGATCTGTATCTCCAGGGTGACTTGTGCACAGAATCCATATGGAGATCTCAGAGCCGGTTATCACTTCTTGCTAATTTCTCATATTCTTCTCTGCAGGCCACTTTTGATGAGGGAGGTTGCTTCTATTAATAAAGCACAGGTGGAGGTGGATATTAAGTTCACACTGGAGAGTTCGGAAGCTTTACAGCTCTGATTAAAAAAAATGCATGATATCAACAAAATTAGCTGCTGGCATTTAACGAATGGTAGAGAGAATAGGAATGGAGGCCAGAGGGGGAAATAGTTCTGGAGACTGAGACTTGAATAGTTGAGGGGGGGGGGGAATGGGTGTTTGCCAGCAAACTTGAGCTATCTTTGATTAACCACCAACATAAGCTTGGTTTGTTCCTCTAAATGCTAGCCTTCATCCACATGGAGAATGATTTTTCACAAAGGCATCGAAGCTCCTCTTTTTGGCTGAGTTTCTTCCCGTCATCCAGAATGCTGAAAATACAACATTCCTTGGATTGTAAATGCTAGCACAGGGCTATCTATGCATTATCTGGCAGCATACGTTAAGAAGGGGATTAATGGACATAATCCAGGAACCTATTGCCAAGATCTAGTCATGGAAAAGGAGAAGAAAGAAAAATTCAACTCAGCCAGCCTCTCCTGACCTGGGGCTCTCCAGGATGGCTGATCTGCGGGTCGTAGTCTGACCCACCTTGAAGGTCTCTGGTTGCAGCTTATTCCATTAAGTAATTCCATCTCCTCTGTTATTCGGTGCCAGATGATCTGTTTATCCCATTTATCAAGGACTAGAGCATATTATTATCACTTTTCCGTCAGGGTAAGCATGCGGGACAGTGGCCAGATCATGCAATGTTTCTGCTCTCATTGTATCAAGACTTTGAGAGTGTTGTGTATTGATTCAGTTCACTCTGAGTAGAATCATATCATTATTATGGCTGTATGAATCCACTAGGGTAAAGTATCTGCCTTCCCGTCTAGAAGGAACAGTTACTATTGGTTCATTTAAGTTGCACCATTTGGATCCTTAGTTTTATTGGTTCCTGCCAAAAAGGCAGCTTTGTGATTGCTGGAAATTGTTCCCTCCAAAATGTATCCTTTTCTAGCTGGTTCTCTGTCCCTATAAATGTAGCTTCCCTCCCCAATGTAAAACAACATCATCAATGCTATCATTACTCACTGCTTTTACTTTCCTTTTGCTTCCTGCTTTTCCTACACACGTCTCCTTTCATGAAATCAATTGCTCGGTTTCGATGCACTCATATGATATTCAGCCCTCTTCCTTTTTCCAACGGCATGAATGAGAACGATGTGGCTGGTTCACAAAAGGAGACTCGTGCAGGAAAACAGCAGGTGTAAACAGTTCTAAAAAGCTGCAAAATCAAACTGAAATAAATTAAAAAGCCCTGGACATTTTGATCTGACTCTGCGTGCTGCTGAGTTCCAGCTCTCCCACGCAAATCAGGACAATGCTTTGATTGGGATCCTTGTGGGTTGAGTTAAAAAACAACAGCGGCAGAAGTCCACACATATACACACAGACATACCACCACAACACAAAACATCCTTTTATTGCCAGACATGAGAGGAACATACACGATTCTATAAAAAGCCACAGGAAGGAAGTGAATGAAACTGGAAGGAGAGTGTGGGTGTGCGAAAGGAATGTTGCAGCATTTTAAAAACATTTCCCTTTTGCATTTCACGCAGCATGTTCACCGCAAAACCTGAGGAATAGGAGAAATAATAACTGGCAATAAATGTAAGTCAAACATACATTATTATTATTATTATTATTATTATTATTATTATTATTATTATTAT
>JAHTLZ010000007.1:39077961-39099574 GCA_023846285.1 Phrynocephalus versicolor | reverse complement strand
TATTATTATTATTATTATTATTATTATTATTATTATTATTATTATTAAACAAATATGTTTGTTTATATATATAAATTTATATATATAAATAAAAAACAAAGATGGAACCAAATGCCCCGCTTCGCAATCAAGGTGTAAAGTAGCGAGATTATTTCTAGGACATGAGTCAGCCAAAGTGTACTAATGAATTAGACCACTAATCAATTTGCTGCCCTTGCATGATACCTGCAAACTCCTGCTTCCCACTGTCTAATGATAGGGCCTGTTGTTCCATTCTTGGACGGGGAGGATTGATTTCCTGACGCTTTACATTCTTTGGGTTATGCAGCAAGCATCCTGCATGCTAAAGGGGGGGGGGAACCCCAGCAGCAGTGGACAGGCACGCCTTGCTTTCTAAGACCCGCCATTTCCTTAAACTTGTTTTGTAAAGGTGATACTCAACATTTCCCACAAACTTGCAAAGCTCCTTTTGTAAGAGAGGGATTGGGGAAGAAAAGAAGATGAATACATTAAAATTAAGCAGATACAAATATGTTCACGGAAATGATACACAGCTCATCCGAGAGCTCAAAACATCCTTCTCCCAAGTGAAATCTCAAAAGCTGAAAGAAAAGGGAAGGTTTATAACCTTCCGAAAGTCAAGCCAAGTTGAGGTACAGTGGACCCTTGTATAACAAACAACTTGTATAACATAAAGTTTGTACAACATAAAAAATTTCGGAGATAGGGGGAATTTGCTTAACATAATCGCCTATGGGGAGAATCTGTACAACATAAAATGCAATCACTCCGTTTTCAATGCATTCCTATGGGAAATTTGTATAAAGGAAAATTTGCTTAACATAATTACATTTGGAATGAATTAATTCCTTTATACAAGGTACCACTGTGTTTACATACTTCCACTCCATGCCACCACTGTGCTAGTGTGTCAAAGAATCATAGGTTCTCAACGAATGGCTAACCAACCACATTTTGATTTCCTAAGAGACGATCAGCTCGTTTCAAAGATGTTCCATTGACTGTTTTATTCCTATTACCAAATTTCCTTCCTTCCTTGCTTCCTTCCTTATTTACTGTTCACTTTTCTGACCCACTGTGAACCAGCCCTGGTCAGAAGCAATCTGTGGGAACTGAGCCTTTTTTTTGTCCCGAATGTAAAATTTCGGAGAAAGAAAGAAGAAAAAGAAAAATGCGGGCCTCCTTTTAGACACAAGAGCAAAAGGTTTGCCAGAAATACCCCATCTGGAAACATTTAGAGGCCTAAGACATTGATGTCTTGTGCTGCCCCCTCCAATCTTTCTATAGAGTTGTACTGTTTTGTTTTTTTTTAAAGGGGGCAAATCACCCTTCTCCTGACTAAATAATCAAAGAACTGGTAAGAAAAAAGAAGGACACTGAATCACCAAACTAGAGATTAAAACCAACAATTAAGGTAGCCTCATGAGATGTCGGCGTGATATAGCTTCTTCAACCAAGGGAAAGGATAATTTTATGATGGATACATAAAATTAATACAGAACCTGACGCCGAAGGAGCTACATATGTACTGGTAGGTGAATGGGAATCTGAACCTAACTGGGCAATGAAATTCTCTCTTATGCACTGTCAAGTCACATCTGAATTATTGCAACTCGAGTAGCATTTTCAAGGGATATGGTAATATTTAAGGTGCCACCCCCAACCTGTGGCACAACAGGGATTCGAAACCATTTATCCAAAGCCGTAATGCTTTTACAAATATGTCCTAGTATTGATTTTACTTGCCATTTTAAATATAGCTCATTTAATTCTTTTCAAATATTTGTATACCTTCTGCTTTTATTTATTTATTTATTTATTTATTTATTTATTTATTTATTTACTGGACTTGTATACAACTAGCGAATAGCTACTATGGCTACTTGTACATAAGAAGAGCCATGCTGGATCAGGCCAAAGGCCCATCTAGTCCAGCTTCCTGCATCTCACAGTGGCCTCACCAGATGCCTCTGGGAGTGCACAAGACTAGATATCTGTCTCCTGATACCACTCCCCTGCATCTGGTCCTTGAGGTACCCCGGTTTAAAGCTTGGAGATGATACATCTCCCTTATGGTTTGTAACCGGTGATAAACTTTTCCTCCAGGAATCTGTCCAATCAACCTTTTCAAATCTTGTTTTTTTTAACAATGTAAGCAACCCAAGGTTCTTCTCAAGGAGAAAGACAGGATATATATATAAATAAATAAATAAATAAATAAATAAATAAATAAATAAATAAATAAACAGTTTATTTTTATAAACAAACAGACAAACAAACAAACAAAAAACCAAATAGTTGCTCTCTCTGCTATACCCACACTGGGTAGGTGGCCAGTCTATCAATGACTAAAAACACTGTTGAGCTCCTCTATCAGAAACAGATGGCAATTGTATCACACAGAGGCTTCACAATGTCAAGGCCATCCTGGTAGTCTCAAGGTCCAGAAAGTGATCTAATCAAGCTAAAATTTCTCAGTAAATCTGCAACACACCTCCAGGCCCTCTGTTTGTTTGGTTTTCCAACTCAATTCCAAAATAACAGGTTTTAAAATATTGAAAGCTGGGATACATAGGCCCAGTTTATTAAAATGGAAACAGATACTGTAATTCTACAAGATAGTGTTGGGAGAAAGTGTCATGTCCTTCCCCAAGTCAAAAAGAAAAGGGGGGGGGGGAGACAAAATATCTCCAAAAGGAGAAGGCAAGCCAAATGATCAGATGGTTTTAGAAATCTTTTCTACAAAGTAGACTTTACAACATCTTGGACTTTATTTAATTTAGATAGAAAAATGTCAAGTAAATGCAGTACATGATATATGTTTATAGACTTATGGGCCAGAATCCTGTTGCTTAGTGTAGTAAATTGCACTAGAGTAGGCAAACTGAATCAACAAATCTTCTGTAAATTCCACTGATTTAAATGGCCCTATTATTGTAACAGTGACTTACTTGAGCATGGTAAATGGAAAAGGAGTTATAAGATTGAAAGAAAAACCAAAGTAACTTTCATTTTGGATTTATATTGTTAAACGTGTTTGGTGCTGGTCTCTGACCATAACTCATTCTTTCACATAGGAAACTATGCCTATATGAATGAATGTAGTATACAAAGAGTTGATTCATTTAATTACCCAACTGAATGAGTGAACGGGTCTCTCTCTCTCTCTCTCTCTCTCTCTGTGTGTGTGTGTGTGTGTGTGTGTGTGTGTGTGGTGTCATTGCAGTTCTGACCGACTCTTCATAACTCCATGTCCATAGAGTTTTCTTGACAAGAATACTGGAGTGGTTTTCCAGTTCCTACTCCAGACGCCTACAGTACCTGGTATTCCCTGGTGGTCACCAATCCAAGTACTAACTAGGGCCAACCCTGCTAAGCTTCTGAAATCAGGCAAGATCAGATGTGCTCAGGGCATCTAGGCAACATGTGAACAGGCCTACTCTGGTGAAATTTACTAGATTATGCTACAGAATTTTGGACACTGTTTTGAGAACATGGATTAGGGTGTTGTTTAGGCATGCTAAAGGATTGTGGAAACCTTGGGGAAAGGGGGCAGGAACTCTATGCTTTTCCCAAGTCTAATCTTCTCTTCACCCCAAGGGAAGAAAAGATTTATAGAGGCCTACACTTTCACTGGCAAGGATCCACAGGATACATGACACAATCTAAAATAACATTAATAACAAAGTCCTCTAGGTTCCTAAAAGATAAGCATACTGATTGTGATCATGTAGCAGCTCTGATGGTACCTTCAATAACTCAGTTTGTTTTCTATAAGGTGGTTGTTGTTGTTGTTGTTGTTCAATTGTGTCTGACTCTTTGTGACCCCATGGACCAGAGCTCGCCAGGCCTTCCTGTCTTCCACTGCCTCCCGGAGTTTGGTCAAATCCATATTGGTTGCATTGATGACACCGTCCAACCACCTCATTCTCTGCCGTCGCCTTTTCCTTTTGCCTTCCATCTTTCCCAACATCAGGGACTTTTCCAACGACTCCTCTCTCCTCATGAGGTGGACAGCCTCAGCTTCAAAATCTGTCCTTCCAGTGAACATTCGGGGTTGATTTCTTTCAGGATAGATAGGTTTGATCTCCTTGCATTCCAGAGGACTCTCAAGACCCTCCTCCAGCACCACAGCTCAAAAGCATCAATTCTGCGGCAATCAGCCTTCTTTATAGTCCAGCTCTCACTTCCATGCATCACTACTGGAAAAACCATAGCTTTGACTATCCAAACCTTTGTCAGCAAAGTGATGACTGTGCTCTTTAAGATGCTGCCTAGATTTCCCATCGCTTTCTTCCCAAGAAGCAGGTGTCTTTTAATTTCATTGCTGCAGTCGCCATCTGCAGTGATCAAGAAGCACAAGAAAATAAATTCTGCATTGCCTCCATTTCTTCCCCTCCTATTTGCCAGGAGGTGATGGGACCGGTGGCCAGGATCTTAGTTTTTTGATGTTGAGTTTCAGCCCATTTTTTCACTCTTCTATTTCAACCTCATTAAGAGGTTCCTTAATTACTCCTCACTTTCTGCTATCAGAGTAATATCATCTGTGTATCTGAGGCAGTTGGAATGGTTTTCATTGCAGCCTGTACAATGTAACAAGCTTCCATCCATAGTTCTTCAGGTGTTCTGTCCACCAAATCTAGTTCCTTAAATCTATTCTTCACCTCCACTGTGTATTTATAAGGGATTTGACTTATATTGTACCTAGCTGGCCCAGTTGTCTTCCCTACTTTCTTCAGTGTAAGTTTGAATTTTGAAATAAGAAGCTGATGATCTGAGTTGCAGTCAGCACCAGGTCTCGTTTTTGCTGACTGTATAGAGCTCCTCCATCTCTGGCTGTAGAGAACATAATCAATCTGATTCCTGTATTGTCTATCTGGTGATGCCCATGTGTACAGTCACCTTTTGTGTTGTTGGAAAAGAGTGTTTGCAATGACCACCTTGTTCTCTTGACAAAACTCTATTAGCCTTTGCCCTGCTTCATTTGGAACTCCAAGGCCAAACTTGCCAGTTATTCCTTTTATCACTTGACTCCCTATTTTAGCATTCCAATCCCCTATGATGAGGAGAATATCTTTCTTTGACAAATGTTCTAGGAGTTGTAAGTCTTCATAAAATTGGTCACTCTCAGACTCTTCAGCACTGATAGTTGGTGCATAAGCTTGTGTGATGTTGAAAGGGCTGCCTTGGAATAGTACCAGAATCATGCTATCATTTTTGAGGTTGTATCTCACAGTTTCCCCACTCTTTTGTTGACTATTAGGGCTATTCCATTTCTTCTATGGGATTCTTGCCCACAGTAGTAGATGTGATAGTCACCTGAACTGAATTCACCAATTCCTGCCCACTTAAGTTCGCTGATGTCAATGTTTATTCTTGTCATCTCACGTTTGACCACATCCAGCTTACCCTGGTTCAAAGATCTCACATTCCAGGTTCCTATGCAGTATATTTCTTTTAGCATTGGACTTTCCTTTCTCTTCCTGGCATGGCTGCAGCTGGGCATCCTTTCGGCTTTGGCCCAGTCACTTCATTAGCTCCATTAGCTCTGGAGCTACTTGTACATGTCCTCCGCTCCTCCTCAGTAGCATGTTGGGTGCCTTCCAACCTGAGGGACTCATCTTCCAGCATCATATCTTCCAGCCTTTTGTTTCTGTCCATGGAATTTTCTTGGCAGGGATACTGGAGTGGCTTGCCAGTTCCTACCCCAGGAAGTCTTATTACAGGCCTCATTGTCACCCGTGTAATTAGCCTTACAATGATGAAAGCACAGCACAGCCTGTTGTATTCTGTAGCCTCGCTGATCAACTGGGACACAAAAGTAACAGTGTGCCCCCATTTATAAGCCGAACAAGGCTTATAAGGCAACAAGTCGGTTGTAGACCACCCTTGGGAGAATAGGCTCTGTTAGTGGATTATTATGTAATATGTACATTTGTGCATTCGAGATCACTAGAGTGAGTGGGAACTTAAATGATCTTCACCTTAATAGTTGCCATTAACAAACAGTACATAGGTGAAAGCAAACACAAGTGGAAAACTGAAAACACTCTGTCACCTTTAATGCTAACAAGTCGGTGTCCGATTTCAAAGAGGTAGACACACTTGCCTGTTTCAACATGTACAAGGGGGGGAAAGGATTTTGACACTTTAAAAGCTAATGGATTTGCTTTGGGATGAGTTTCCATGGATTGTCTGTAAACCACTGTGTCAAACATGCAGAGCACAATAGTGAGGTCACCGGGCTTATACACATAGAGTACACCAGAGCAGGGGTATTACCAAGTTGTTTACAGAATCGATCCTTTGTATGTTCATTACCAATGTTAATAAGGCCATTTCATGTCACTTTGAAAGTCCATTATCCATGTTAATAACACAACTGTCACCCTCTTTTCTTCATCTGACTTGGTCCCCTCCCAATACCAAATACGTCTACCGCCAGATTCCTGTTAGTTACATCCACTGGTATAATTCTATTTACATTTATTTCAGCAGTGGAATTCCACCAGTCAGCACTGTTTTTTCCCCTTCAAACAACAGCTGGATGACTTGGCATTTGGTCAGAAAAGCCAGCGCTGACTCCTCAACTGGCAGCAATTTGCTGCTACAATTTATGCTAGTGGAGTTACACAAACATAAGTATGTAATAGGGTGCTTGTCTTGGTATATAGACATATGACTTAACAATAGCATTTCGTGTGTCTGAGCAAGTGGACTGTACACCCCTCCCCAAATTTCACACTGAAATAAACCTGTTCATCTTTAAGATGTATTGCTGAATTTATTTCAGTGTCTGCCTTAGAGTACAATCCAATTCTTCAGACATGTTGGCTGACACCCTATTACGCAATTGGACAAAGGACATGACGTGGGACTCACACTGTCTGCAGAGATTTCTTTATTTAGGTAATTAGGTAATTAGCGCATGGTGGCTTAGCAGGCTAGAGTACTGAAAACTGCCAGCTGCAGCGGTTCGAATCCCGGGAGTCACACAGCGGAGTGAGCTCCCGCTGTTAAGCCCAGCTTCTGCCAACCTAGCAGTTCGAAAGCATGTAAACACAAGTAAGGTAAACAGGTACCGCCGTAAAAAGCAGGAAGGTAAAACAGTGTTTCCTTGCAGCCATGCTGGCCACATGGCCATGGACTTGCACAACACTGGCTCTTCAGCTTGAATACGTAGATGAGCACCGCCCCTAGATTTGGACATGACTAGCACACATCTGCGGCGGCGGTGGGGGGGAACCTTTACCTTTACCTTTAACCTAAAATCTATTTTGCATGGTAGTTTTTGTGGAAACGGGCAGATCTTTCTTTCAAAACTGCTACCATTGCCTTGATTGTGTAGGAAATGTAATAAAGATCCTGTCCTTACTCCGGATATTAGGGAGCAGAGCTGATCTTTTCGTGGCAGAAGTGCATGTGGATTTCATTTCACCAGCTGCTTCCTGGGTCATCTTTTCTACACCTGACAAAGTAAGCTCCAGCAAAAGCATGTCAAAATAAGGCTGAACCCTTATAAACACTTACCTGAGACCCATGAACACAGTGTGCTACTTACATCATCATAATAAGTGTCCATAAAACTGCAATGTAAATCTTGAAGACTTTTAAGTGCCACAGGGCACTCTTTAGTGCCACGTTTACTGTAACACACACAAAAAAGCCTCTTTCCACCAAAGAGGTAACATGAAATACTAAGAAAATGCAGATGAAATATAGGATTGAAAGTTAAGTAAGACATAGGACAGGAAATGTATTATTCTTCTGAGAGAACTTAGGCCCCTTGGTCAATTTTTGTCCTATAAAGGTATAGACTGAAGCCTACATTTACCACATCTGATCTCCATTAATAGTCTAGGAAATCTACGAACAATGTTTCAAAACACTCCTTCACATCCTGGATGTAAGTGCATATAAAAGGCTCTGATTTCACAGCTGCAGGATAATTTATTGGTAGCAACACCAGTCAGAACATGTGATGGAGCTGTAGGGCTGCAAGCAAGAATACAGACTTTCAGAGACTGGCTAGTAACTACTGCTGATGGTGGTAGGAGATCTTAATAATGTAGTAGTAGTATGAACAGTAACACCACTAGTAGATTCTTAGCAGAAGCATGCAGCTGCCAAGTTTAAAACACATAGTTGGATGCATTTGCTGCCAGACACCTTTAAATCTGGATTTTGTTAAAAAAAAACAAAGAAAGTGCTAATAACTTTTTAATTTCCTGGCTGAATTGAAGGATAACCTCTGGGAAAGTTACTCTTCTAAGGAGAAAGAGCTTGCAAAGGTTCAGAATAAGAATTAAAGAGAGTTTTATAGAAGAACATTTGCCATGGGGGACGGTTTTTCCCTCCCAAATAAAAAAGACAGGTTTATCTCTCCCACCCCATCACTATATTGTTTATTTTTGATAGGTGCTCTGAAGACAACATCCAGATGAGAGGCAGCCGTGGTGAGAAGTCTACACATTTTCATAATGATAGCTGCAAAGTGTTGGTTAGAAAAGGGGCTTTTCCTGTCATCTGCTTCTCCTTTGTCTTCTCAGTGACAACACCATCTGGCAGAGAGGTGACCTTAGGCAAGAAACCTGTAACGTTTAGTCTGACAGGTGCACTGCCTAGAATTTATGATGACTGAAGACCGACTTAAGACTGTTTTCCTTGTTTGTTTTCTGTTCTACTCTCACTTAGGTCACCAAGAGTGCAAGAGTAGAAGAAGGGTTGATGGATGTGGGATATACAAAGCCACAGACTCAGAAAGAATCCTACGACCAGGCAGTCCCAAGGTAGCATATAATGTTGCACCCTTGAAGATCCCACAGGGTTCAAAGAAACATTCCCCCCCCCCCATATTTTTGCTCCAAAGGGAGAGAAGTCGGAATCTTACAGTTGAAATCACACAATGAAATCATGTGATAAATTGCCAATGATCAACCAGGTGTTGGTGGAACTACTGGTCATGCAGTGGGTGTGCCAACCAGAAGTGCAATTGCCATCTCTTTATTTAGTGGATAGTCATATCTGTACTTTATTTTATGCCATTCCATTTATGCAGACACAAATTTCCAATAGGATTCTAGGTGAAACATACAAAAAACCACTATGGAGTTCTATTAATTGTACATGACCTCATCAGTATGTACAGAGATGTATCTGAGCCAGCTAATACGGATTTGATCCGAACCAAATGCTGGATTTATTAAGTTGCCTAAACCCAGCACTTTTTCTATCCACCGCATGTCTGGTCTTCCTCTTTTTCCAGCTGCCTTCCATCTGTCCCAGCATTACTATCATTTCCAGTGAATCCTTTCTCATGATGTTCCCACTTCTAATTTCTTGTTTTAAGGTTCTGTATATTCAGCAGGCACTGAATTTAGTGTCAAATGTAGAATCTAGATTGCAATGCTAACAATACTCCCTAGATGGGGGGCACAAATATAATTTATCCTAGAATGGCATGCTTGCTTTTGTTTCATTTCCTCTCTTATCTTCCCCTCTTTCTTGAGAATCTCGGGACACTGTGATTTCAAGAACATATACAATATAATCTCACCCTCCCTCAAAGTTTTCATGTTTGGTCTTACCCCTGCTTCCATTCTCTTGCAACACTGACATCACTTATAAATGAGCAAAGACTGGTTCATTCTTCACTTGGGTTTCCACACATTTCCAGGGTAATTTCTTTCATATGTTCACAAAACATATTTCCCCTCAAAAAACCATTCTGCAACTTCAGCCAAGCTCAGCAGGTTGCTTGTCTAACTTTCCCCAGTGCTATTACTTCAGGACAAAACACTGGAAATTAATTATACCCAGACCTAAAAGCCATTGAGCACCCTGAGATGATACAAGTCACATAACTAGGAAGGAAAAGTAAATTCTCCCCAAGGGAACACCAAATGTTCTGTCATCCAGAGACCATATGATTTTATAATATACATGTCCACATTTCCAAATCTTAAACTCAGACTCAATATCTCATGACTAAAACATTAATTTTTGGTGGGCAAACTAGTGGCCTTCTCCACAAGCGTTTTTTTTTAAGAGTCCTAGGTCAAGGTTTATGTTTAATAACTTTTAATTGCAAGTTATCATTACCTACCTACCTACCTACCTACCTACCTACCTACCTACCTACCTACAACCAGCTATTTTGCTGGCTGTAAAGGCCATTCTGGGCAGTTTGCAACAAATGCAGCTCCAACAAATATGTTCCCCATCTGTTTGCACATAGGAAAGTGCCCTTTAGCAACTTGGTTGTGGAAACCCAATCTTTACTAAATTTGGGGGCATTGTAGAGTGAGACGAAGCTTCTCTGAATGCTTTGAGCCTCTAGGTACCTGGAGAGAACTTGCCTATAGGGGCCTATTTGGGTGTGCATAACTCAGTCATCAAAACCCCAACCTCCATCTAAAGATGGTAGAGGAGAGTCAGGTGATACCTCCCTCCAAATTTGGTGTCTCCAGGTTCCTTGGACACCATTTTATGGCCCAATGAATTAAGAAATTAAAAAATGCTAAAAATTTGTCCATTTTTATTTGTCAGGGGACTCCATGCACGATGAATACAAACTGACACATTTTGATGAATATTGTAGTCCAAATTGGTCGAAAATTTGATTCATTTTTCAATTCATATATATCAAATTTTCCGACCAATTTGGACTACAATATTCATCAAAATGTGTCAGTTTGTATTCATCGTACCTGGAGTCCCCTGACAAATACAAATGGACAAATATCTATATCTATCTATCTATAGCTATATCTATCTATCTATCTATCTATCTATCTAAACACAGATTGCTTGTGATTATCAAAGAAAAACAAAACAAAACAAAACAAAAGACACAAAACATGTGATACCTTAAAGACTAACACTCATAATTTAATGTAACGTTTCGTTAACATGTCCACTTCTTCAGACATATAGAAGTTACATGCTGCTATATGTTTGAAGAAGTGGACATGTCCACAAAACATTATATTAAAATATGAATGTTAGTCTTTAAGATGCCACGTGTTTTGGGTCTTTTGTTTATTTGTTTTTCTTTGATTTTTGCCTGAAATTCTGAGAAATAAATATTCCTAGGAAATGTCCAGTGCTGCAAGCTATCCTCCTCATAATGGAAAGTATCTTGAGGGCAGTTTGGTCTTGAAAAAGTAATTAAGAGCTGTTAACTTCACAAAAGACCAGGTTGTTATTTTCTACTAAGTGTTGATCCAGCTGCTTGCATTCTTGGATTCTTCTTTTAAGATGCGAGAACACCTGCATGCAGTCCCAATTTTATTACTTTACCATTAGCACTGGTGGGAATGGGGTTTAAATGATTGGGAAGAAAGTCATTTATGGGGTGATTTATGTCCACAAATGGAAGAAAAAACAGAAGATAAATACAATCAGTCTCTGGCCAGTATCCTATTAAGAAGAGTAAAGCAATTGCATAATATTCCCCACAATGGAGGTTCCCTGTCAAATGACAGATTGTGCAACCAACTGGCTCTCACACAACAAGTACAAAATTGGGTGCGCAAAGGGAAGCCACTCAGGGTTGAGGGAATTTCACATAATTATCCTTCCACAATCCTGTAACTGGACAGGACAGTAGCCAATCTCTCTCACTGGCAGGCCCTGTGCCAGTCATCAGCCTGGCGAACCTCACAGAGCAGTTGTGAAGAAAAACGAGGAAGCAATGGCATAAGCACTCTTTTATACTGCCTAGCGATCCTTTGAGAGTTGGCGGCAGCAATGAATAATATTCTCCCATTGTACAGAAGCCTGCCTTATGATAACAGCAGATGAGCAATATAGTAGAATAGGTTTCCATGGCAACAAGGAAGTGGCCCTCCTTCTCTTCCCGCCGAAAAGGAGGCTTGTCATATCCTGCTACCCAGGAGTGCATTTGGAGAAACCACAAAATTGTGTCCTCAGTGCTAATATCATGCACCAAATATTCCTAGTTTTAGCAAAGTCTGTTGACAACATCAACTCTATTTGGTATACTGTATTTTTCTTCACAGGGAAAAAATGATACCACCTCCCCTCACGACCACCCTTTCTCTGGGAAATCCAGAATAAAGAATGTGATGAAGAACAAGTTATGGAAATGTTTATTTCATGTATAGGATATTGGCAGAAGACTTCAGTATCAAGGGGTTTAGGCCTAGCCAAGCGGCTTTTAGTTCTATAAATACTGCCATTTGCAAGATGTGTGAAAAATGTGTAAGAAATTCTTGTTGGACACATTTTGCCCACATTCCATGCATTTAAATTACATGTACATGAACACAGTGACTGGCCGACAAGACGCAGGAAGCCTTGCCTTCAACAGCTTGGATCAGCCAAATCAAACATATGTGTTTGTTACAAGCAGCTGAAAAGAGTCCAGGACCCCATTATGTTTCCCAGAAACAAGCTTAATGAATAGGCAAAACATTCATAGAGGCTAGGCACTTGCTGCTTTATAACAAAAATGTTTTTAGATCCTTACAACCATGTGCATGGTGGAAGCAGAGGTGGCATTACGACATAATGAAAGGATGTTTCAGTTCTCCTAGGAACATGGATGGTGATGCTTCATGTGTCAGTCAAACTCACAAATTATTATAAGAATTTTTTAGGGCTCATGAGATCCTCAGCTTTACTTATATTGCATTTCAAACCAAAGCAAATTTCTAGTCCCTTAGCAGTGTACAAGTTGGCTTGTATGAATATCTCTTATGTTTATGTCATGATTCTGTTCTGGTCTGTTATTGCATTGGTGTTTTTTTCTGATGATATTGTCTTGATGGCATTTTCTTGTTTCATTGTATTATGTTTTGTTTATGTTCTTGCTGTTCACCTCCCAGAGTGACCACCAGACTAGATGGGGGGTGGTATATAAATTGAATGAATGAATCAATAAATATCACTTTTTTAAAAAAAAATCATGCAGTTCATTAAGTGAGGAGCCTTGTGGCGCAGTAGTAAACTGCGGTAGGGCAGCCAAAACTGTGCTCAAGACCCAGGGTTCAGTTCCAGGTAGCTGGCTTGTGGTTCACTCAGCCTTCTAGATTTCCAAGGCTGGTAAAATAAGTACCCAGTTCTCTGGGAGGGGAGCAATATGTAGACTGCATAATTAAATTGCGAACCATCTAGACTCTAGAGAGTGCTTTGAGCACTATGGGGTTGTATATAAGTATATGTATATGGGTCCTGTTCTTCAGGGCGTCCTCTACTTGGTACAGTGACCCTCTGGTATTACCCTTCAGCTGGTGGATAGAGTGAGGAATCTGGGTGTGATCTTGGATCCAGCCTTATCCCTGGAAGCCCACGTGAGGGCTATCTCCAAAGCTGCCTTTTTCCGCCCAGATCCGCCCGTACCTGGATGAGGCCTCCCTGAGAGCAGTTGTGTAGGTGCTTGTGATCTTGAGGATAGATTATGGCAACACTCTCTACGTGGGGTTGCCCTTGACCCTTATTCGGAGACTACAGTGGGTACAAAATGCAGCGGCCAGACTGGTGGTTGGTGCAGGTAGATATGACTGCATCACCCCAGTTCTGGCTCGCTTGCATTGGCTTCCCATTGCGTCCTGAATAAAGTTCAAGGTACTGGTTTTGATTTACAAAACCCCCCATGGCTTGGGACCTGAATGCCTGGTGGAGCGGATCTCCCAAAGGTCAACTGAGGCCCGACCCACCAGAATGTTGCAGGTGCTCTCACTTCGGGTGGCCACCCCAGGGAGGCTAGGAAATCAGTAACCCAAAACCAGGCCTTCTCTGTGGCTGGCCCCTCACTGTGGAACCATCTGCTAAGTGAGCTGTGCCTAGCACAGTCCCTGCTAGCCTGCCCTGCTTTTTAGAGAGGCATTTGGCGACCATTAGTTTTTAGGGTTTTTGTGTGTGTGTGAAACATTAGCTGCCATCTTTGCTGTTTACTTTACTTAATTTTATTACTTTTTATTTGATTTTTATTATTGTTGTTGTTGAATTATAATTGCTGTAAACCACCTGGAGTTCCTTCGGAAGATGGACGGTATAAAAATATAACATAAATAAATAAAATAAATATAAACAGAACATTTTCATTGAAGTACTATAACCTTCAACGCTTTCTGCATGGTGCTGCCTGTGTATGTATGTGTGAGGTCTAAGATACGGTTTAGTGCAGTGGTTCTCAACCTGTGGGTCCCAAGATGTTCCTGGACTGCAACTCCCAGAAATCATGGCCAGCTCAGCTAGTGATGAAGACTTCTGGGAGTTGTGGTCCAGGAACATCTGGGGACCCACAGGTTGAGAACCACTGGTTTAGTGGTACCTCGGATAACGAGTGCCCCAGATAACGAATTTTTCGGACAATGACTGCAAATTTCCGGGTATAGGACTGCTTCTGATAACGACTGTTCCCTATGGGGCTGCTTCAGATAACAATTCACATGTGCAATGTGTAAAAAGGTGTGTTGGGTGCAGCCACTTAGGTTTGAGCTGCCAAAGCACATGCCTAAAGAAAAGTGCAAAAACGACCCTGAAGTTTACTGCTGCTGTGCACTACTGTACCATGTATGAAAAAATTATTTATGCTGTTTGGAATGTTTGAAATGCTGTTGGGAATGTTTATTCTGATAGATAATGCCTTGGTACAGTATTTGTACCTTTAAAGAGTTTTGAGCAAAAAAAACAGGTGTCTCTGTCTTTTTCCTAGGCTCCGGAATGGATTAATCGGTTTCCCATTCATTCCTATGGGAAACCGCGTTTCGGATAACAACGTGTTTCGGATAACGACTAACCTTGGAGAACGTATTAAAGTCGTTATCCGAGGTACCACTGTATAGTCCCCAAAAAGAGAGTAATATTTACCAGCCTCTTCAGGGACATGCTCAAGCGGTCGCACAATGTATCATTCATGGAGGGTTTGCAGGCCTCCGGCGTCCAAAAAAAGATCCCAGCAGCACTCTACCCGTACCCTATTTTAAAAATATTTCAGGGCAGGGGAGAGAATCATTCTGCTTCAAAAATGTCCCACATGCCAGCTACATGGCATGGGGTAGTTCTGTTGTGTTTTGAGAGCAACTAACCTTGAATGTTCACTGGAAGGACAGCTTTTGAAGCTGAAGCTCCAATATTTTGGCCACCTCATGAGGAGAAACGACTCCTTGGAAAAGAAGTCCCTGATGTTGGGAAAGACTGAATGTAAAAGGAGAAGGGGACAGCAGAAAATGAGATGGTTGGACGGTGTCATTGATGCAAGCAACAAGGACTTGATCAGTTTCCGGGAGATAGTGGAAGGAGGGCCTGGAGTGATCTGGTCCATGGGGTCAGGAATGTTCAGACATGACTTAAGGACTGAACAACAACAAGTATTCCTGGATCCCCAGCCCAACATTTTTAATTAGAAAAATGTTTGCCACTAGAGAGTGCAAAGGAGGTTTAGGTAAATATATATATGTTTTGTTTTGTTTTAATCCATCCCAAGATTATTTTGTTGCCTAAAACAAGGTACCAGAGGGCATCCTCAGCTTTTGACACATACTTCCATCCTAAAAGATCAGTTTGGGGTGGGTGGGTGGGAGTACTACAGAACTGCTTGTGTGGAACACAGTGGGACAACCAGGGAGACCAGGGAAGAACAGCTAGGGAGTTCTCTTTTGTAATCCACTCTCTCTTTTTCACTCTGACAGAGTGGGAGTCCTAGCCATGAGAAATACCGTAAGTAGGACTGCCAGATCAGCAGCTCTGCTGACTTTGATTGATGGGCAAAAACTTCAGATTAGGGGCAGATCCTTGTGATATCACTGGGTGGTTCCTTATGATGTCACAGAGGCGAGGCAGGCAAATATGGGGGGGGGCACATAGCACACACATGCAGAAACATTCGTGATGACAGACTGAGCCTTTGTACCAGCTGGGAACATCTGGAAGCTGCATTAAAGAGACTTCATTTGCAAACATCGAACTTTTCGCTCCAGTACTACTCCCCTCCGAGGTCTGTTTTCCTGCCTAAAGACCCAGAGAAGCATAGACAAGTCAACCAGCACCTTGAGACCTGGCAGCCCTATAAATAACTCTAGAGTTGGCCAGGGGTCATCTACTGTGGCTATACGAACTCCCTGCAAATCAACAACACAGTACATTAAAAGATGTTAAAACACCTACCGAGGGAGCATATGTGGCCAAATTTGCCTCTAAAGGATGAAATCATGGATCAACGTAGCTCATTAATTTAACTTTGCGGCTTCTTTACTTCCCCAACACACATGTTCCAAGACAGAGAGGTTACCATGACCTGGAATTTTTGTGGGGCACGCTACAGTGTTCTGCTTGCTAATTCATGGATTTAAAATTATATGGAATTCATTGACACCAGATGTGATGGCAGGCAACCGTTACTTTAAAAGGCAAGCCAGACACTTTTATAGTCTATCAATAGGCATCCATTTAAAAAGAATGTTTTAAAAAGAAATTGTACCCGGGCTTTTGGCTGCAAAAATGCAGATATCTTTCCTGGAGGTATATTAATGTTAATGCCAGAACAATTGAACTAAAGGTGCTGGACAACTTGTAGGCCTCCAGCAGCACAACCAGTAGTCAAGAAGGATGGGATCTGTAGTTCACAAACATCTGGAGAGTCACAGGGCCTCCATGCCAGGACCAGATGGCCCTTTGGTCCAATCATTAGAATTCCCATGTGGAATTTATGCTCCAGGCTTACTTATTTGTGATTTTATTTTTTTAAACTGGTGGTAAAAGTCAAGTGGAATATTCCAGTCGGCAGTCTTGTTTGCAGATTTGGATTCCCAGGAAAGCAAATAGTGTTTAAGCTTGAGAGCAGCTCTCTGAAATGCAATGTAAAAATGAGAGATGTGCCAGTTTTTTCTGGGAAAGGGGACACACACACACACACACACACACACACACACACACACACACACACACACACACACAGACACGCCTGCGCCTTACATCTGTCAGCTGCTGATGGTCAAGTACTGTACAAACAGAGTTCAACAGTGTGCAGTTGAAAGCCGACAGCCCTCGCTTCTTGCATTCAAAATAGCACGGTTAGTGTTTTCTCACTGGATCTCTTTAACGTCCGATGCAAAGAGAGAGAAGGAAGAAAAGAAGGGAAAAGAGCAATCTTGCAATACATTAAGTTTGGCAGAATTTTTTTTTTTGAGGAATACTGCCTTCTTCTCCAGGTCTATGAAGAGCAGCCTCAGGAGATAAACATTTATATAAACATGGGTTGTGAAAAACACGATACCCTGTTTCCCCGAAAATAAGACCTATCCAAAAAATAAGCCTAGCAGGATTTTAATGCATTTGTTAAATATAAGCCCTACCCCAATAATAAGACCTAGCAATGGGCGTGGCGAACTTGCATGTCGCTCGCTCCTTTGCCGCTGCCCCCTCGCTCGCCCCTCGAACCCAGGACGGCGCATTGCCTGCCTTGCTGCCTCTCTCTCTCTCTTGTCATCCTCCTGTCTCCGTTGGGCCCTGAGTGGGAGTGCGGGTGTGCTGCCTCTCAGCCAGTGCCTCTCCAGGGGGGACTGAGCTGCTGCTGTCCCCTCCACCTACCTCACCCCCACCCACCTCAGGCAGTGTGCCGCTACCTGGGCCCTTCGTGTGTGTGTGTGCGTGTGTGTATCTATATCTATCTATATCTATATCTATATCTATATCTATCTATCTATCTATCTATCTATCTATCTATCTATCTATCTATCTATCTATCTATCTAAACACTGGTGGCGACTGCTGTTGCTGCTGAGGACAGTGGCTGAGCTGTGATCCCAGCTGGATACTGGCAGTGGGAGTGGAAAGAGGCATGCATGCATGTGCATGTTTGGCTCTGTTTTTTGTGCGTGCATGCCCTAGTGCATGCGTGCTAGCACGCACACGCATGTTGCACCTCCTATCCCAGGCAGCGCTGGATAAAACTTGACAACTATGCTGCTCCACCTCCCAACCGGGGGGCGGGGGGGGGGAAGAGGGAGAGACAGAGGGAAGATTGCCCGAAAATAAGGCAGCCCCTGATAATAAGCCCTACTGTGTTTTCTTGAGAAAAAAATAAATATAAGACAGTGTCTTATTTTGGGGGAAACATGGGTAGCAATGCAAAAGGTGGAGCACAGTGATGGCTTTAGCTCTCATCCTTAAGTTTCATTAATACTGGACAACAGACACTGAGAGCTCAGGCGCCCACAAGGCATTGCAGCCTCAGCTGTGAAGAAAGGCAGGAAAAAACAGGGGTGTTACCCAAACCTTTACCCCAACCTTTCCTCCCCCCCCCCAAAGTATCACTGGTACTACCCCTGCAAGCTTGCTGTGGGATCACTGTTGCTCCCTTACTCCTGAGTAAACTAATCAAATCTCAGGAGTAAAATGGTAAGTCCAAGACCTGTCGGGACCCCTCTACAGGAAAACCAAAAAGCTGCTTGGTTTAAAAGGGAGCGTTGCTTAAGTGAGAGTTACAATAGATCACACTAAAGATAAAAACCTTTTAAGTGCGAACCAGAAGGCTCCCGAATTTCCCTGTCTTCACAAGGGGTCCGTCTCACGCCTGATGAAGTGGCCAACTGCATTACCAACTTATGGCCTAGCAACACATTAATCAACCACAATTAGCGGCAAAACACTAACACAAAACGTATGCCAATACTAGTAGGATTCTGGCGAATACGTTTAACTTCGTTTTAATATTAAAATTTATATTTTAGCGCTTTCTGTTTTTCTTTCTTTTTTTTTTTGACAGTGTTTAGGCCACCCCGGGTACCTGTACAGGGAGAAAAGTGAAACTAAGAAACAAATTACTTAATTAAAAGTCATTTCTAGAAAGCTTTGTTATTGGGCATATTAAAATTAGCATTTAACTTGTCAGAAACCAGCTGTAGAACTCATTGGAGGTGCTTTAACTTGGAGATCTATCTCAGAGACCCAGTTCGGTATGAATAACTGGGAATATTTTAGTGGTGGGGCTAGAACAACTGAACTAAAGAACTATATTGAACTTCACAGACATACTTGAGCTAAAGGGGCTAGAAACTAAAAACCTCCTAGAAACTAAAGTCCTAGAAAATGAGATATGCTTGATATTATCACGAGGCAACCCCACCCCCCAAAATCTATGCAGATGAAAATCTGTTTAAGAAAAAGTGCATAACAAGAAAAAGGGAGGGAGGCTGGGAAGAAGGGAGAAAATGAAATGTGTTGTATTATATAGCTGGCGTGCTTGGCGCTGGCCAATTGCTCCTTATGGCAGTGCTAACAGTCTATATCACATCATGGCCTCCAGAAGGAAGGAGAAGAGAAAATCTCTGCCTTTCACTTTTTGCATTGGTTACTGGGAAAGTGCCATGCCCCTGCAGGACACATATGCTGTGGGTGGCGATTTCATCTGAATGGTATAACAAATGCATAGTCCACTCAGAGAACCATATTATCTGGAAGAGTCCTACATCTAGAAGCACATTTCATTTTCTGCTTAGCCTTAGTTATAGGCCTGTAGTCTAAATCAGGCTCTTTCCCAAATTGAAAAGCAGGCACGTTTTGTTCAACTAGCTTTTGATTTCTGGTTAGGTTTTTTTTTTGCTAAATTGTCTTTATTTATTTAAAGACAGGCGTTCTTGTCTTTTACAGCTCATCCAGCCAGGTCTCTAGATTTCGAGACGGCTGGCTGCGTTTGCTCAGTCAACTGCAGACCTGTTTCTGAAAGCAAAGTCATTAGCCCGAGTGGAGACTGTGATAAGGTGCTGAGGTTGTAAATGTGAATGCTGCTCCCTGATACAGCAAATTCCAGAAGGGACAAAAACAACCCCTCCAATAAAGGCTAGCATGTTGGGAGTGCTACAGATGTTTCAGGATACATTCAACATTGGCAAACATTCCAAAATGACAAGAACTTGGTTTATGCTTTACCAAAGTTTGATCCTCTCTTAATTCACATCTAAGGTGGACAAATTTAGCAAAGTGTTCTGCTTATACAGTATAATGTCCCACAGCATTTAAAGCACTCTGTGGGCAGTTAACAATGTATTTATGCAGGATACACATTGCTCCCCCTCCCCGCCCCCAGCAAGCTGGGTACTCATTTTACTGGCTTCAGAAGGACAGAAGGCTGAGTGAACCTTGAGCTGGCTACCTGGGATTGAACCCCATATCGTGAGCACAGTTACAGCTGCAGTATAGCTGTTTAACCACTGCACCATAAGGCTCCTGATTTTAGATGATTCACGGGCAACATTTCTCCAACACACAGAGATCATGGAATGTATGTGTTTGTGTGTGTTGGGTCGTTACAGTTGTGACCCCATGTACATGCAGTTTTCTTGGCAGGAATACTGGAGTGGTTTGCCAGTTCCTACTCCAGGCGCCTACAGTACCTCATATTCCCTGTTGGTCTCCCATCCAGGTACTAACCAGGGACAACCCGGCTTAGATTCTAAAATCAGGCATGTGCTTAGGGCATCTAGGCAGCTCATGGAATGCATACCCTATCCTTATAAAGCCAGAAGTGACCAGAGTTTCACAGCAGGTTTCAGAAAAACTAACAACTAATTTTTCAACTTTTAAAATCAAAACAAGGCACAGAATGGTCCGGTGTATTAACACTATTGCTTCATTCAATAATTTATTTCATTTCCATGCTATTTCTCTCCCATAACAGGCCTTAAGATAGCTGCCAGTAGTTAACATACAAATCATCATATTTTTTTTAGCTGTGAATTTAGATATCTGACTGGAAAACCAGAGGTTGTAAGTTCAATTCCCCACTGCCTCCTGCAAGTAAAGCCAGCCTGTGTAATCCTGGGCAAGCTGCTATAAGTCAGATTTGACAGCACATAATTATAAATGAGCATGCTGGATAGATAGATCAGTGTGGTTTAGGAGGCTGGGACTTTGATTTCTCTATCTTGCTTCCTATGAGCAGAGCCAGCCCGTGTGGCCTTGGGCAAGCTGTACAATCTCAGGGCAACCCCAGAAGAAGAGAATGGTAAACCACTTCTGAGTACTCTATACATAGAAAACCCTGGAAAGAGGAGCCATCAGTCGAAATCAACTTGACAAGACACAATTATTATACTAGTATAAACATTAACAATTGAAAAATACTAAACCTTCCCTCTATAAATACAGTTAAAGAATTACACACACAGAGAAGGGGGGGAGATAATTCCAAACTAATCTGTAATACTGTAGGAACACTGCCAGTGGATTTTGTATGATGGAGCCATGACAGTTAAAATATCACAAATCTCTTGGAATGGTCTAGTGGAAAGGCACTCTTAATGTCATCCTGCTTCCTCCAAACGCAAGCCGGTATATAAGACCAAGCCTTCAGATATTGCTAGTCTGCAGCCCTCAGCAATTGGCTATGCTGACTACAGTTAAGGAAAAGTCACAGTTCAACAACAGTATGCTATGGATGTGTCTGCATGCACATGTGCAGGTTAGACAAACAGACTTGTGTGGAAACTGGCAGTATGGAATTTAGAGGCCATCTCTATTCACCTAAGAGAACAGGAAAAGTCTGTGAGTTAAAGATACAGTCTGAAGTTTGGCCTGAATCTCTCTCTCTCTCTCTCTCTCTCTCTCTCTCTCTCTCTCTCTCTCT
>JAHTLZ010000007.1:39056453-39068716 GCA_023846285.1 Phrynocephalus versicolor | reverse complement strand
AATAATAATAATAATAATAATAATAATAATAATAATAATAATAATAATAATAATAATAATAATAATAATAATAAAGGGGGGGAAGTACACAACATTCCAGAGCTGACCAGATATGGGGGTTCTGTATGCAAGGATTCAAAACCTAGGGGATTGACTTGTTCTTGGGATAAATCCATGTGCCAGATATCTTCCTAAAGCCACAACATTTCACAGAGAGAACGTGCATCACAGACCAAAAGAGAGAGACGCGACAAACAGCGCTTTTCACTCAAAACACTACTAAATATACGCATACAGAAAACTGAGATGGTCAGCCAGAAGGAGAGCCTGAAAGCATGGACCAGTTGTGGTCCACGCTATTTCACTAAAGGAACATGAGAAAGTTACTTTTTATATATAACACCAGGCCTAGCCCATGCTGACCCGACAGCACTTGTCTCAGTAGCTCAAAAAAGTAACTTCTTCAAGGTTTGTCTAGAAACCTTTGCAACTCCTGCCATTCTCACTTAGGTGGAAAACAATTGCAAGCCAGTTAAAGCCAGTCCTCAGACTGGGAAACAGAAAAGCCCTCCACCCTGAGGAAGGATACAACCCCACTTTTCTGTAAATCCCTACCCCACCTCACACGTCTTGCTGCTGAGAGACTGTTTCACATACTTGTTAAGTATATGCTAAGGTACACAGCTGAGGCCACAAAACCTGATTTTCAGGAATTGATCCTTGTCGGATAATCTTACACAGGACGTTAGGCACTCCGGCACCCTCTCAGAGGTTCCTTTCCATTGTGGCCTCAGCATGCCCAATCAATCACAGCCTTGTCTGTTTCGATGGTTACATTGCTAATTTCCCAGTTCTTAATTACACCTGTGATTTAGCAGCAGTCAAGTTATTCGCCCTGCCTTTCTGGTGGGAAAATTACCCTTGTAAACCAATCCTTGGGTAAACACTTGAAACACGGAAAGAGACACGAAGAGAGAGCGACAAGAAGGCTTTTACCAAAAGGAAAGAGAGAAACAAAATAAGACACTCCGTGTAAGGAAATACTGGTCTGGGATGGGGGTGGGGATTCCTAACAAACAAACAAACAAATAAATAAATAAACAACTCCTAGAATCCTCTACAGGCCGGAATGGCCACAGAATTATAGGATTTGTTTTTTAAAAAATGAAATTCTTTCAGGAATCAGCAAGAGAAAACAAACTGGAAGCAGGAAACAAAAGTCCCGGTTAAGCTCAGGAAGAGAATGCATGGTAAAAGGAAAGCCATTTGGGAAGATCTGGACAACATGTGGAAGCCATGTGTTTAGCAGGTCTGCGGCAGCCTCACATCAGCCCAGAAGATAAAAAAAACATTACAAGACTGTGTGCAACACAAGCCAAAAGGAAGGAAGGAACACAAGGAAGCATGTGCGGGAAAAGCAAGAAGGAGGGATGAGACTCTGGAGGTCAGCCTGAGGCTGCTACTGGCGGCAGCCTAGGGAAGGGCGAAATCTCCAGCTTTATTTATGAATACAGTAGAACCTTGACTTACGTCATTAATCTGTTCCGGAGGTCTAGACATAATTCAAACATGCTTAAGTCAAATGAACTTTTCCCATAGAAAGTAATGGGAAAGTAGATTAATCCGTTCCAGATGATGAAAAAGACCCCCGAAAACAGCAATTTAACACAAATTTGACTGGGATAGGAGATTCCTTCCAGGGATGTAAATGAAATGTCTCTTCAAAGAGAGGAGGCGGCAGTGGAATTATAGTCCACAAGTTATACACCTCCACTTTTTAATGATCATAGCAACAATGTCTAACATTTAAGTTTTACTGATTTTTAACCTGACGTTCTAAGTTCTGAACAACTCTATGCTTACCATTAGAGTCCCACAACTGTACAGCTCCCCAACTAAAATGCTTCCATTGTGGACCAGACTTGTGCAGCCAGATTTTTTACAAGACTGAGCCGACTGTCTAACCAGTGAGGCCAGCCCCGAGCTCCCGGCCCTTCTTCTCCGGCAGCAGCGGCGGCTTCGGTGAGGCCGAGGAGCAGCTCCAGGTGGTCGGAGCTGGCCTCGCCAAAGCTGCCACTGCCGGAAGAAGGCAGGAGCAGTTTGGAGGCGGCAGCCACAATGCTGGGTCGTGGCTGGTACCAGATTCCGGGGCCTTAGCGCCGGGGCTCTGAGCTGTAAGTCAAAGCCTGCGACTCAAGTCAAACAGGCCCCTTCTTGCTGCCAGTCAAGTATGCTGCAAGTCAAGCAGCATGTAAATCAAGGTTCCACTGTATTTATTTATTTTTATTATTTATGAATATCTTTATGGCAAAGACGGTACCAGGCCAGGGAGAGAAGACCAACTTTCTGATCAACAACAGAATGCACCACTAGTTCGTTCGTTCGTTCGTTCATTCATTCGTTCATTCATTCATTCATTCGTTCATTCATTCATCCATTCATTCATTCATTCATTCAGTTCAGTTCATGAGGAACACCTTGCCCATATTGTTACAGGATCATTGCATGTTAAGGAGGAGGCTAAGAGGTATTCCACAGTGTGTGTGGAACGAACGTCAGGGCTGGTTCCAGCCCTTTGGGAGAACTGAAAAGCCATCCAGCCTGTGTGGTGACAGCGGCAGTTCCATTCCAGTTTGCCCCACAGGCAACAAAGCTCCCTCCCAATCTTTGGTGGCAAATCCCAAGTCAAAGACCCTATTAAAAACAAGCCTTTCTGAGTCGGAGTCATTGAAAAGACGACAACTCCAAATCGAGTCCAAGCCGAGTGGCTGGTGCAACTGAAGAATGACTTGGCAGCAGGTTCCAGGACTTGAGACCCCATCCCTGGCTTCCTCTCCAGACATGCTAAGTGGTTGGGAGTTCGATTCCCCACTGTGCCTCCTTGACAGGGTCCAGACTTGAGAACCCAAAGGGTCCCTTCCAGTGCTGCAATTCTAAAATATGATATACAGTGAACCCTTGTATAACAGACAGCTTGTATAACATAAAATTTGTACAACATAAAAAATTCCGGTGATAGGGGAAATTTGCTTAACATAATCGCCTATGGGGAAAATCCATACAACATAAAAATGGGATTACTCCATTTTCAATGCATTCCTATGGGAATTTGTATAAAGGAAAATTTGCTTAACATAATTTCATTTGGAACGAATTAATTCCTTTATACGAGGTACCACTGTAATAGGATGTCCCGGTATACTTCCAGCCCTGGCAGCTCTACTTAGCACTCTTTTGGAACATATGGGACTAGCGGAAACCCTACTCCCCATTGCACAGCAGGCGTCCATAAAGCTGCATTGATTGGATTTGTCCCCCTTTCACCTTTGGACTTGAGGCGGATTCAAAATATTTGCTATTGTCTCAGTTACATTTTGTTTAAAAAACCATACAACTCTTAACTTTGTTGTTATTCAAAAGTAACTAAATCAGTTCCTTTTTTTAAAAAAAATCACAGTTTTAACATAAGCTAACCTGTGGTAGAAAATACTCCTAAACAATGAGGTCACACATCCCTGTAACGACAGAAGAAAGAGATTCACCACAAAGGGACTGAGGTTAACCCTAGTTGGCCTTAATCGTATGGGTTAGTTGCACTGGTGCTATAGGATGGTATATAAGCAGAACACTTTGCTTTGCTTTGATCTAAGTACAATAATATTGCTTGCAGTAGTGAATTACTGCTGGCTTACATGCAACTGCTTGTGTCCCTGGATGTATACCAGATACACATGGCAGGGACAGCACCTCGTTAATTTAGTGGCAATTTGCAGGTGTAATTTCCTCCCTTGCATTTGGGCCAGCAAAACAACCCAAAAGAATTCTGGCTGTTAGGTTAAAACCAAGGTTCCCTCTCTAAGGTGAGCAGTTGCATTTCATTCAGACCCCTCTGCGCAGTGTTCCTCTCCTGTCTCCACGGACCCACAACAACTCTTTCCAGTCCTTTGGTGTGGAGTCCCATGTAGAATAAGCAGAACCCCGCCCAGCTGGGCTGAAAAGAAGATATACTGTTGGTTAGAACTTTATAGTAGGAGCCCTGTATCTCTGGGGGCTTGGTTATGGGCCCCCCAGCAGATACTGAAATCCGCAGATAATAGTGCATGCTATTATAGTAAAAAACCCAGAAAAATATTTTAACATGTATTACCAGAATATCATGCTATGTGTAATATTTTTAGGCTTTGGATAAGTGAAGCAGTGGGTACTAAACCTGTGAATATGGGGGTCCTACTGTTATCTAGTTATTCTTTTGTTTTGAGGAATTAATTAAAAGTAACTTGTGTGTTTTTTTTTATGTTTGCTCCAAGCTTTTGGGAGATTTGGGCCTCTCTCACACTATTGCTGACTTTCCCCTATATCAATAGACAAAAAGTAAGGCCACCACAATGCAATATGATGTTTACCTTGCTTCCGAGTTTACATGAGGGCTGCACAGGATGCTGGCCGATACTGCCTTTAAAGTTTAAATAATGAATGCGCAACTTCTAGACTTGCAGGATTTGTTTAATTTTCTACTCAAATACAAACACAAGATGCTGATTATTGGCTCCTAAGGAAAGTCCAGAACTGTGAAACAAGGTACATTACAGTATTTACTTTCAGAAACTAGTTTCTAGCACTTGCTTTCTGAATCAGAACTAGAGCTGATGTATGAATCTCCTGACATATAAATCTAATTTTAATGCACACACGTTCCCCCTGCCCCGGCAAACATTCTTGACTTCAGCCACAGATAAGAAAACTTGTGATTTTGAGTGACAATTCCTTAGGTCTGCCAGCCAACATGTTCCAACTTCTAATCAAAACCCAACTGCGCTCCGTATCTGAGTTCCTCAACCTCATTTAGGGGAGACAAACGTTCTGTGTTGTTGCTGCTATTGTGAAGCCACAGAACATTGGAAAATGTTGCTGATGGAGGGCAAAATTGGGCCAATTAAGATTTCCAGGCAAAATTCAAAGAAACAAAACAAAAACAAAACAAAAGACAAAAACATGTGTCACCTTTTTTCTTTTGGTCTTTTGTTTCTGTTTGTTTGAATTTTGTGTGAAATTCTTGCACAGTCTAACATGGATACGTCTTTCAAAATGCCAACTTTAAATGAAATCTTACAAGTTTGGTAAAAATGAAATCTTACAAGTTTGGTAAAAATAACAAACCTTGTTTTTAAAAATGAAGTCACCTGCATCATCAACATTTCCAGCTGGCCAAATTCAACAGGTTTTGTTCTTCCCAGCAGGGAGAGGAGCATGGCTAACTTCCTTGCCATGGATGTTTTTAAATTGAACTGCTGGCATGGGGGGGTGCTATTTTAATACTGCAAATAACTGAATACTGCAAAATGATTCTAAGGCAGTATTTACAAGACCCATTGCTATCTGGCTGAATGTGCAAATTTGTCAGTTTTCCTGTCTTTCACTTCATTAAATATACAGTGGACCCTCATATAACAATCGGGTTGTTTAATAGAAAATCCGCTTAGAGGAAAACATTTCCAGAGATAAGGGAAAACTGCTTAACAGAATCGCCTATGGGGCAAATCCATACAACAGAAAAACGGCTGTGATTAGGGATTAATCCATTTTCAATGCATTCCTATGGGAAATTTGTACAAAGGAAAATTTGCTTAACAGAAATTCATTTGGAACAAATTAATTCCTTTATACGAGGTATCACTGTATATATATTTCCATTTTAATGAAAAATACAGGAAAATTGTTCACAAAAACTAAGAAAGGGAAATTCTCATTCACTCCTCGCATGGTAACTTTTCATAAGGCGGCCAAACACCCCCCCCCCCAGCTATCACTGAAATGTTGGCATTTCAGAGACAGCTGGAGAAAACGGATTACAATTCCCAAACTCCCCCAGCAGGGGCAGTTTGGTGAGCAGGCTGCTTGGGGATTTGGGGATTTTGTAGTCCACAGAAGGCAAGTTGTCGGACCTCTCGTTTCAGGACACGTCCACAAATGAACTTTCCCTAAGCGAGTGTTGGGTAAATGAACGGGAACGGTTGCACAAAGACCTGTCTCTGGGGAGCCGTAGAAGATTAGACACATCACACTGGGTTGTGTAGCTTCAAATTGCATATCACCAAGGGAAATAGCACATTCAGTATTAATTTACCCTCTGCCGTCAAGCCAAGTTTGCAACCAAGTTATGGGGCTCGTCCCGATTTTCAGTCCAAATGTTGCAAGTGACGGAATCTGAGCTTTGAAATCTTTCTCCCTCATGCATAACACAGTGGCAACTTTTCATAAGGCATTTTACACACATATTTGTGGGGTAGACAAAAACAGCTCTGAGCAAATTAAAGTCGTCTGCTGGGTAAATATTATGCACTGTAAAAGTTTTGTGAACTAGGGGACACACAAGCACACACTCATAAGAGCTTGGACACACTTCGTTACTGCAACTATTGGCTTAGCATGGTTTCAGAACTCAATTAAGACAGAAACTGCAATTTCTGAGGCCCCGACATGGACTGATTTGTTTCTACTTGGCACACGGCCTCATGGCATCAACCTCGCTTCTCTTAAGTGCAAGTGGTGATCAGATCTATTTGCAATGAGTTCTTTCTTTCTTTCGTTTTTTAAAGATCAAAATAGTGAATTAAGGCAGCCTTGTCTTTAAGCGCTGGTCTGGTTTTGAGTCTCTCAAAAACAAACAAATAAGAAATGCCCATAAATGTCAGCAAATGTCTGAATATTTCTGAATACTGTACTTTATTTTAGTCTAGCCTGAGCTGGATCGTGTGTCCTGCATCTAAAGCAAAACATGTATGAAAAGTGGAGGCTTGATGACTCTCCGGGCCTCTCTTGACTCAAACTTCTATTAGCATCAACCAGCATGGCCAATGGTTGTGTATAATGGGAGGTGAAGCTGAGCAACATCTCAAGGGAGACAAGTCTATGCATATATTTGCTGCCAAGGTTTAAATGTTGGGTAATTTATCTAGCTATGCAACAAAAGTGCTGGGATTCACAGGGCAGAATAGCTTCAAGTTCTCCAGAATAGTCTAACGTTTCTCTCTCATTAACTGGCACTTACAGTCTCAATAACAGATGAGGGGTGAGCCCAAACCCCTCAGCATTCCAGCTTTCTGGTAAGAAGGGAAGCTCCTAAATAGCAATGGGAGCAGCCTCCTTTCTGCACAGGAAGTTAGGTCTATAATAAGCCTTGAAGCCTTCCTAGATAGGCCTTTTCTCCAGGCGAGCCACACTGAGTTGTCTGTAGGGGTAGACTTGCCTAGTGGAACTCCCAGAAAGAAGAATTATGTGATCTGTAGTGAAAGAAAGAAAGAAAGAAAGAAAGAAAGAAAGAAAGAAAGAAAGAAAGAAAGAAAGAAAGAAAGAAAGAAAGAAGGAAGGAAGGAAGGAAGGAAATTTTCCAAATCGTATGCCTATTAAAACAACTTGTGAGATCCTAAAGGTAGGATCCCAAAGTTATCAACTGCACAGGCCTTGGTTGCTTTTGCAGCTAAAACCCTCTCTGCCTGTGACCCTGAAATAAACGCCTGTTCGTGAAATTGTGTCTTTCTTGGGCCTTGTCCCTGTGAAAGATTTTTGGCACTTCTGTGAAGCCATTTGCATGTGCTGGCACGAGAGCAACCCTCCAGAAGCGGGAACGCCGCACCTGTGTAAACTGCTGAAGGATAGCATAGACTTCAAATTATGGAATTTGCGATGTGTGAGAAGATATTTATTCCTGCCTTTGATCCCCTTTGATCCCAACACCTGCCTTTCTCTTTCAATCTCCCCTCATATTCCACTTGTCCCCTCAAATCTGCAAGCAGCGGAGGCGAGGCCCCCTGAGACTGCGTGAGAGACGACTCCCCAAGTCAGGTACTGTATAGATCAGGGCTGTTCAACTTTGAACAGGCCAAGGTCTACTTTTTCCAGCCCAAAGTGTCTGAGGACTACTACACTAAAACCTCTACTTACGAATTTTATCCGTTCTGAGCACAAGCTCATAAGTAAAAACTTTTACAAGTAGAGCAGCAGTTTCCCACAGGAATGCATAGAAAACCAATTAATCCATTCTGGAGGGAACAGATTTCAATGCGCCATGGCCCTTGTACTGCCCCACTCGGCTGAGATAGTGGGCTGGCAGACCCATAACTTTTCTGGGGCAGTGGTGGTCCTTGGTATTGGGGAGGGAGGGGTGGAGGACGTATCCCCTCACTTTTTTTATTGATGGGCGGTGGACTACTTTTTAACACTTTGCAAGCTACCGGTAATCCGCGGTCTACCTGTTGGGCAGGCCTGGTATACGTGAACAGAGCACATTAGTATGGAGAATGGGTTGAGACACCGTCAAGGATATTGGCAAGCCTTTGGATCCAAAGTCCCGAGTTTGAGTCTCAAGGATTTGAGTCCCAAGTCCTGAGTCTAAAGCTTCAAGTTGTTTGCCTCCACCCAAGGCAGGACAGGCACAGACAGTGGGTCAGGAAGGGAAGCTGGGGCAGCACAAGCACTGAGTCGGCAGGCCACCTTTCCCCTTCTCAGAGACGGCTCCTGCCTCTGCGCATGTGCTGGCCTATCAGCTGGGCAGTAGGTATGTGGGCAGAAGCAGCAGCTGGCTCTGAGAAGGAAAACTGGGCTTGCTGCCTCTGAGGATGGCCGTGGCATCAGGAGCAGATAGGAAGGCCAATCCGGAATAGGGACAGGGCAATGCCACCCAGATAAATGGGCCCGAGACAAAACAAACAAGACACCCCAATTTGAATCTGGGTCAAGTTGTAGGTGTGAGTTAGGTTGAACTTGACAGGGAGTCACAACCTGTGATACACTAGGTCAGTGATTCTCAACCTGTGGGTCCACAGATGTTCCTGGACTACAACTCCCAGAAATCCCTTCCAGCACGGTGAGTGGTGGAGGTTCCTGGGAGTTGCAGTCCAGGAACATCTGGGGACCCATAGGTTGAGAACCACTGCTAGGTTGTCTAGACAGCACCGTCAACAGAACTACCCATCCCATGAACCTTTGCAACTCTCCAACAGCCCTGGGGTTCCCATAGTGCTCTGGGGTGGTTGTCTTGCTGTTCAAAGCAGACACAACCTGTTTAAAAACAGGAAGACAGAAAGGAGACTCATACCCACAATTCTGTGTAGGGAGTTCTGGGAGAACTCTGAGAAGGACAGTCCTGAAAACCAAGAAGTCCCATTTCCATCGAGACAGGGTTCTCAGTCCTGGCCTAGAACGTCTCAGGAACGAAATGTTGGAAAAACCAGTTGTTAAGAGTACAGCACCCTTACTCCCCAGCTAACATGGGCTTTGCCTTTTCCATCTTCTACTCAACAATCCTGAGAATGATCCCGCTTCACAGAGGTGAGGAGCACATAAGCAGAGCCCCCATCCTATTGGCTCTGCTGGTTGTGACTGAGTGGTGGCCAAACAACTATTGGTGGGCTGTGCATTCCGTCTGCAGTTACTGCATCAAACATGAGGAGGATGAAGGATGGCGACATGCTTACTTTAAAGTAATTATGTTGCAGTCCGCAGGGCTGTTCAACTTTGAACAGGCCGAAGTCTACTTTTTCTGGCCCAAAGTGCCTGAGGGCCCCTACACTAAAACCTCTACTTACAAATTTTATCCGTTCCGAGCACATGCTCATAAGTAAAAACTTTTGTAAGTAGAGCAGCGGTTTCCCATAGGAATGCATTGAAAACCAATTAATCCATTATGGAGGGAACAGATTTCAATGCGCCATGGCCCTTGAAACTGCCCCGCTTGGCTGAGACAGTGGGCTGGCAGACCCAGAACTTTGCTGGGGCAGTGGTGGTCCTTCGGATGGGGGAGGGAGGGAGGGGTGGAGAACTTATCCCCTCCCTTTTTTTAATTGATGGCTGGTGGGCTACTTTTGAACCCTTCGCGGGCTACCAGTAGCCCGCAGTCTACCTGTTGGGCAGGTCTGCTCTATCAGAGCATCTACTTTATATGTAAATACTCGCATGCATGGTTAATGAAGTCAGGCATAGCTACTCCAGGATTCAGGGACTCCAACAAGATCCTGCCGTTATACCGCTTGACCACACCCTCCCATTGCTCACTTGCGCCAAACTAGAAAGTCCTGAGGTCATTATGGGGGAGTTGGCTTCAGAGCTTGGGTCACTTTTGCCCTTGTCTTCACCTCTTCCAGCTCTATCACGCTCTTTTCAAAGGGCAATGCTCAGAAATGCATGCTGCACACCGTTTTCCCCTTATGGCTGTGTCACACATCAGCATTATGGTCTTTACCATTTTATTTCCTTTCATTATGTGCCATGATTAAGAGTCACACCATTTGTTTTGCTCGATTTCATTACGATGGCTGCCAGGTTGCTGCTTTGTTTTATGCCCCATTGCAAAGAATGAATCAAGACCTCTTCTCAGCTTGCCATTCATTTGCAAGGTGTCCTGGCTGGAGAAGTCCTTGAAAAGTTCACCCAGCATGTCCTACGGCAATAGGAGAACACATTTAAGGTCTGTTTCAAAAGCGGGAAACCTCAAGTACTTTCCCCTCCCCAGGCCTTCTAAGAAACATCTGTTCTGCTCAACTTATTAAACAACATTACTCATTTGCCATACTTACTGTGTGAGCTGAAAAAATCTTTCTGCTACAGAATTACACAGAATTAGGCACATGCACTTGAGAGCTAATCCGGCCAAAATCAATGGGAAATTGGCCTTTATAAACACAGGTAAGACTGTGGGTCATAAAGTGGTTTAAATCTGATTATAGGTATGAATTCACTACAGAACTCTAACCAGTTCTCTACTGTAAAGTCCCAGCATGCTCCCACCTCTACATCTGCAATTCAGGTTAATAATACCGACAGATAATCTGAGATAAGGTATGCAAAATACATTAAACATCTGTAATGCACTAAATCAAGATCAAGTTTTATTATTACTTCATTCTGTTTGACATGTAACCTTTTCCTGACTGTTTACATATTGTATTAAATGAATACGGATAGGTCAAAAAGCACCCCGACCACATGGGCCTTGGAATAACTGGGAAAGCAGGTCCAAGCCCGTTCTTAGACATTCGACTTCTGGAGAGTTTGCACTGACTTCAGCCGCTTCTCGACTGTCCGAATTACATTGGTGTGCCAAGCAGGAAATAAATCTGAACCAATATAACTGCAAATCAGGCCACCTTTTCCCTGCTGAAGCCATTTTCATATGCACTGCCATGCCAGGAAAACAACTGAATTCCAATCACTAATGAATGATTTATAAACTTCGCAGTGTCCTTTTGCCCCCCTAAGGAAGGGAGCCTGAGTGTTCTTTTGAAGTTTAAGAATTTCAGGCAAAAATCAAAGAAAAACAAAACATAACATCACAAAAGACACAAAACATGTGGCACCTTAAAGACTAACTTTCATATTTTAATGTAACGTTTCGTGGACTACACGTCCACTTCTTCAGACATATAGCAGCAGAATGAGGTGTGCAATATAAGATGGGATGGTTAAGAAGAGGTTGCCTTTACACCAGGAAACCCAAACTCCCAAAGTTCCTGTAGGTGTCTGTGAACCTAGAGTTGCACTCAATAAACTCAGAAAACTCTCAGCACCAGAATAATAACAATATTCCTGCTGACCCTTACATTGTAGAAAATCCAAAATTTCTTATCTAGAACACAATGCTTAAGTCACAACTTGCTGTCGCAAGAAATGGGTACACAATGTATTATATATAGCTGACCGCGCCATGAGCTTGTTTGACACTCAAGCCCTTGTTGCAGTCACAGTAGCAAGACTTTTTGGTTAGTGTGATCAATCAGGTCTCTCTCAAGGGCAGGTCTTTTGCAAGGAGAAGGCATCCTAATATCTGTTCAAGACCAGACCTATTGAAAAATACCTTGGGTTATAATAGGCAAAACTTACAACAGTAGCGAAGAAAATCCAGTCCGTCTCCTGCTCCTCTGAGGACTGGGGGTAAGTTTAGAGGGGGTAAGGGTATTTGTACACGACCCCTAAACTCTGCCGCAAATGGCTCCCAGCTCCGGAGCTTAAAATTGTTTCCCCACCAGCTCCAGAGTTTACAGATAATTAAGTGCGACCACGCCCACCTAAGCGCGTCCCAGCGCACTTTTCAGGTACCTGCTCTCCGGAGGTGAAAATTCCTGATGCGGATATAACGTAGTGACTGCAGGGCTCTCCTTGCTTCTGTTTGCTCTTTTTTTTGCCCCCCGCCCCTTTAAGAGATCTGAATGCAGTGCCGGGATGGCAGAACGGAGGTGAGCGGCATTCTTTTCTTCCTTTTTTTCTCCCTC
>JAHTLZ010000007.1:39029587-39054608 GCA_023846285.1 Phrynocephalus versicolor | reverse complement strand
TCTTTCTTTCTTTCTTTCTTTCTTTCTTTCTTTCTTTCTTTCTTTCTTTCTTTCTTTCTTTCTTTCTTTCGCCTCCCCTTCACGGGCAGCTCGGAATCCGCCTCCTCTCCTCTCCACCACCACCACCACCCCTTATGAATTATGATGCTCTCCCCCAGCCGGGAGAGGCTTCTTTGACAGATTTAGTACGAGGGGCGAGAGAAAACGACCACCATCCTTTCTAAAGAATTGCCTGGACGTGGGGGGGAAAACCGGAGGGAGAGAGTGAAAAGAATGCGACAGGGGGCCGTGAGAAGAAGCAACTGACCGGCAGGGGCCATTGGGAACCGGGGTTTTTTTTTGGGGGGGGGCAGAGATTTAAAAAGCAGGGGTGTAGCAATGGACGCGGGGTGCTCTGATCAAGAGGTCTCTCCCTCCCTCTTTAGAAACAAGGCTTGAAATAAACCGCTCTCTTCCAGTGGCAAAGCATGGGGAAAAGTTGCCAGATGCGTTTAAAGAACAGGCTTGGTGGAGGGGAGAAGGGAAGTCGATTTAATCAAGAATTAAAACGCTTCTTTCTCCCACCAAGCCGGTTTAAAAAAAACAAAAAACCAATCAGGCAGCGGGGTGGGGGGTCGGAATGGAGAAGCGTTTAAAAGTGAGAAGAATCCCGTGCCTTAGTGGAGACGCGTGAGTTTTGTCCCGTGGGAAGCGTGTTCGCTTGCAACTCGGCGGACGACTCAGAAGAAGCAGTGGCGAAGAGAGGAGAGGTGTTTCTTAAAAGAGTTTTAAAACGTGTCCCCTCTTATTTTTCTTTCCCTCCGGCCACCTCTGTTCTCTTCTTCGTAACCAGATTCGCTGGAACTCCTCTTTTCAATTTAAAAAAAAATTAAATTATCCTCGAGGCATCCGATTCCTGAGGATTTCACAGGGTCATTAAAAAAAAAAGCGTCCTTCAGATCCGGCGGGTCTCCGGAGGAATTTAACCCGTGGTTGAAAGTCAGCCAGGAAGAAAGAGAAAAGGGGGAGGAGGGGGGGAGGAGGACCCCAAATCAAACTCAAACCTGTACCTTTAAGGGGTTTCTCCTTTCCCGGGTCAAGAAAAACGCAAGCTTGGCTCTGGAGAGGAAGGGCAATCCTCCTTCGGCATCCTTGTATTTTTCAGAAGCTCACAAACAAACCCACGCCGAGGGAAGCAAGCACACCGGGGCCCCGAGACCACAACTCCGCCGATCGAGCAAGCTCAGCAACCCTCCTGAAACTTGCAAACTCGCCGCTCGCTGCCTCCGGACCAGCCCGATCCGGCGAAGTGGCTCGGTGCATTTGTATATCCCATCATCATCATCGCTCCCTCGGCTGGGAGAGGGTGCGCCGTCCCCCTTCTTCTTCTTCTTCTTCTTCTTGGTTTTTTCTTGCAGTCACACTCGCCCTCTTCCGTGAGACCGATCGCAAAGGAAAGGAGGGGGGGAGAGGCGAGGATGATGCCGCCCCCACCTCCCGTTTCCCGCGCCCCGGCTCTGCTCTGCTCGGCGACGGCTCGCCCTTCTCCTGTTTGGAGCGCCGCCCGACTGCCTGCCTGCCCGCCCGGCGCTGGCGTTTACGGAGACACACAAGATCGCATTGTGTGTTGCCGTCTTGTTAGTAGACGAGCGCAAGAGCGAGCCCCCTAGCGGAAGGCTGGCACCGTGGCGCGGAAAAAAAGAAAAAGGAAGAGAGGGCGCCGAGGGCCCCCTAGCGCTGGGACACTGAAAGGGAAGCGGGTCGCAACGGGAGAAGGCGCTTCTCGGGCCAAAACAAGTGGATCACGCCGGTTCACACGCTACCTCCTTCCAGCTGCAGTCACGAGGCAAGTCCCCTGAAGCTGTTTGGATGAACAGCGGAACGTTTCTATCTCTCAAAAAAGAAGTCCAGTAGCCATGACTCAACTTCCAGATAAACTCACCTGGATGACTGAGAATCTTCACAGACATAAGTCCCCTGGTTATGCTTGCAGGCCACCGGGAAAGGGCTTTGACCAGTGGAACATCCAAAGGCCCCCACAGGGCTGTGTCTAAAGGAAGCCAGAGCATGACCCAAAAACGCATCCCCACCTCCCAACTTGGTGTTTCGTTTGTAACTTGATTCTTGTAACCTGTAATATCTAGGAATTTCTCCCTCCGCCTCTTATTTATTTATTTATTTATTTATTTATTTATTTATTTATTTATTTATTTATTATGAGGCTTGTATACCGCCCGTCTTCCTGAAGGAAGGAACTCCGGGCGGTTCACAACAAAATAAATCAACAATTCATCATCAACTAACCAAGCAGACAAACAACAACAATTGTTATGTGTCTTGGATTGTCTTGATGGGTGTAGCTTAAACTGTTAATTTTGTTGATTTTTATTATAGTCGCATTGATTTACAGTTCTTTTGGTTATTTTGCATTTTGTTTTGGATTTGTTTTGTATATATTTACAGTACAGTGGGCCCTCGTATAACAAACAGTTTATATAACATAAAATCTGTACAACATAAAAAAATTCTGGAGATAGGGGAAATATGCTTAACAGAATCGTCTATGGGGTGAATCCGTACAACATAAAAATGGTCACAATTAGGGATTACTCTGTTTTCAATGCATTCCTATGGGAATTTGTATAAAGGAAATTTTGCTTAACATAATTTCATTTGGAATGAATTAATTCCTTTATACAAGGTACCACTGTATGTGTTTCATAATTTGTATTCTTCATTTTGAAAACCGCCCAGAGTACTCTTTGGGCTAGATGGCCGCAGTATATACAACAAACAAACAAACAAACAAACAAACAAAAAGTCTACAGAGGATTCTCTCATCATCTAAGGCACTATGACAGTGTTGGCAAACCTATGCCATGGATGCCAAAGGTGGCACTTGGAGCACTTTCTGCGGGCACCCAACTTCACTCCTTCACAGCCACCTGCATTCAGGTTAAATGTCTGTGTTGGCACTTTGCGAAAAATTAGTGGGTTTTGAGTCGCAGTTTGGGCACTCGGTCTCTAAAAGATTTGCCATCACTGCCCTACGATCTAACCTACCTTGCCTGTACCTTAATTTGGCAGAACACACATACGTACCTAAGTTTTAGAGTTTGGGTGTGATCTTTGCAAGATGCACCTTCAAGAGAAGGGAGGTGGCCCTGTCTCTATAAAACACAGGCAACCTGTGTATTTTACCGGCTGAAATCCAGTTGTAAGTTGCAAGTATTTGTTTGCTTTATAGGACGCCTTTCTCCTGACAAGGGGGCCCAAGGCAGGCCATATATTAATTAGAATATAATTTAAACCATAAGTTAAACTTTAAAAACCACCAACTACTATATACCCTAATTGAAATACAACTGAATAATTGCAAGCGAGTAAACATTGCCAACGATGACTCTTAAGAACTAGAGCAGGTCCACAGAATCAATGAGACTCATGGAGTTGACTTAACCAATCTCCACTGATTTCAAAGGTCTACTGTAGTTGCAACTTACTACTTACAGCCCTTCTGTGAAAGAGGCTGAGCAGCTATGTTGCAGTAGGCATTGAGCCCTTTTACACGACCCCTAAAATCCGCTGCAAAACACTTGCAGATCCGGAGCATAAAATTGTTTTCCCACCAGCAGCGGACTTAAAAAATAGTACACCCACGCCCACGTAAGCATGCCCCAGCGCACTTTACAAGTACCTGGTGTGTGGAGGTAAAAACTTTTCCGATGCAGATTGTAAAGCAGTGGATGCCGGGCTCTCCTCGCCTTCTGTTTGTTTTTGTTGTCCCTGCCGCCCCTTTAACAGACAGGAATCCCGGCAGACAGAGGTGAGTGGAGGTGAGCCTGCATTTTTTCTCCCTTTTTCTCTCCCTCCCCTCACCGCAGACAGAAGCAACAGAGTGCGGAAGGGTGGGAACACAGGAAGAGGAACAAAACCCACATGTAAGGCCGCACCTAGAGTATTGTGTACAATTCTGGTCACTGCATCTCAAGAAAAACATAGTGGAACTGGAAAAGGTGCAGAAGAGAGTGACTAAAATGATTACTGGGCTGGGGTACCTCCCTTATGAAGAAAGGCTAAAACATTTGGGGCTCTTTAATCTGGAAAAAAAGGCGCCTGAGGAGGGATATGATTGAGACGTACAAAATAATGCAGGACATGAGTAAAGTGGATAGAGGGAAGCTCTTCTCCCTCTCACAGAATACCAGAACTAGGGGACATACACTCAAATTGAGGGCTGGGAGAGTAAGAACAGACAAAACATTTTTTCACCCAGTGTGTTGTTAGTCTGTGGAACTCCCTGCCACAGGATGTGGTGATGGCATCTGGCCTGGATGCCTTCAAAAGGGGATTGGACAGATTTTAGAGGAGAAGTCCATCACAGGTTACAAACCATGATGGAGATGTGTAATCTCCAGGCTTAAAATCAGGGTACTTCAAGGACCAGATGCAGGGGAGTGGTATCAGGAGACAGATATCTAGTCTCATGAACTCCCAAACGCATCTGGTGGGGCCACTGTGAGATACAGGAAGCTGGACTAGATGGGCCTTTGGCCTGATCCAGCATGGCTCTTCTTATGTTCTTATGTTCTTATGATATCTGGCTGGGGGGATCCGAATTTAAGCTACCAGTGGGTCTTAGGAGTCGTTTGAAAGCAGAGAATGTTAGCCAAATGCACTTTGCTGCCTAAGGGTAAGTAAATTATGTATTTATGGATCAGTGTGACAGCCTCCATAGGAACATCCTCCCCATGGAGAGTTGTAAAAATATAAGTAGCTTAATCTGTCCTTATTGTCAAACGGGAGGCAGGAGTTTAACAAAGTCAATGGCTCTGAACTGCTCCTTCGAGGTTAAACCACTCTTTAAGATTTGCATTGCAACCGAGCAAAACAGCAACAAAGCAAAACCAAAGAAAAGCAACAAAAACAGAAACAAAAAGAAAGGAAGAGAAAAAGAGCAGCATGCCACTTATATACTGCTACCCCATAGTGCTTAAAGCATTCTCTGGATGGTTAAGTAATTTAATTATGCAGGTTACACATTGCCCCTTCTCCCAACCATCTGAGTACTCAGTATACTGCCCTCAGAAGGATGGAAGGCTGAGTGAACTTACCTGAGCCCATCAGGATTGAACTCGGGTTGTTGTGAGCAGAGTCTTGACTGCAGGACTGATGTTGAACCAAAGTGCCATGAGGCAACAGGGATTGTTTGCAATAGATTGTTCCAGATAGCACTGGTGTGATATCTATATATAAAAATATGCGCGTATGTGATTGCAGCGTTGTGTCAAAATTTCAAACCAATCAGTGAAGAACTTTTGGAGTTTTAAGATTTTGCACAAACAAACATTTTCATATATATATATAGTGTATTATGGGTTTTTGCACAAACAAACATTTAGATAGATAGATAGATAGATAGATAGATAGATAGATAGATAGATAGATAGATAGATAGATAGATAGATAGATAGATAGTGTATTATACAGTACATCTGGGGGGGGGAAATGAATTGCACAGATATAGGATGGGGGATATTTGGCTGGAGAATAGTACCTGTGAAAGGGATCTGGGAATCTTGGTGGACCACAAATTGAACATGAGTCAGCAGTGTGATGCGGCGGCCAGGAAAGCCAATGTGATTCTTGGTTGCATCAACAGAACCATAGTGCCTAGATCAAGGGAAGTGATAGTGCCACTCTATTCTGCTCTGGTCATACCCCACCTGGAGTACTGTGTCATTCTGTGCGCCTCAATTTAAAAAGGATGCTGACAACCTCGAGCGGGGGCAGAGGAGGGCGACCAGGATGGTTGAAGGTCTGGAGGAAATGTCTTATGAGGAATGGCTTAGGGAACTGTGAATGTTTAGCCTTTCAAAAAGAAGGCTGAGAGGGGATATGATAGCTACAGTAGCATCCTACATTTCCCTCTGTTTACACCCATTCTATTAGCTTTGGCCCAGCACTCTAATCTGTCAAGGTCTTTTTGGATTTTCATCCTATCCTCTAGGGAATTAGCAACCCCTCCCAATTTGGTATCATCTGCAAATTTAATTAGCATACTCTCTATTCCTTCCTCCAAGTCATTAATAAAGATATTGAACAGCAGTGGACCCAGAACAGAAACCTGGGGCACCCAACTGGTCACATCTCTCCAAGCTGAAGAGAGGCCATTTCTGGTCACCCTTTGGGTGCGATCAGTCAACCAATTACAAATCCACCTGACAGTAGCACTATCTATCCCACTTTCTACTAACTTCTTAGCAAGAATACCATGGAGAACCTTATCAAAGGCCTTACTAAAGTCCAGATAAACAATATCCACATCATTCCCCTCATCCACTAGGCCTGTAATTCTATCAAAGAAAGAGATCAAATTATTCTGGCATGACTTGTTTTTAAGACTTCTTGTAATGACAGCATTGTTTGTTAAATAATTGCAGACTGACTGTTTAATAATCTGCTCTAGGATCTTTCCAGGAATCGAGGTCAAGCTGACTGGGTGGTAATTATTTGGGTCTTCTTTTTTTCCCTTTTTGAAGATGGGGACAACATTAGCCCTCCTCCAGTCGATGGGGACTTCCCCTGTTCTCCAGGACTTCTCAAAGATTATTGCCAATGGTTCGGAAATTACTTCTGCCAGTTCTTTTAATATCCTTGGGTGTAATTCATCTGGCCCAGGAGACTTAAATTCATTTAATGCTAGGTGTTCCTGTACTAGCTCGCTACCTATTCTATGTTGCAATTCCCACCCACCCCATCTACTCTTTGACCCAGCAGATCTCTTTCTTCCTTTTTGGAGAAAACGGAGGCAAAGAAAGTGTTGAGTAGTTCTGCCTTTTCCTTGTCTCCTGTTAGTTACTGGTTATTATCGCCACGCAGAGAGCCTATCATTTCCTTATTTTCCTTTTGCTGCAGACATAACTAAAGAAACCCTTTTTACTATCTTTAATCTCTTTGGCAAGTCGAACTTCATTTTGCGCTTTAGCTTTTTTTACCACCCCCATGCATATATTAGCTGTTTGCTTATATTCCTCTTTGGTGCATTTCCCATTTTCCCATTCCTTGTACTTGTTTTTCTTTATAGCTAGCTGAGTTGAAAGTTCTTTAGTAAACCATTGCTCTTTCTTCAGACCTCTCCCATTTCTTCTTCTTGTTGGAACTGTTTTAAATTGTGCCTTTAATATATCGCTTTTAAGGAACTCCCATCCATCTTGGACTCCCTTCTCTTTCAGTGTGTCGGTCCATTGAATCACAGGCAATAATTCCCTGTTTTAAAAAATTGGCTTTCTTAAAGTCCAGGATTCTTGTCTGACTATGCTTAACTTCACCTTCCAACTGTATAACAAATTCCAAGAGGGCATGGTCACTTTTACCCCATTTACAAGGTCCTCCTTATTGGTTAAGACCAGATCTAAAATGGTTTTGCCTCTTGTTGCCTCCTCTACTTTCTGGACCATGAAATTGTTTGCAAGGGCAGTAAGGAATTTTAGACCTTGCCACAGAGCATCAAGGTTACGCTCCCCCCCCTTAACATGTTCATCTACTATTTGCAGCTTGGTGAACAAACCTGTTTTTGAGCTCTGAAAATCTTATGACGACCAACTGGGGACAGGCTCATATGTGTCCAAATAAAACATATACTTGGTTGTATCAAGGGAGGAATTCAGTTGTGCAATCAAGATATGCATGGACTGAAAAATCAATACATGAAGTAGTTGTGCCAGTTCACTTGAAATGCCAATTAGTGCTCAAATTACGAGGGAGGGGAAATGGGAATCTTGAGTGCCTTCACAGACACTTTTATCTAGCAGCTTTAGCCAAAATTTGGTGGCTCCGATAGCCTCCTTAAATAAACAGTGAGGGGAAGGCAGCTGGGGATTATTGTGAAACTCTGCAAAGCGTTTTTTGTTTCTCTTTGGACAAGCACAAAATGCTGATCTCTTTCACTGCTAACTAGGGTTTTTTCCCATGCCAATAAGATGCAGCATCACAGAATAATGGAGTTGGAAACAGCCTCTAAGGCCATTGAGTCAAACCCCCAGCTGGAGGCAGGAACCCAAGTCGAAGCATTCATGATAGTGGTCCAATTTCTTTTGAATGCCTCCTGCGTAGGAGCACAGACCATCTCCCAAGGTAATGGGTTTCACTGTCGTACTGTTCTAACAGTTAAGAAGTTTGTTTTTCGAGATTCAGACTAAATAGGGCTTCCCATTGTTTGAGTACATTATGACATATCCTGCTCTCTGGGATGACTGAGAATGGATCTTACACAATTAATTCATTCCGGAGCCTAGGAAAATGACACAGACACCTGGATTTTTGCTCAAAACTCTTTATAAAGGGCACTTTAAAGATATAGATATGATGCAGCCCAGGGTAACTCTTTTTTACCAATGCATGCTGGAAATTCGTTATCCGAGGCAGCCCATAGGGAAAATTCGTTATCCGAAGCAGCCCACAGAGAAAATTCGTTATCCGAGGCAGACCCATACCTAGAAATTGTGACTCGTTATCCGAGGCAGCCCATAGGGAAAATTCGTTACCCGAGGCAGCCCTATACCTGGAAATTGCGATTTGTTATCAGAAAAATTCACTATCAGGAGCATTCGTTATCCGAGGTATTACTGTATTTGAAGACTGTTGTCCCACCTTCCCCTCAGTCTCCTTTTCTCAATGCTAAATATATGGCCAGCTCTTTCCTTGTTTCATCTGTGCCTTCCTTGATGTGATAATGAAAAGGGAGGGTGGTACTACCATCAATTGCTGCAGCCACTCTCACTCTGTTTGGTCTGGTGCTGGTGTAAAGTGATTGTGGCAGTGGTTCCCAACCTGGAGGGTCGGGACCCCTTTGGGGGCCGGATGACCATTTCATAGGGGTCGCCATGAGCCAGTGATGAAAAGGGCTCAAATGGCTTGGGTCTGGAGGAGGGGGGGAGGAAGGGGGGAAAAGAGTGAGTTACAGCTTGATAGGTTGGAGGGGATGTCAGTCAGTGGTACCGGAGGCTGCGATTGGCTGAGGGTGCCTGTAGAGGGAAGTTCTCTGTGGCAGCTGTGGCAGTGGCCTGCCAAAGGGGGGTTGTGGCTTCTTCCAAGCAGGGCAAGGGATCCCCACAACATGAGGAATTGTATTAAAGGGTTGCGGCATTAGGAAGGTTGAGAACCACTGGCCTGTGTCATGGAAAATGAATTGCACCAAGGGGCGGAGAGGCTCTGGTGCTGCAGTATAGCTTTAACTGCTGACTCCCATAACATGTTCATAGGTAAGGGCCCTCTGAAGCCCCTCACCCAACCAGGAGTATATGTGTGGATGACTGTTAGCATAACAACAATTGTTCATTAGGACCAAAAGAATGCACAAAGAGGTACAAGTAAGGTACAATAGAGCCTGAATTGCAAAACAAAAGCACACACTGGAGGCAGCATGAAAGACTAGCATCTTCCTTCCTTCAGTAACTAGGGGGTAGTAATAGAGTTAAGGAGGTGAAGATCCCTCCTGCCCTCCCACTCCCTATACGGGTGTTTCAATTACTGGCACTGATGAAGCTTCAAATGCACTGGAGGGTGCTTGACTGGAGGCGAGCCTGTTCTCACAGCACATGAAACCTAAACACTTCTGTAATTATACATAATCTGATTCATACCTCAATTCCTTGTTCTCAATACTTGAACATGTCTTAATTGTACTGGACTTTATATTATCCCTCATTACTGTAAGCCGCCTTGGGTCCTTTTCCAGGGAGAAAGGTGGGATATAAAATACTCTAAAATAATAAATAAATACTGCTTCAATTTCCTTACATATAAAATGGACCTGTGTATCAAGTGTAAATGTGGGTGTGGTTTATGTACACCAAAATGCACCTTACAGCTAAGTGGTAAATCTTGGCAGTTTCCAAAGAATGAACTCCACACACATGGATTGAAATTCTGCTGCTTAGTTTACTAAGCTGAAGTTGAGAAAGCCCATCTGAATTAGTGGGGGTTGGTGAATCAAATCCTCCATAAATTCTATGAACTCAACAAATGGGCCTACTCTGGCTGTAACTTACTTTAGTATAATAAGTTGCAACTAGAACAGACTCATTCGAATAAAGGAAACTTATGGAGAAGCTGACTCAACAAATCCTGGTTCATTCAACAGGCCTGCTCTACAGTGGGACTTACTACTGTATGCAAAAAAAACAACAACAGGATTTTAGACATTATTCCAAACTGTTTTTAAAAAAAGTAATTATGATAAATATAAATAGTAAAAATTATGTGTGGCAAGCATGTGTACTGTTGCACTTGGTATTGAGTTCCTGGACTGAATGTCTTTTGCTTCCCTTAACTGCTACAAGTTACAAGACGAGGGAACATGTTTGTTTTCCATGGCTTCAGAGACTAGGAGTTGGGGCAATGGTTTCAAACTACAGGAAAAGAGATTCCATTTGAACATCAGGAAGAACTTCATGACAGTTAGAGCTGTTCAACAGTGGAATATGCTGCCACAAAAGAGGGTGGTGGAGTCTCCTTCTTTGGAGGTTTTTAAGCAGAGACTGGATGGCCATCTGTCGGAAATACTGTGATGGGAGTTCCTGCATGGCAGGGGGTTGGACTGGATGGCCCTTGAGGTCTCTTCCAACTCTATGATTCTATGATTCTAAGAGCTGCAGCATTTGGGCTACAAGTTAGGCACCAGGGGTGATCCCAAACAAAAGTGTAAATACAGATTTCTTGGGTCAGACCAAAGCTCCATCTTACCCATGATCCTGTTTCTAGATAGACAGTGCGATTGCTGCTTTGACTTGGGAGAATGGCAGCACTGTGTTAGCTGAATGCTGGCTGAATTATATGACCTTCAAGGATGCATAAGCAGTGAGAGCTTGCTGGTTTTAGAGAGCTCCTCCGTTATTTCCCGGCATCCTGGGGAAAACAAGTTTGATCTATATAGCAGATTTTACATTGTGTACCAGGGAAACTGCATGCATTGTATAGTCTGTGTCGATTTTTCAAAAAAAAAAAAGGGGGGGGGGAATAAAGCCAAGCATTTTTACACGCTGGCATATTTCACTTGGATATCACTGAAATAGAAAAATTTCATTTCCTGAAAGAACACCTGGGTCGTTCAGTAATTGTTTTTCTTTTTAGATCATTAAGTTGAAGTATTTCATATTCAGAAACACAAAAGAGATGTATTACACTATAGGAAAAAAACTTTACAGGGTTTTTGACAATTAAAATGAAGTATGAAAAGAAATTAACTTAGCATCTGTAACAGCAAGCATATACATTATTAAGTCCTTTAAATAAAAAGAAAAATGACTGAAATGTAGCATGATTTTCACATAGTACCACCAGTCTAAAGGAAGCATATAGTGGAAATTCTTTTTTTAATTGGTCTTCAAAAGATGAATGCATTGACTCAGTCCATTTTTTCATCTTGAAAGAAATCTGCACTGTCCATGTAGTCTTCAAGAGTAGTATATTGCTTCAAAGAGAGAGCAAAAATACATCACTTTAGACTTCTTGAATTCCAGGTTCAGTTTCAAAGTTCATACTGCATACACTGTTATTTATTTATTAATTTTTTATCATTTCCATTTATATACTGCCCAGTTTTCCAAGAGGAACTCTGGGTGTTGAACAACAAGGGAAAAATTAAAAATAAGAGATCAATACAAATAAAAAGTAAAGTGGAACCAGCAAGGAAAACAAGATGGCAGTTTATTAACATAAAAGCTTTTTAATTGACATAACATAGATTGTGGGTCCTGGTAGCAATTTTAGTGTTTTGTGTTTAAATGTTTTAATTGTTTTAAATGTACATTCCCTTTTTAACATTTTAACTGTTTGAACTGTTCATTTTAATTGTAAGCCCCCCCCCCCCCGAGACCTTTGGGTAGCGGGCGGCATATAAGTTGTATGAATAAATAAATAACTAAATAAACCTCAGCAGCCACCGAAAGTGGCTTTAAATAGCCACGTTTTAAGATCTGGAAGTTGAGTCATGGCTACTGGACTTCTTTTTTGAGAGATAGAAACGTTCCGCTGTTCATCCAAACAGCTTCATCGGTCTGAATACAGCTAGTGCAAGTCCTTCATCTTATAGTCAGCTTTGACCTCTTGTCGCCTTGATCTGAATTAGACTGAATTAGGTCAAAGCTGACTATAAGATGAAGGACTTGCACTAGCTGTATTCAGACTGATGAAACTGTTTGGATGAACAGCGAAACGTTTCTATCTCTCAAAAAAGAAGTCCAGTAGCCATGACTCAACCTCCAGATAAACTCACCTGGATGACTGAGAATCTTCACAGACACACGTTTTAAGATGTTTTTTAAACACTGGAAGGAATCCTGCAAGCCTTATCTCTCTTGGAAGGTGATTCCAAAGCGTTGGCCCAGCCACTGAGAAGGCCTGAATTCGAGTGGAAGATTTTCGGGCCTCCCTTGGAGTGGCTACCCGAAGCGAGAAGGCCTGCAACGTTCTGGTGGGCTGGCCAGAAGCTGATCTTTTGGGGACACGCTCTGCCAGATACTCTGGTCCCAAGCCATGGAGGGTTTTTGTTACATTACTTTTCAAAGTTCAGACCTTCAAGTACAATTTATGGAATGTTGAAGTATCAGCAGTACATGCAATGGGAAAGAGCAAAAGGCTATGCTAAACTCAAATACGGATGCGCAAACCACATGGAATGGTTGGCTACAACAGAAAGGAAATACCATTGGTCAATAACTGGCTTCCTATAAACACCCTGGATTTTAAGAGCAGATCATGGGTTATTTGTTCTGGGCCTACTTCCTTCCATAATACCGTATACTGGGAAGATTGCACCTGGTAAAATGAATGAGAGATAAATCCAGCTTCTTTGCTGCTATATGTCCAAAGAAGTGGATGTGTAGTCCACTAAACGTTACTTTAAAATATGAAAGTTGAGTCTTTAAAGTGCCACATGCTTTGTGTCTTTTTTGTTTTTCTTTGATTTTGCGTGGAATTTTGGAAACCCAACAGCTTTATTAAAAAGGCTAATGTAAACAGAGTTCTATATTCATAGCTGTTGATGTTCTTCTTGTGTCATTATAGCCATGGCTCCATGTCCATGGAGTTTTCTTGGGAGGAATACTGGAGTGGCTTGCCAGTTCCTACTCCAGGCACCTACAGCGCCTGGTATTCCCTGGTGGTCTCCCATCCAAGTACTAGTCCGGGTCCACCCTGCTTAGCTCAGGTGAGATCGGATGTGCTCAGGGCATCTAGGCAGCTATATTCATAGCTAGACAAATATTAAATGTTCTTTCTTCAACATCTGTGACTCTTAATTCTATTACGCAGCACAATGGAAGAATTCTGACCCCAAAGTTTATTTTATTTATCAATAATATGAAGCTGCAAATAACCAAGAATTAGCATAGCAACTGATTAGAAAATTTGCTAGAAAGGAAAACAGCCTACTTTGGGCCACAATTATGGGAAGCAACAGGGTGCCCTACTTCAACAGGACTGAACTAGCAAGGAGACAAGAAAACACAGTCACCAAATCTTTAATTAGTACTCCTTCCTCTAGCTTTTTGCCTCTGGATTTCTGTGCCTCAGCACAAGGAGAAAGTAACATGACTGGGAAAGCCCAATACTTATGTTTTGCAGTCAACTTCACTGATTTCAAATGGAAATATCCTTCACATAATATCTTCGAACTGTGGTACTGGATAATTATTCTGGTGATTAACCAGAGAGCTAAGAAGAAACCTGTCTTTCTGCAGCATTCCTAGCAAAAACATGGTACTATTAATATTTAAAGCGAATAAAAAAGTTATATAAAGAGGGACTACTTCAGTCACTTTCTTCTAGAATGTTATGAGTATTAATTTTACTTTCTTCTCATCAATAATCCTTTTTAATCCTCATAAGTGTACCAATGCTTAATTGTCAAATTAATGACATTTTCTAATCAATTTTCCTGTACCTTTTGAATCCAGCCGCTGTCCTCCAGTTGACTGAAAACTCGATCCACCGTATCTTTGACAGGCTCATCTTGAGATTCTTCATTTTTCATAACTGAGCAACAATTTTTATATAATTTATATTTAAAATGTTTCAAATTGTGATAAACTTGGGTACGGTTTCCACACACAACCCCAACCTTTAACACCTGCATCAAAAGGCGGGGATTTTTAGGAGCAAATGGGAGAAAAACGTTAGCTTATCAATTAAACAAATGGAAAGTTATATGAATTGATTCGACATAGAAAGGATTTTATCAATATCTACTGTAAAGTCATCCCTGTGTATTACACTTCTGCAAAGGCGTATTGATGACAGCAGCGTCTAAATCCCCTAATGACCTCAGCCAGCAGCCTCATACAGATGTTGAACAGCATGGGGGAGATTGCCGACCCCTGGGGCACCCCCGCAAGGGAGCGTCCAAGGAGCTGACAGCTCATCCCCCAGCTGCACACGCTGGGGTCAGTTGCCAAGGAAGGAGCGAAGCCAGCTGAGGTCAGAGCCTCCGATCCCCACCTCGGCAAGCTGATCCAGCAGGATACCGTGGTCGATGGTATCAAAGGCCACTGACAAATCAAGGAGGACCAACAGGGTAGAGCAACCCCTGTCAGCCTCCCTGAGGAGGTCATCTTGCAGAGCGACCAGGGTGGTCTCGGTCCCTCAAAGCGGCCTGAACCCGGACTGGAATGGGTCTAGGACGTTATTTTCCTCCAGGAATGACTGAAGACGGGCAGCAGCCACCCTTTCAATCACCTTGCCCATGAAGGGAACAATGGCAATTGGACGATAGTTGGCCCAATTATCCAATGCCAGACCAGGTTTCTTTAGTGTGGGCTTCACCACCGTGGAGATAACCCAAGCCCACTCTGGCATGCTCCCTCCGGCGGATTTAATGAGCCAAGAAGGGCAAGGGTCAAAAGGGGAGGCCGCTGGCCGGCAACAAGCCAAGGCCCTAGAGGCTTCAGCTGGAAAAACAGGCCCAAATTCAACCAAATGAAGAGACCGAGGGGGTGTGGTGCTCGGAATACTGGAGGACAGGTTAGGGCAACCGGAGTCCAGATCAGTATGGATGGCCTCAATTTTGGATTGAAAATAGGCTGCAAATGACTCACTAGTGAAATCACTAGGAGGAGGCCTAGGCTGCCCAGGATTGGTGAGGTCTCGGACCACCCGGAACAATTCCACCTGGTGGTTCAAGGCCGCACCAATTCTCTAATAAACTAAAGGATTAAACTTTTTACCAGTAAGACGTAAAGCAACCCCCTGATTACTGCAAACTGAATTACCAGAGAATGATATAAAAAGCTGAATTAATAAATATAAAAATCCTAGTTTAATACACATGAGTGTAAATATCTTCCCTTTAAAATGACCTTGAGGGCAAAAGAAGGAGTCCCACAGGTACAGTAGCTCATTTAAAACTGCACATATGCATAGGAGACTTTAACAGGTAATTTGGGGTCAACAAAATGCTGCTCTGAGATACAGTACAACCCCCACATTTGCTGATCCACTAACTGCTGGTCCAGTTATCCACGGTTTGTGATAAGCGGGTGCAATGGGCGGCAAGGAGGAGAAAAATAAAGATAAATAAAAGCAGCAGCCACCCTCCGGAGAGGTGGGGTGGGGACCTACCTGCCTGGCTAACCAGCCTTTGAACTTCCTACTCAGGTCCAGGCGGCGGATTGGATGTTTGAACTTCTCGCTCAAACTTCCGATCCACGGCCCAGGACCTGAGCAGGCAATTCAAAGGCTAGTTAGCCCGGCAGGTCCCTAAAGTTACCACCTCACCCCTCTGGATGGTGATTGGCCAGCGGCAGCAGCAGCAGCAACGAGTAGGAAAAAAATTATTGCCATTGCCGCTGGCAAGACGCCCTCTGGAGAGGTGAGGTGGTGACTTTAGGGACCCGCCTGGCCAACTGGCCTTTGAATTTCCTGCTCAAGTCCTGGGTGACAGGCCGGAGGTTTGAGAGGGAGGTTCAAAACTTCTGATCTGCTGAACGAGAGTTCAAAGGCCAGTTGGCCAGCTGGCTCCTCCACCCCTTTGGAGGGTTGCTGGCTACCTGGCTGGCAGTGGTGGTGAGGAGGGCGGCCAGGCAGCCAGGATCATCAATGGTAAATTTTATATTTAATCCCCCCCCCTCGATGTCACCCAGCCAGCCACCCTCTGGAGGAGTGGAGGATCCACCTGGCCAACTGGACTTTCAACTTCCCGGACCGGACCTGAGTGAGAAGTTCAAAGACCAGTTGGCCAGGCAGGTCCTGCATCCCTCTGGAGGGTGGTTGGCCAGCGGCAGCAGCGAGGAGGGAATAAAGTTTTTTTCTTTCTCTTTTCCTACTTGCCGCCACTGCGTCCGGTGGTAAGGAGAAAGGAAAACAACCCAAAACTTTCTTTCCTCTCTAACTGTGTGTGTGTGTGTGTGTGTGTGTGTCGGGGGCAAAAGCTTTCGCCCCGGCACCCCACCACCCTTATCACCGCCGCCAATCAGAATAAGAGTGTTTGCTCTTATCCACAGATTTCACTATCCGCGGGGGATCCAGGAACTGATCCCCCGTGGATACGGCAATCCCACTGTATATAGTTCTCACATTACTGAACAGTCTCTGGAGTGTACCAGCTTCGTTCTCAAGCTTAAGTTGCTTTTTTGACTCTCTAAGACTACTTACATTATTTACAAATAATCAGACAAATATGGCAAATAATAGATTGCAGACTCTGCCCTGTTGACTCAGGCCAACTCTGGAATGATGACTTCATACCAAATGTTGCAATTCTCATGAAGATGTCAAATAATGCTTTTCTGGGAGATATGCATCATCTTTTAAACAGATATCAACTTGCAACTTTTAAAAATGTACAGAAGGTATTAAATGCTCTTGTTAAGTCACATAGGTTGACCTCTCTGGTAGATACATTTGATGTAGAATATAACACTATATCCAGAATTCTGTTGGCAATTTACACCTGCATAAATTAGACACTGCAGTGAACTGCCACTTTCAACGCACTGTTGTACTATGAAGCATTGCCCAACTGCACAGCAAATGCAGATGTGTATTGCAACTGGCACTTCATTACTTAGCAGTAGAGATGGTTGTTTCATTTCGGAAGGGGGATGATTCACCATTCCATCTCCCTGATGCTGGCCAATCAGGAGCTGTGCAAGGACATGCATTGCCCTGCCTCCCTGTCTGATTGGCCAGCGCCAGGGAGACAGAAAGATGATGCATCGGAGGCTGCTTCCTGGTTGGAATTTTGCCTAGTGCGACCTACAGCAAGGTAAGGCATTGGTTGATTTTGTTCTGGAGGGTGGGACTGGGTTCCGAACGCCAGCTGTGCTGGCATGTTTCGTTTCGTAACTAGTCCCCTTCCCAAATGAAACACCCATCTCGACTTAGCAACAATTCACTTATTCATACATGTTCTAAAAATTGTAGCCCATATAGCTGAACTACTGGAATGTGCTCCATGTTTAAAAGAAATACTTTGTGTGGAATATCAGGCAAAAACAATGCTAGTACAAACTGTAATAGCTACCTTTTCTACAAGTACAATTTTGTAACTGTTGATATTCACATATGCTATCAGAGATGCCAATTATTCTCAGTAAAATTGCTTCCAAGTGCATTGATGTAATGAAGCTTTGAGGCTATCATCATTATAATCAGCTTGTTAATAAATGGCAGCTTCGATTAAGGCATATATGATACTCATGAAAAGGGTAGACAGGAAACTTATCAAGGTAGCAATCTATTGGCTAAAATCCAGCAATTAAGCCACCATTAGAGTAGGCACATTGAATAAGTGAGGATATGAGAAATCAGTTTGATTCAATTAGTCTACTATATTTATTTATTATTATATTTTTATACCGCCTGTCTTACGAAGGAACTCCGGGCGGTTAACAATAGGTTAAAAGAACAATGAAACACCAGGGAAAGACAATGCAATAATAACAGAGAGACATCGGCAAGAAGTGTCAAAGAAAAAAAATATTAAATTAAATTAAATTAAAGGTCGCCAAATGCCTCCCGATAAAGCATGGTTTTAAGTGCTTTATTGAAGGCAGGCAGGGACTGTGCAAGGCGCAACTCACTTGGGAGATGGTTCCAGAGTGAGGGGCCAGCCACAGAGAAGGCGCGGTTGCATGTAAGCGATTTCCGCGCCTCCCTAGGCGTGGCCACTCGGAGTGAGAGCGCCTGCGACATTAGTGGGTCGGGCCTCAGTTGTGACTTGCTTCTCATTTCACCCATTGTGCATGTGGTGATAGGCTAGGCAAGCAATAAGCATAGGTGAGCATGATGCATGCCTAACCCCAGCTGCACCCCACAGGGTGAATGTTCGCGTACCGATACAAGCACACGAAACTTTTAAATTACATTAAAAAAAAAAACCTCATGAATAATAAAAAAAGGCTTGAGATGCTCAGGACTAGAAGCAAAGACTCATTGAAACCAATGACAATGCTAAAATACCATGTGCATTAGCTTTCAAGTTCTTTGCAGTCTTGGAACGTACCTGTTTGTCCTCTGACATGAAGTCATCTATTTCCAGTGTTTTGTTATTGTATAATTTTCCGTAGAGAGTCACTTGAAAGGTACAGTACCTCCGCAGCTCACAGGCCTCGCAGGAACGCAGTACTGTGTTCCTTAAAGTTATGTGGCTATTAGGATAACTATCGACTCGTTCCTAGAAAAAAAAAGATATCTGGTTGGATTTTTCCAGAAAGTCAACTATTGTATCACTGCAGCGCTATGTATTCATATGTTAATGAACTCGAAAACTGATGGTTGTTTCTATGATCAAGTGAGTTCAAGATAAATCAGGGTGTTGTTGTTCCAGATGTTGTTTGAAACTGCAACGACCATCTGCCCGAGTTTGCGTAGCTAATGAGGAGGGATTATGGGAGTTGCAGTCCAATAATAATGTGTTCCCTGTCAATTATATTAAAAAGCATATTTGTAATTATTTTCTCCTCTAGAAAAACCATTAGTGATGCTTCCTTCTGCTAGACAAAAGTGGTTTAAATGAGATACTCTAAGGCTGAAATCTTACTGCCCATAAGGCTGATGAAATTATCAGCCACTGTGGTTTTCCGTACCCTAAATAAATTCTAATTCCCATCCTCACAAGATCCTCATTGCCACAGTGATTTCTCTTTGATGAAAGGGAACCCTTTCCACAAATGGAAACAACTGGGGCCATGGGTGGGGAAGGAATCTCTAATTTCCAAAAATCACTGCTGCAATTTTAGAAAATTAAAAAGGTAGAAGAGATACAGTCTTTCAGTTACTGTATCACAACACCTGTGTATAAGCCCACTTGAAGGAAATTTTCCTGGTGTTATTTACTGACAGTCTTTCAGTGAGAGATTAAAAACAGGGAAAGCATGGAGAAAGTAAAACATAATATTATACTCATTCTAATGTAAAGGGTTTTTGGGTGTGTGTGAGATGGGTCCCTTTTTTCTGAAGTTTTAGCTTATATTTGTATATTTTCCCAGTAACTGTTATATGCAATTGCAGATAGCTTATAATAAAAATGGTTTATTGAATGAAATGTCAGTTGAAATAGGATTGCAAATAAAGGGGTAACAAAGAAAAATCAATGCCTTGTATCGTTCTTTCCAGCGACTTCTAGCAAGTAAATTGCCAAGACGAGGTTGAATAAAACGATCATCCAAGTAATGCAGCGAGGTCAGCATATCCTTAGCGTACCGCTTTTGTCTTTCGCCCTCTGTTGAACAAGGAGGAAAATCAAATTATACTCATCAGAATAAATGAGTTTATTCTCACATATGAGACACAGTAGTGCATTAATTTTATTTAGTAACAGAGCATTTCAAAGGAAGGCTCAAAAAGTTTCTTTGTCAAAGTATTGCTTTACTTACCATATAATGAGATCAAAAATGTATCGTCGATAGCGTTGATTAGAAAAGCCTTTACAACTCTTTGAAAATGGACAAAATGGTCAACCCGAGACACTGTTAAAAATAAATGCATAAAATTATTAGTAAATTATACAGTATGCATCCATATGATTTTCTCACCCAAAATTTACACAAGAATTTCAGTGCATTTTCCACATGGATATATTGTAAGTGATGTATAATGGGTAGAGATGGGCTTTTCATTTCGAAAGTTGTCGGCTTCCGAAACGAAATGCGGGAGCTCAGCTGGCGTTCGGAACTGGAAGAACGAAACCAACCAATCCTTTACCTTGCGTGGGCTAAACTCCAACGAGGAAGAAGCCTCCGATGTCGTCTTTCCTTCTCCCTGGCGCGGGCCAATCAGGAGCGGTGCAAGGAAATGCATCCTCCTGCCTCCCTGTCTGATTGGCCAGAACCAGGGAGAAGGAAAGACGACATCGGAGGCTTCTTCCTCGCTGGAGCCTGTATGAGCCCAGCACAAGGTAAGGGATTGGTTGATTGCATTCCCCTGTCTGAATGCCAGATGGGCTCCCGCGTTTCATGTCGGAAGCTGACCATTTCCGAAACTAAAAGCCCATCTCTAATAATGGGCCTCCATTAAATGCTATAAAACAATCAGAGCCATTTATAGTTTTAATCTTACAGGATGGAATGTGCTTCTCCAACAGTGTGCTTGACATAAGTTGCTTTTCCTCTGGGGTCTTTCTCTCATCCTCCTCAGGGTTTTCTGCAGGCAGCTCATCTCCTTCCTCCTCTTCTACTATGAAATCTTTCATGCTGTCACCATCAGAGGTGTCATTGGTCTCAGCTTGTGAGAAGGGTGTCTGGCAAGAATCATGTTCACTATCCTATTGACATTGCAAATGCAAAAAAAACTTATTTTTAATATTTTATTTAATTTCACTGATTTACTAATTTGTGTATATATATATATATATATATATCATCAAACTACTTCAAAACATCTTTTTAAACTAGTTTTTGAAAACGAATTACAGAGGAGAACCACTAGCATCAAATTCAATCCAGAATTCACATATATAGACTAAGAGACTACATCTGCTTTCACTAACAAGGGTGCAGAAAGTTATTTTATAAGTTAAATTGATTTAAATTAAAAATTAATTTCTGATTTAAATCATCAAGAATTTTAATTTAATTTAAAAATTTAATTTATTTTGATTTAAATCAAATCCACTTCGTTCCCAACTGAATTAAGATAATAGTCTCTGCATTAAAAAGGGCATTTAAACCTGTCCCGGCTGCGGACCTAGGCTGAAGCCACATTTGAGTCAATCATCAACCTATTTTCAGTGGTGTAGCTGTCACAACAACGCCGCAGCCAATGTAATTTGCTCCTTGATCAATGGCTATGTTCAGTCTGTGAATGTCAGCAGGGAATTCTTTTAATTTTAGCACTATCTACGAAAACTCATAAGAATAACCTGTGTGCATCAGCTGTACGTGTCATGGTATATTATGGAAGCAAACTCAAAGACGTACCTCACCACATTCACTGAAACTACAACTCTGCCTGGATTGTCGCTGGCACAGTTCTTGCAGTTTTGTTAGCCTTTTTTGTTTTCTTCTTGCTGCTTCCTCTGCAGGCGACTTGTGTTCCTCCTGCTCATTAGGCAAGTCTTCATCATCTAGGACGCAACTGCGTTTAGCAAACACTTTCCTAATGATATCACTGCCATCGCTTTCCTCGCTGTCATACATCACACAGCTCCGAGACCTCTTACGCTTCCCCACACCGATATTTTCTTCTTCCACCTCTTCTGCAGCTGTGCCATTATAATCGGTCTCAGAACCGGGAAGAGGACCTGTGCGACCTACAGCGTCAGCTTCACTTTTGCTAAGAACGGATTCATCTTTTTCATTTTCACTGGTGTCCTCTTCTGAACTGGTTTCAAGTTCTCTTTCTGAATGGGATGCAGTATCATCCTCATCTTCACTATCAAGGAATCTACTACTTTGCCTTGTCCGTCGCCAGTCAATTCGAGATTTGGCTACTGGTTCTCCCGCTCTTGCGCTTCTCCTTGTTTCATATCTTCTGCCTATTGTATTTTTCTCCATAAGGGCTTACTGCCCCCACAAAAAAGAGGAGGAGGAAAGGAGCGGAGGGGAAGGGAGGAAAGGGGGGGGGACGATACAAGGGTTATGAATTCAGGTGACAAATGCCTAATCGTTTTTTATATTTTCTTCTTCATGACAGAAGGCCAGAAAAAGAAGAAAATGTTTTCTTCTATTTGTACCATCTAACGGAGGCTAACATAAATATATAATTTATACAACATATACCTGTATATACTTGAATATAAGCCTAGTTTTTCAGCCCTAATTTTGGGCTGAAAAAAGGGGCCCTCGGTTTATATTTGGGTTAATACTTTTAGTCACTGAGGCAAGTGCATGGGTTGGTGGCTAAAAGTCATTTTTAACATTGCATGCCGCTTCTCATAACCCCCCTCTACATCATAGGGGAGTGGCACATGATGTTTAAAATGACTTTTAGCCACTGATCCAAGCACTTGCATCACTGGGTAAAAGTTATTTTAAACATCACATACCGCTTCCCCAGCTCACAAAGGAAGAGCTGCCAGGCCCTGCTGCATTTCCCACCCTAGACTTATACTCGAGTCAATACGTTTCCCCAGTTTTGGGGGGTTAAATTAGGGGCCTCGACTTATACTTGGGTCGACTTATATTCGAGTATATACGGTAAATATATTAAATATATAAATACATAACATGGGATAGGAAAGGACCCAAGCATCCAGCCCCTTCTGCTTGGCTGCACCTACTTTGTTAGCAGCTCTGAAGGGAGGATGTGGGGCTGTGATATCCCCACCACCTTCCTCCTCCAATCCTGCTTTCAAGGGATGGGTTTCGCTGCAAGTGTTACGTCTCTGGAGAATGACCTCAAGTGAGGAGTAGAGATGTAAAGGCCCAGAAAAAAACCAGGGATTGTGTATTGTGTGTTGTGATTTGTGTTGAATTGTTCAGCTTTGTAAGCTGCCCAGAGTTCCCTTGGGAAGATGGGCGGGGTATAAATCTAACAATCAATCAATCAATCAATCAATCAATCAATCAATCAATCAATCAATCAATCAATCAATAAATAAATAAAAATTCAGGAAAATAAAACATCCCCCCCCCATTTTTTCCAGAAGCCTTTTGGGTTTTTCCCCGAAAAATTGAAAAAAGAAAAATGATTATGGAATGTTATATTTTAACATGATGAATAAAATATTTTTAAGATAGGATGTTCTAATATTTTCGAAATCATTTGTAAAAAATACGCATAGCATCAGATTATTCTAATTTCTGTACAGTGAGGACAAGCAAGTCCTAGGTTACAAACTGAACAATCCAATGCAAGAACAAGATGCATTTCTTCCTTTAGGACAGTGGTTCCCAACCTGGGGGTCGAACGACCATTTCACAGGGGCCTCCATGAGCCAGTGAAGAAAAAAGGACAAATGGCTTAGGTCTGGAGGAGGGGGGGAGAGGGAAGAGTGAGTTACAGCTTGATAGGTTGAAGGGGATGTCAGTCAATGGCACCGGAGGCTGTGATTGGCTGAGGGTGCCGGTAGAGGGAAGTTCTCTATGGCACCTGAGGCAGATACCATGTATCTTTCAGCCAATGGTACTAAACAAAAAAAAGTGAATTATGTCATCATTTTCAGGGATGTATCAATTAAAGGAAAGAAGCCAGATAAAAATCTAACAAATAGGTTCTAATAGTAACTGTAGACAAAATTAGTTATAGTATCTGTAATCTGAGGCCTGTTTACAGTGAATTGCCTTGCCTTGAAGAATGCCGACAGCCAGCCTCAAAGGCATTACATAGAACAGATATTTCAGTCAAGTGCGTAAGACACAATGTATTCCAAGAGTTGTCAGAGTTGGTACAGATGGTTGTAGGGTACATTGGTGCCCTACAGCTGCCATTCTCAACCTTTTCTTTGGCCATACCCACAAAAGTGAAAGAACATAGGGTGAATCAGGATTGTATAGGTCACATAATGAACCTTAAAATAGTCTAGGTGATACCTTTATTGTTCACTACTAAAACAAAAAAAATTAAGCTAAGCTTTTGATAGCAACTTTTGCATTTACATTTTTTGTTTAATAGTGACCAATAAAGGTATAACCTAGCTTACTTTTGAATTTGTTTTTCTGGTCACATAGCTCAACACATTTTTTTTACTTCTATGGAATAATGAACCTTTTAAGGTGCTGTGGGAAGAACTGTTTCCAATCTGTGGCACCCTTCCAATGTTCCAGGGCCTCCAGTGGGCCATATGGCCCCTGTTGAGAACGGGGGCCCTCAAGGAACAGATAAAGCAAAGTGTTCTGCTTATATACCACCCCATACCACTTTACAGTTTAATTATGCAGCCTACACATCCCCCCAGCAAGCTGGGTACTCAATTTATTGACCACAGAAGGATGGAATGCTGAGTCAACCTTGAGCCTGCTACCTGTGATTGAACCCCAGGTCGTGAGCACAGTTTTACCTGCACTACAGGCATTTAACCACTGTGCCACCTCAGAACACACTGTTGTGGCCAAAACTTTGCAGAAGGACAGGGGCAATGGTTGGCAAATTGCCTTTCTGTGAAGACTTTCTGCAGTTACTGATCTTCTCACTGAGGAATGCCTGAAAAACATCTCAAGATTTCCAGAGCACCCTGTAACAACTGGAGTGGCTGGGCAGCCAAATAAGAATTGACGGGGGTCAGTTCGAAGAGTGGCATGCTTTTTTGAGTGATGCTTGAATCCATATACAAAAGGTGGGTGGTTTCGGGGCAGAAAACATCACTTCATCTCCCAGCTGACCCTATTTAGTCCATGCCTTCCATTAAGAAGTGGTTTCCAGCCCCAGGTCCCCAGATGTTCTTGGACTACAACTCTCAGAACCTTTCACCACTAGCTGTGCTGGCCAGGATTTCTGGGAGTTGTCTTGTATAATCTCTTTGGTTTTTGACCTGTTGGCTTTAAAATCATTTTAAAACTGAGCTCTGAATCATTTTATTGGGAAGTCAATGAAACAATATGATAGATAGATAGATAGATAGATAGATAGATAGATAGATAGATAGATAGATAGATAGATAGATAGA
>JAHTLZ010000007.1:39008833-39029577 GCA_023846285.1 Phrynocephalus versicolor | reverse complement strand
AGATAGATAGATAGATAGATAGATAGATAGATAGATAGATAGATAGAATGTTCCAAGGAGAAATAAACATTATCCTATAAATCAGTGGTTCTCAACCTATGGGTCCCCAGATGTTCCTGGACTGCAACTCCAAGAGGCCTCCACCACTCGCAGCGCTGGAAGGGGTTTCCAGGAACATTTGGGGACCCACAGGTTGAGAACCACTGTCCTATATCATCATGACATGATTTAGAGCTTGCTTTTAAAGCGATTTTAAAACCAATAGGTAAAAAGTCAAAGAGAAAGGCAACAGGAAAAGAGAGGGTCTGAATATGAGATATCTTAACTCAGTAGAGGAAGCCAAGGGTGATGAGTTTGCAACGCAACAGACCAATAAACAAACAAAAAACAAGCAAGTGGCACCCTGAATACTAACTCTCTTAACGAGAGCTGGCAATTAATTTCCAAGGAGCCACAACGTTTCGTCGGTTGTTTTCATGTCCGTGGATTTTTTTTTTTTGGGGGGGGGGCAAATACGCTTGCACAGATCAAGAGTTACTTATTCAAAAACACCAGTACATCCCTTCTGTATCCCTTGCGGTGACTTCATCACCACCACCACCACCACCACCACCCGCAGCTCTGGATCAAATCTAAACTAACCCCAACGTATCCTAAAAATAAAGTGAAATTATTTTGCTGCTCTCCCCTGCCCAAGGTGGAGGCAGTTCTCCTTCTCTATTTCCCCTCTTGATTCGAACGAAGCTCGTTGGGAGCAAGGGGGAAAATAAAAGGGGGAGTTAAGGAGGAACTGGCTGCCAGGGTTTCCCTCTGCCCATAGTCAGAGGCACTCTTTGCTAGTGACGCACTAAAGCCGCGATGCTTTGCGGCATAAGGGGGGTAGCCGCCGCCGCCTCCAGCCCTGTTTCCCTTCCCCAGGCGTTCCCCTTCCTCGCATTTAAGACTAGGGAAAACCAGAGGCAGCCGCCGCCGCCGCCCCCCCCCCCCGATGCCCCCTCCCACCCCCGCCACTGCCTCTACCTGCGGGTGCCGTGGTCGCCGCGCTCCCAGCGCAACCAATAGGAAGCAGAGACACAGACAGCGGCGAACCTTCCGAAACAAAATGGCGGAATTGTCAAGTTTTTCAGATCCCGCTTCTTGGGCCTCAGCCTAGGATTGGCTGCTCCTTGCCGTCACTCACACGCAAGCCCCCGCCCCTCTTTCAGCCACCGCCTTCGTTTTCTCTTGCCGTGGTTTGTTACAGTACTTCGGATTCCGGGCCGCGTCCGATCGGGAGCCGCCACGTGACTGCCGCGTTCCCTCCGCGGCTTTCCCCCTCCCATAGACTCCAGATGATAAACACCTACGGATCGTGGGGGCGGCTTAGATTCCGGGTTCACTTTAGGAGAGTTATTTTGAGAATTCCTCGTCATCGTCACCCACCTCTCAATCGCCCAAAGAAACCAAGGAAAATGCCATTTTTCCCTTAGATAATCGAATCAGTCGGGGTTTCTAGAAGATCCCCTGCTATCGCATTCCACAAGGTGTCTCCGTGTAAATAATTAGAGATTTATCTCCAATGAAACGCTGGGTTGCATTTACTGATTTTTTTGCCAGTTTTTAAACACTTCAAAATGTTAAGTCGCCAAGTAAGCCATGGTAAGAAAAAAAGCGAAAGCAAAAGTACTGTGATATCTTGAAGACTAATAAATTTATGTCGATATAAATGTTTGCGCATAAAAATCTAATTTCCAAGAGAGAAAACGGGAGCATGTTTATGCCACAGATTTCTATATACTTTATACTACAATGTATATAATCGTGCGGTTGGTGAACGACATGAAATGACATAAAGACACCGGTAATAAACTTTAAAAGTGACGAGCTTTATTAGCACAGGGAGTGCATTTCTGAGGTGTTGATCATGTAAGCATTCCGGCAATAAGTAAAGATTGAAAGATGATACAGTATTGCGTTAGCTGGTACACAATGAATAAGCTGTTGTCTTGGAAGTCTTGCTACTTTCAGGAAGGATCTCTTTTTGCTGATGGCACAATTTTGCCAAACAACATTTGGCCTCCAGATACTGTATTCTTTACAGTATAAAAACCTGCTTGTTACTGTTAATAAGCTAGTTGATTAAACACAATAATGCTATTTTGAGGGTTAAAAAAAAAACCCCTGGTCTCAGTTTAAGCCTTTGGAAATTCCCTGGGGTGACCTTGGGCTAATCAGACTCCCCTAGCCTGATATACCTTATCTGAAGATAAAGCAGAAATGAGGAATACTATGTATGTTAGCCTGAGCATATGTAAGAAAAGTGGGAAATGAATGCATTATAAAAAGGCAGTGCAATAATAATGAATGTACTGTAAATAAAATACTGTACTTGCCAATGGAGTAAAAAGGTTTCTATATAAACTGAGTGACTAGTTGTTAGACCCTGGAATATAGGATCTGAAAAGTTAAGTAATAAATAATAGCGGGGTGAGGGACAAGGAGATTTTGGCTGTAAATTCAGACCAGTCTCAGCATCATCTTCAATCTAGGCTTTTAAGAGTGGTCTTTCTGATAAAGAGTATGGTGTAGCATTAAGCCTCAGGAGGAGAGCTGATTCAAATCGATCTTCCACCAAAGAAATTCACTGCCAAATGTCAATGGCAAAATACTATACTCCTTGAATATCTCATACACTTCTAAAAACCTACAGAGATCGCCTAGTACAGTGATGGCGTACCTTTTAGAGACCAAGTGCCCAAACTGTGATTCCAAACCCACTAATTTTTCACAAACTCCTGTGCAGCAATTTAACCTGAATACAGGCAGCTGTGAAGGGGTGATGTTGGGTGCCCACAGAAAGGGCTGTGAGTGCCACCGTTGGCACCTGTGCCATAAGTTCACCAACACTGGCCTAGCAGGAAATGACTCAATGGCAGAGAACAAAAATAGTAAGAATGAACAACTGTTCTAAGCTGCCTGCTGGCTAAGTTGTCATTCCTCAATCCTCAGGTTGAAAGCCAATAAGCATGGTCTGTGGGTTACATCATCTATGGTGATGGCATTTTACATGAAAGATGATTTCCATTAACAATAACACAAAGTTCCCCCTGTTTTACATAATGGACATTTAGTTGTTCAATCTTGTGCCTACTCCACATATGTAGATCTACAACTGCTGTCATCCCTGGACAACATGCTGGAGTCATGAAAGGCTTTACAATTGCTGAAATAAAGTAGCAATGCTGAATTCTTCCATTTTACAAAACACAATTATGATGGAAAAATTGAAGTCAGCAGGAAATGAAGAAGACTGAACAGCAGATGGTTCAACTCAATAGAAGAAGGCACAACCTTGGAATGACATAAACCCTGAGGATGTGGTGAACAAAATTGTAGTGTTTTGTTATTGCTAAGTGCTCATGTTGTCTGTTATAGATAGTGATTAAGAAAAGCCTTGTTTGGTGAAGCTGTATTTGCAAGGTTAATCAATAGATATTTAAACAATAAAATGGCTCGATGGACTTTGAGCAGGCTTGTTAATGTTCAGATCTTCTGAAACAATTAATTCATAGGACCACCATAAATCAGAAGCAACTACAGTTTACTTTGGTCAGGTCTCAGTTTCGTTTTGGCCTGAGATACTCAGGGACTGAAAAATTAGGGGGGTGGCATGTAAAAAACAACAGTTGAATTGTCACTCTAAAGGTGGCTAATTTTTGCTTCTCACATTGAGGTGCTTTGCTAGCTGCAGCAGATTTTATGTTTGCTGTCATTTCCTCTTTTCAGCCACTCGGTGGCAATGCTGCCCTACTGGTTTCTACGGAAATGGAGGCTTGTTGTGATATAAGAATGGGGAGGAATACAAAGGCAGCTTCCTTGTCCAGAATTGAGATTGAAATGACTGCTTTATTCATATGTGAGCAATAAAGGCTCAAACCTCACCCGGCCATTGGGATAGCTGTAGGAACTGTAGGATTTTTTTTATAGGAATGAGGTGAAACAAAGAGCAAAAATTTAACAAGATTCTCCTACATCCCACACTGAAAAAACAAAAGAAGAAACCTATGAAACCAGGGCTAGGAAAGTGTTTTTAGACCACATGTTATGCTGATGGGAGTGGGAGCCAGCATTTAGAGGGCTACATTATCCCCACCCGATCCTTCAAAAAAATCAATTTGTTATTCGTTATAGGCTGATAGGGGAAAGTGATCATAATCCTAGCACTGGGAGTAAAAATGTTCAACAATATATAATACTGGGTGGGTATCAAGTTAGAATTATACATCTATTCTTCCTTGCCTTTCCCCCCAAGGAGAAGAAGAGGAAGATACTGTATGTACTGTATGCATCTTTCATCCTTCTAATTACAACTACCCTGTGAGTGACTGAGAAACTGCAACTTGTTCAGCTTGTGGGTGTTAGAATGCTGGCGTCGTATTGCTAGAATAGCAGTGACTGCACTGTATATTGTATACATTGTGTTTTTAATGTTTTAGGAGGGTCACATTTGGTGTTGCCTTGATGGGATCAAGTCAGGGTACAGAACTAATACTCCCCTGCGACAAACAGAGCGTTTGGCACCTAAGTGGCAATTTTTTGGCTTAATTTTTTTTTTTGGGGGGGGGGTCTCAATAAGAATTTTGATCCTTCCGTGGTGTGGCTTGGCCTTTCTGTGTGTCTTTGTAATAAAATGTTGCTTTGCCAAGTCTCTCTGCCACCACATGGCCTTGAACAGATGTCCAATTATAGTTGTGAAGCAGGGTGCGGTTTCCTTTCTACTTAGGTGGGAGACCATCAGGGAATAGCACGGCTCTCCAGGTAGGATGTGGAAGAGGTATAAAGCTGACAGTAGTGGATTAGAGGAACCAAGAGTCTGACACTATGAGACAGCTTCTGGTCTTTATAGGCATTTGGTCCTTGAGGGGCCCTCCTCATGTTGCCACACACTCCTGAGGTCTTCTCTGCAGTTGTTTGGAACAGGAGATTTAGGGTGGTGGAATATTTTCCCCTCTGGTATCAGACTTGCTTTAGCAATTATTCTTTTTAGCTGCATGTTAACAAGATGTTCTAACATAGTTCAGTCTACCATATACTGTATATTGCTTTTTTTTTTTTTGATTAAGGTAGATTAGCTTGGGCAGAGTATGGCCCTGGACAAGGCCCCCTGAAGACAATCTTTTTGGGCTCCAAATCTTCCCCCAACTCCACTTTTTTTTCTGATAAGGAAAGGTGAAGTGTGGCTTCTTAAATTCTTTGGCAGTGGTAATTCACCCATTTACTAAGTCACAGATCCTCTGATGCCATTAAACTCTTACAAGCACCATTTCCTCCTCCTCCCCTAAACTAATACTCCCCTAAGCCATCCACTTCTGGCTTCATTTTTTAAAAAAACAGTTTTAAAATAATACTTTGGATGGTCTGTTCAAACTCTAGAGAGCCTTGGAGCAGACAATGGCCCCTCAGCGCCACCAAAGGTGCTCACCAATGATACAGGTACTGTGCAATGATTTTATATGTTGGTTTCAAGGAACAATATCCTGTTGCATAAAAACAGAATGACAGGTCAATTCCACAAGCATCCCATAACCCTGCTCTGGTAGGTTCTTATTTATGTGAGTAGTCACATGACTGGTCTCATGAAAAGTGAGAACCACCATGTGACTGGATGCCTGTTGTAGCAATGTAGACTGGTTTATATGCTTTTCCTTATACAGTACTCTCTGATTAGGCACCTAGATACTAGCCATTATATGTTTTCCATTGTAGCCTGCTTAAAATCTGTAGATCAGGCATGTCTAAAGTCCGGCCTGGAGGCCAAATGCAGCCTGATTTAAAATTTTGAGTGGCCCTCAGCCGCTTCTCCCTGCTGCTGGCTCAGCCTGTCACTCATCCCTGCCGGACAGCCCTTCCCTGTGTTGGTTACTGGTTAGAGCCGGCAGCTTGCTGTTTTATGATTTGCCTGCCCTCCCTGCCTCCGTCCATCTTCTCAGCCACCCACCCTGCCTAACTGCTCCTGGCTCCATTGCTGCAATATCTTCCCTACCTCCTTGCGAGGGAGGGCCACATTTAGAAGCAGTGGTGCATCTTGAGTGCACGTGAGCTGATTTCCTGGCTGTGCAATAACGGCCGGGCCCTCGGATGCCATGAAACTGGAACATTTGCAGCTGTTGCAGATACGCATGGACCATGCCCTTTCTCTCCTCCCCCCCCCTTTAGGCTGAATCATTGGCCCCCACACATTTTCACCTCACCAGATGTGACCCTTCTTCCAAAAAGTTTGGCCACCCCTGCTGTAGATGGAAGCAGTTCATAAATTCTAGTTCATTTTAAAAAATTTACTGGGAATTTTCTGCCTTTTCATCACCCAAAATCAGTTGCCTGAGGAAACCGCTGGTTCTGCTGAACACTGGGCCTGTCCTGAAAAATTGGAAGAACATGAAAAATCAAGTTTTATGTTGTTGAGAACAATTTTGTGACTTGCCCAGTAGATGGCGGGAGACACCTACCAACTGGAAGGGGAAAGGGAACTAAAATCAACGACTGTATACAACTTCTCTCACCTTTTTCATTGCTGGTGTGATTATTAATTAACACATCCCACTTGCGTTTTCATCAGGAGGGGCAAAATTAGGTTGTTGTGACCTTGATGAATAAAGAATATAATTATTTAGGGAATAGAATTAGAAGCCAGAAAGTTGCTGAGAGCCTTTCCTTTCTCCACTTCGGTATCTATATAATCAGAAAGATCACAAATTTAAATACAACTAATAAAACCTCAAATGCAACATATATCTCTACTGGCAGTGGAGACTGGGACACAATTTATGAAAATGATTTGCACTTGTCTGGGTTGGGGAGAGATGAAAATCACAGAGCAAATGGACAGGTTTTTTTTTGGTATTTTTTTCAGAGGTCAATTGCAAAACATTAACAATAACCAAACATATCACAACCACCATCCTGATGTTTTCGAAGTGGGCTATATCAGTATCAAGATGTTTCCTTTTTCCTGGCTTACAATTTCAATACAGTGGAACCTTGACTTACGTTATTAATCCGTTCCAGAGGTCTAGACGTAAGTCAAACATGACTTAAGTCAAACGAACTTTTCCCATAGAAAGTAATGGGGAAGTGGATTAATCCATTCCAGATGATGAAAAAGACCCCCGAAAACAGCAATTTAACACAAATTTGACTGGGATAGGAGATTCCTTCTGGGGATGTAAATGAAATGTCTCTTCAAAGAGAGGAGGAGGCAGTGGAATTATAGTCCACAAGTTATACGCCTCCACTTTTTAATGTTCATAGCAAAAATGTCTAACATTTAAGTTTTATTGATTTTCTCAACTGTACAGCTCCCCAACTGAAATGCTTCCATTGTGGACCAGACTTCTGCAGCCAGGTTTTTTACAAGACTGAGCCGACTGTCTAACCAGCGAGGCCAGCCCCGAGCTCCTGGCCCTTCTTCTTATCTGGTGGTAATGGCGGCTTCAGCGAGGCCGAGGACCAGCTCCAGGTGCTCGGAGCTGGCCTCGCTGAAGCCGCCGCTGCCGCTGCCGGAGGAGGGGAAGAAGGCAGGAGCAGTTTGGAGACAGTAGCTGCGATGCTGGGTCGTGGTTGCCGCCCGATTCCAGTGCCTTGCACTGGGGCTCCGAGATGTAAGTCAAAGCCTGTGACTCAAGTCAAGCAGGCCCCTTCTTGATGCAAGTCAAATATGATGCAAGTCAAGCAGCATGTAAGTCAAGGTTCCACTGTAATCGAAATCTGCCTGTATAGACTTTTCTTATTGTTGCTGTGTACCATCAAAATGTTTCCAAATTACAGCAACCCGATGAATTGATAACCTCAAAAAAGTCATTCTATTAACAGCTCTGCTTGGATCTTGCAAACTCAAGACTTTGGCTTTCTTTATTATTCTGTCTCATACTTCATGTTCTTCCCGTTCTATTGTCTTCCACTTCTCCTAGAAGCATTGTCTATATAGGGCTGCTTGTGTTCCCCAGGGGTGATATGACATTTGGCACAATCCTTATGTCCAAGTGGCATATTTCCTTCTCTTCTGGTAACCTCAAGGCTCCTGGGTTTGCTTGGCAGTTGCCAAAAGCTGCTCCTCACCCTGCTCTCTCCTTATTGTTTCCCACGAGCTATAGCTAAGGTCCTGGGCTAGGACAGGAGGACTTGTCCCATGTGGGAATTTAATTCAGGGTAAATATGCTGTGGAGATGGCTCATACATGTTTCCATGGTTAACATAAGAACATAAGAAGAGCCATGCTGGATCAGGCCAAAGGCCCATCTAATCTAGTAAACATGGGTCTCGTTGGGTTGCACCCCAGTGGTAAATGTAGCCCAAACCATCATCTCTTCAGATGCAAAAGAAATCACTTCCTAAGTACCCCATTTAAGAATATAAGAAGAGCCATGCTGGATCAGGCCTAAGGCCCATCTAGTCCAGCTTCCTGTATCTCACAGTGGCCCCACCAGATGCGACTGGGAGCGCAAGAGACTAGATCTCTGTCTCCTGATAGCACTCCCCTGCATCTGGTTCTTGAGGTACCAGCCGTTTTCAACAGTTGTCCCATGGGGATGAGTGGTGTGGTTGAGTTTTATTTGGCAATATTTGCCCTGGACATTAGATGAACTTGCCTTCCATGAAATGGGTCCATCAAGGCTCCTGCTCTCCAAAGCAAAGGTTGTTCCACCTCAAGAGATGCAGGGAGGCTTCCCTTTACTCCGAGTAAATTGGTGGGAAGAGCACCTCCCGTCGTCACCTTTTGCAAAAAGACATCGTGGAACTGGAAAAGGTGCGGAAGAGAGCGACTAAAATGATTACTGGGCTGGGGCACCTCCCTTATGAAGAAAGGCTAAAACATTTGGGGCTCTTTAGTCTGGAAAAAAGGTGCCTAAGGGGAGATATGATTGAGACATACAAAATAATGCAGGGCATGAGTTAAGTGGATAGAGGGAAGCTCTTCTCCCTCTCCCAAAATACCAGAACTAGGGGACATCCAGTCAAACTGAGGGCTGGGCGAGTGAGAACAGACAAAAGAAAAAATGTTTTTCACCCAGTGCGTTGTTACTCTGTGAAACTCCCTGCCACAGGATGTGGTGATGGCATCTGGCCTGGAAGCCTTCAAAAGGAGATTGGACAGATTCCTGGAAGAGAAGTCCATCACAGGTTACAAACCACGATGGAGATGTGTAATCTCCAGGCTTAAAACCAGGGTACTTCAAGGGCCAGATGCAGTGGAGTGGTATCAGGAGACAGATATCTAGACTCATGCGCTCACAGACGCATCTGGTGGGGCCACTGTGAGATACAGGAAGCTGGACTAGATGGGCCTTTGGCCTGATCCAGCATGGCTCTTCTTATATTCTTATGTTCTTAAATGGGGTACTTAGGAAGTGATTTCTTTTGCATCTGAAGAGATGATGTCTGGGCTACATTTACCACGGGGGTGCAACCCAATGAGACCCATGTTTACTCAAAAGAAAGTCTTGCTCACTTGAGTGGTCTTGTGAATTCGGTGCGTGCCGAAGTTAATTTAGCATTCTCAGAGCAACCTCTGTTTTCAGCCCCTTCCTAGAGATTGCACAAGCTGGGAATGGACTAAACCAGAGTGTGCCAACCCGCACCAAAAAAGAAGAAGCTCCAGTGGGCTCCAAAAGGTGTGGTTTGGGGTGCCTTTGGCACACATTGGATTGCTCATGTACTGTAGTTGCCAAGGCTGTGTATGGGGGAGAGGAGAATGAATCAATCTGCACCCATGATATACCAAAGAATGGGACAAGTGCCTGTCTGAATGAACCCCTAGTGTTGTATAATAGCCTCAGTTGAGTCATAGTGGTAGTTTAGGCTTGCTTTGATTTAGCACCCATTTATCTACCTACCCCTGTTTTGCAGGGGTAGGGACTGCAGCCAATGCAACAGGCTTATAGATAGAGCAGGCTTGGTTTTTGCAGCTCAGGAGGGTAGGAGGAGTCTGGAATTGGGTTCCAAGAAAGGAGACTAAACTTTTGGAAGAACTTTGTGGCTGGAATTGAGCTTGTCACTGTGTTGCATAACGTGCTGCAGGTACTGTATATTGTAACTTTTCAAAGTATTTCGCCCAGGGAGTTAAGATGGCATAAATCAGTTGTGCAGTTAGGGTGCTATCTCACGACGGGGAAGATGCAATTAATGTGAAACTCTGGCTTTTGTCCTGTGACTAAATATGTGGCTCCGAGTTCCCACGTATCTTGGATTATGCTGCGCTTCTGGAATGTCCCCACAACCCTAACCTGCTTCAAACAGGCAGAGAGGAAATATTTTAAAAAGCGCAGACATTCTGAAGGCCAGCTGGTGAGCTGGTCAGCACTGGGGGAAGGGGGGGGATAAAAATAAATAAATAAAAATTTAAAAAGTGCCAACCAGTCCCAGAGCCAGCAGATTGGCACTGGCAGGGAGGGGGGATAATTTTATTTTTTAAAAAAGCACCGACCAGCCCCAGGGCCAGCTGGTCAGTGCTAGGGAAAAATAAAAATAAAAATAAATTTTTAAAAGCACCAACCAGCCCCAGGGTCAGCTGGTAGGCACTAAGGAAAAATTAAAATAAATAAATAAAAAATTTAAAAAGCACCGACAAGCCCACAGGCCAGCTGATTGGTGCTGGCAGGGGGGAATAAAAATAAATAAATTTAAAAGTGCCGACCAGACCCAGGGCCAGCTGGCCGGTACTAGGGGAAAAAACTAAATTAAAAAACTCACTGAAAACCCAGACCACCCCCCCCCCCCCACGGTGACTTCTGGCTCTGGAAGATGTGCATTTCTAAGTGGAGCAAAAAATATCTCCGGTAGGTCTTGGAAAGCTCACTAGAACACGCTAAAGGGGGTGTTACTGTTTTTTTAAAGCCTGATGACCGTGGGGACAAGATTTTTGGAGCCAGTTTATCAGTAAATTAGATCAGGATTTTTAAATGATGTGTGATAGAGCCCTACGTCACACGCTTCCCATTGTGGCTCCTTACACAATGTGCTGGCAAAAGGGCTTTGCGAAGGGCACTTCTGCTGTGGTGATGTTGTGGCTGTTGTGATCTACACAAAGGATTCCAGCAAGGGAGTCATTCCACAGCTCCATCACTCGAGATTGTTAAGCAGAGGTGGCAGGGCCACCTGTCAGGGATGCTTTAAGGTGTGGATTTTCTGCACTGCCAGGGTGCTATACTTGAAGACCCCCCCCGGGGGGGGGACCTTTACAGCTCTCCAGTTCTATGATTCTATCAGCTGTATCACAGGCAAACTGTCTTTCCACGAAAAAAAGTGTTTCTGGTAAAGCAAGTCAGTGGAACTGCTTGAAAACAGCTGCACCCAGAAGATAAACCTGCATTTGCCTATCATTTCATGTACTGAAGGATAAATGATCACAGGCTGCTTCTGTTAGAAGAATGCTTGGGAAGTCATAGTAGGCATAGCCATGTACACTGTGAGTGCATACTAAAGGCCACACACACACAAAGGGAGCATGACTGCAACTTTGACGTTCTTTCTGCTACAACATTGGCTAAAATCCTGTTGCTTAGCATAAAATCTTGCAATTAGAGTAGTCCTATTGAATTAGTGGGGATTTGGTGAATTACCACCTATGAAAATTATATTTAATCAATTGGCCTACTCGGGTTGCCACTTGCTTTACTAGGCAAGAGAATTTCAACCAGTGTGTCTCTTTGTTGTTTATGCACATAACTCTATATTTTGTTATTACAAAATAACTTAGCATTAAGAACCCCAGGAAATCTACTCTGACTTAACTGAAAATCTGGCAAAAGACTAATTGGTGTTCATTAAACATTATTTTATCTTTTCCTCCAACTCACTGTGGATTAGGTAAAGAGTAATTCCAATTAATTGAATGTTTTCATTTAAGGCACTATAAAATAAATTTCAGGCGGCTCTCAGAACCCACATACTTTTTATCTGATTATTGAGGTTGGAAGAAGGTGCTGGTTAAAAAAACAAATGTTCGCAGACAGTGTTTAACAAAGGAAGAGACAGAGTGATTGAGTAATTGATAGTGAAAGAAAAAGAACCTGGGGGAAAGGCGTATAATTAATGGCAATTGAAAGTTTCCTCTTTTGGGAAACACCAGCAACACTTCCACTCAACGTGACAGTATTTTATTGAAGGAAGCAGGCCAGATCATGGGTAGTGGCAATTTGAAATTTCAGCAGCAAACCATGACTCCTTTCTCAGAAAACGAAAAATTATAGAGGGCACAGCAAAGCTGAGGGGGGGGGAGGTTCTTGGGGAGCTGTGTATTTTGCTCTTCTTATCACAGGGCGACAATGAAAGAATTACAAAAGTTCCTCAGGTATGTGGATGTGTCGCTGGAGAACGGGACCAAGACCATCCACATTCCTGATTACCATGTATGCGTGTGAAAGCTGGAGAGTTAAGATGGCTGAGAGGAAAAAGAATGATTTGTTTGACAGGTGCAGATACCTCAAAACTTTGTAGATTCCATGGATTGCCAGAAAGACCAACACATGGGCCCTTGATCAAATCAAGCTTGAACTACCTCTAGATAGTTGAAGCTGAGACTGTTCTACTATGGGCAGGTCATGAGAAGGCAGGATTCTCTGGAAAATGGCCATCATGCTGGAAAAGATGGAAAGTTGCAGGGGTGGGGGAAGGAAGACCAAATACGCGATGGACATACTGTCTAAAGGAAGCCACAGGCTTGGATTTACAACGGCTAAGCGGGGCAGTTGAAGACAGGATGTTCTGGAGATTCTGAATCCCCAGCCAGATCACACCAATTGTCCCAGGGTGGACACAGGGTGGGGGTGAAAGTTAAAGAACAAAAAGAGTATATCAGTGGACTCACACATGAGTGAAAATGAGGGAGTGATTTGTGGTCTGAATTAGTTTCCTTTTGGGAGGTATGTTTTTACTCATATATTTTGTTTTAAATGAAGGCTCCCCCCCCCTTGATTTTCAAGGCTTCTCTTTTTTGTGTGCACTCCAACTTCCTTTCCATTTTCAGACTTGCCACGTAATAAGGTTTCTGTCAGTTCTCAGTGGTAGGGCAGGAGGAGAAACATAAGACTATTTAATAGTTGTCATTGTTTTTGACAATGCTCTGTTTGTAAACCGTCCAGAGTTCCTTTGGGAAAATCGGTGTGGTAAATGAACTTAATAAATAAATAGATAGCAAATATTTGAAAAGATTTCTCTTATAATTTTGGCCACTGTCTGTTCGTTTCGAGGCATCTCTTTCTGTTTGTCTTATATCGTGTTCCTAGAACACATGCGTTACTGAGTTCTGGGCTCTGTTGTCAGCAGGTGTGGAGTCTCTCAATAACACACCTTTATGACTCTTTACCACCAGCGATTTCTTCTTAGCGAAGAAATGTTCAGTTTCTGAATGTAGGAATGTTGTAAGCAATTTGCTCCATGACCTCCCCTGTTTGGGGTTGAAAGAAAACTTCATGAGCTTTGATTGCAAAGGAGTAACCAAAATCTCATTTTTAGAACTGTGGTCACTCTGCTCTGGGCACCCCTAGTCTTTATCTTCTGAGTGTTCAATACTGATGGCTGAAAGCACTTCAGCTCAGCCCTTAAAAGCAAACCATGCAGCTTATATACCACCCCATAGTGCTTAAAGCACTCTCTGGGAAGTTTGCAAGTAATTATGGAAGCTACACATTGCCCCTCCAGCAAGCAAGGTACTCATTTGACTGACCTCGGAAGGCTGGAAGGCTGAGTGAACCTTGTCAACGGCCTGGGATGGAACCCCAGGTTCTGAGCAGAGCTACAGCAGCAGTAACTCTGTTTAATTGCTGCGCCACAAGGCCCTAAGATCAGAACATTGCTTATTATTGAGTACAGTGGTCCCCTGCCCTTTCGCGGTTCATATACTGTGCTCCCGCTGTATTGCCGGACCACATTATATGAAAAGGCCCCCTGGGGTAAGGGGGGAAAGTCCCTCGGAGGCCTCAGAAATGATTTTTGGTGATCTGGAAGTCACTTCCGGTTCAAGGCCCTTTTGGGGCCTCCAAAAGGCCCAGGAAGGCCCTCGCAGGCCCATTCGGGGCAGTGCCAGGATGGGGGTAAGTACAAAAGCCCCCAGCTAGACCCCCCCCAGGCCTGACCCAACTTGCATCCGCATATCACGGATTTTCAATTATCGCGCTTGGCTTGGGTCCCTAACCCCCGCGATAGGTGGGAGGTCACTGTAGTTGCCACCTGCTTTGGTACTGAAGGAGTCTGGTCCACTTTAGGAGTAGAGAACCACACTGATCTTGACTCTGGTTTGGGACTCAATATAGGTGTAGAGGGAAATGTCTTATGTCCTTTGTTTTCTACTGCTTTCCAAAATATAACCAATATTTCAGTGGGCAGCCCATCCAAGGGAACCACATCCACCTCCTTTTCAACTAATTTTCTCCAAACTTGAGTCCGAAAACTCAGCCCCTCATACCTTGATTGGCTATCTTTATGTTGTCCAGTATTCCTATTGCCATCTTCATCTTTTTTTTTTTAACATTTTATCATTTCATTGCCTAGTCTGATTTTTATTTCTTCCTTCACGTGACTCCTGTTTTTTCTGCATATCCAGCTCGGTTATTAGAGTATGCAATGTGTGTATGATTGAGATGTATAAAATAATGCGGGGCATGAGTAAAGTGGATAGAGGGAGGCTCTTCTCTCTCACACAAAAGACCAGAACTAGGGGACATACACTCAAACTGAGGTCTGGGAGAGTAAGAACAGACAGGAAGAAAATATTTTTTCACCCAGCGTGTTGTTAGTCTGTGGAACTCCCTGCCACAGGATGTGGTGATGGCATCTGGCCTAGATGCCTTCAAAAGGGGATTGGACAGATTCCTGAAGGAAAAGTCCATCACAGGTTACCAACCATGAGGGAGATGTGTAGTCACCAGGTTTAAAACCGGGGTACTTCAAGGGCCAGATGCAGGGGAGTGGTATCAGGAAACAGATACCTAGTCTTGTGCGCTCCCAGACGCATCTGGTGGGGCCACTGTGAAATACAGGAAGCTGGACTAGATGGGCCTTTGGTTCAGCATGGCTCTTCTTATGTTCTGCTCCTTCTTATCTCTTTCCTTATGATTGTTCTGCAGTACCCATCTTTCTGCTCCTTTCGCTTCATCCAGTACTTCTGCAAAATTCTGTGTCCTTTTAACTGATCTCATCCATCATGCACTTGATACTATGCCTTAATTCTTCTTGCCACAAAGAAATGGCATCCTTTCCCATTTCTGGAGCAGCTTACATATCCAGATCCACATAATTCCATATCAGACCAGCAACTTGCAACTTGAGGGCATATTCTCCAACAGTTTCAGCATCTTGCATCCATGTACTGTACTGTATTTTTCTTTCTATAAGACATCCCCATGTATAAGAAGACCCCTACTTTTCCAACCCAAAATTACAACCACACAGTTCTATCCTCCGCTAACCTACATGTATAAGACGACTCTCAATTTTTGGTCTAACAATTTTAGACAAAAATAGTTTTATGCATGGAAAAATACTGTAAGTTCCATGGATCCCACTGACTCAGTGGCTCTAGATGGAGTTAATACATTCATGCAATCCTGTTATGATGAATGGTGGTAATCTTTAACTCTGTGTATATTAGCTTTATGGTCAGTGCATAAACACTGGCTATTGTACACATCCATCAGAAGGGATATAACATGACGGGATAATAGCATACAGTGCCAATTAAAGATGAATGGTGTCCACTCATGTTGAAAAAGGTAATAAGTTATTTCCTCATATAGTTGTATGGTAACAAAATATTTTGTTAATATCAAATCACTATTCACATTTTTGGGCGTTTTGTATTCTGAGAAAGTGTACTGTGTCATTACAGTTGTGGCTGACTCTTTGTGACCCCAGATCCATGGAGTTTTCTTGGCAGGAATCCTGGAGTGATTTGCCAGTTCCTGCTAGAGGCGCTACAGCCTAGATGTCCTAAGTACATCTAATCTCACCTGATTTGGGAAGCTAAGCAGGGTCGACCCTGGTTAGTACTTGGATGGGAGACCACTAGGGAATACCAGGTGCTGTAGGCGCCTGGAGTAGGAACTGGCAAACCACTCCAGTATTCCTGCCAAGAAAACTCCATGGACATGGGGTCACGAAGAGTCGATCACGACTGTAACAACACAACACACACACATTCTGAGACTGTGAAGTACCTCCCTGCCACAAGAGGTGGTGATGGCATTTAGCCTGGATGCCTTCAAAAGGGGATTGGACAGATTCCTGGAGGAGAAGTCCATCACAGGTTACAAACCATGATGGAGATGTGTAATCTCCAGGCTTAAAACCAGGGTACTTCAAGGGCCAGATGCAGGGGAGTGGTATCAGGAGACAGATATCTAGTCTCATGGGCTCCCAGACGCATCTGGTGGGGCCACTGTGAGATACAGGAAGCTGGACTAGATGGGCCTTTGGCCTGATCCAGCATGGCTCTTCGTATGTTCTTATGTTCTTATGCTCTTATGTTCTTAGGTTTTTACCTATAGCAAAGTTTAGCAGAAATGTATATGTCTTGAGAATGTGAAAGCAATCTCAATACAAACCATACTCATGGCGCTTTGCCTTTGCATGTTCCTCTCAGCCTGGTCCCGAACATCACCCCTCCATCTGCCTACATCTCCTACTGACACCCCTTCCCCCACGCCTTTACAAGATTCTGTCACAATTAACACACATGAGGACAAGTCTGTTCCATTCCTTTTGGTTTGAAAAAGGAGAAGCCCCGCAGCAGAAGGAAGATTGAAAAAGTAGAAGTTGTTTGAAAAGGCAGAAGCCCCTCAAAACAAAGCATGGCTAAAAGCAAGATACAACAGGGATGTGCTATAATAAAGAAACGTCTTTGTCCACAAGGAACATTGTTTATGAAGCATATATAATTTGATCTTCATTGGCCACTGTTATTATTCCCCCTCCTGTACAGTCACAAACCCAGTAAAAGGGTGAACACTACAGCTCCTATCCTGTATTATGGTTCTGCATGTGCAGAGGTGACTGCTTTCCTACCATTCCTTCAGCCATATTCTGAAATGTATACGTACAAGCCATTGGATGAAAGGAAGAAATTAATTCACTGTATGGATATGTGTGTCTGTTTCCACCATGCATATATTTTTGTTATGACTAGAGGCGAGCACATGCTGCCTAGATGCCCTAAGCCAGGCATGTCCAAACTTCGGCCCTCCAGATGTTTTAGAACACAAGTCCCACAGTCCTTTGCTATTGGAAATACAGCCTTGGAATTCTCGAAGTTGTGGTCCAAAACATCAGGAGGGCCGAAGTTTGGACATGCCTGCCCTAAGCACATCCGATCTTGCCTGATTTCAGAAGCTAAGCAGGGTTGGCCCTGGTTAGTACTTGGATGGGTGACCACCAGGGAATGCCAGGTGCTGTAGATGCCTGGAGTAGGAACTGGCAAGCCACTCCAGTATTCCTACCAAGAAAACTCCATGGACATGGGGTCATGAAGAGTCTGCCACAACTGTAACAACACAACACACATACACAGAGATGAGCACAAAGTGCAGCTCAGTGGTTTGCCCCACTAATGATGGGTGCCAAGCAAGGTGTCTTGCAGGAGCTAAGGACCCCCATCTCCTGCCTCCTCCATGGGATTTCTGATTTCTGGTCCAAAGCATGGTTCCTCCCCTGCTGAAGTGCATCTACCCACTCACGGACAGCAGTGCACACTTCCCTTGTCTGGTCCAAATCATCAAGCTGCAGCTCCTGCCCATCTCTAGTTCAAGTCCTCCTGGGTTGCTAATTTTAGGCTGCCTTTGTTTGCACCAGACACATAGATAAGGTATTTCAGTGGCATTATAAACATTATAAATTTAATTATTACATATTCTTGATAGGGACATATATATATTTCACGGTTTCTGAATCCAGAGAATGATAATATTGCAATCTGGATAGCTGGTTTCTAGGCACGATGATAAACAGTATTGTCCCTTGCAGTTAGACTGCAGCGCTGGAGAGTACACCCATTCAGCAACAAATCAAAAGATTTATATTAAGTAGGAAAGTCATATTAATTTCACCTAGGTAGCCAGATTGTCAGAAGCTTATTTGAAATAGAAGGTGGAAACAGTAAGGTTGAAAAGGAAGGAGTTGATTGCATTTCAGCCAGGGAGAGCAGTAATAGTGCTATCATATCAAAAGCGAAGCAAACTGCTTGTGCGGAAGTGGATGATTTAGGGAATTTCTGTGCTCCTGAGTGGAAAGCTCGGAGCCTACGGCAAGTGACAGAAAATAATGAATGAGGGATTGCTGGTTGGATTTTCTGCTTGTTTGTTTCTTTTAAAGAACGGGCCGTATTTTATCGGGTAGGCAAAACTCAACCTGAAGGATGTACAGGACTCTCCCATTTATTGCAGGAGTTTGGTGCCTGATCCACCTGCAATAAAGGAAAAGCCGCGAAATGCAGACACCTCAGCGAACTGACCTCGGGCTGCTCCTACCGGTTCCGCTTGCAAAGAGTTTTTTAACCCCCTCCTGACACCTCAGCAAACCTTTCTTCCAGGAGCTCAAGGTTTGCTGAGGTGTCAGGAGGGGATTAAAAGCCTCTCTTTAGAAATTCAGCTGGGAGGAGCAGCCCAAGGTAAGTTTGCTGAGGTGTTAGGGGTTGATTAAAAGCCCCTCTTTGCAAGCACAACCGAAAGAAGCAGCCCCAGGTCTGTTTGCTGAGGTGCCAGGAGGGGGTTAAAAACCTCTCTTTGGAATCCTGGTTCTCAAGAAAAAAATCTGCGATATAATGAGACCATAATATATGAACTGCGTTGTGGCGGGGGACTACTGTATCATACGATATTAAAAGTGCACACTTAGGAGTCTAATGCAGGGAGAGCTTCATAATAGGATGAGCTAGGACACGTTCTCATGCCAGAGCCACCTTTAGAGTTTTTATTGTCGTGCATGGGAGAAATTGTACAATATAGGGCAGGTGGCTGCCGCAAGGAGTCTTTAATGCCAGGCCTCTGGAATGTGTATTGAGAGTCACAAGCATCTCTTTGTGCCAATTCTCACAGTATTTGGAGAGTATCTATAGTACACAGTAGAATGGTGTCATTTGATAAACATAGAAAGGTATGTATTCTCAAAGGATTTCACAGCCGGGATCTGATAGCTGTTGTGAGTTTTTTGGGCTGTTTGGCCATGTTCTGCAAGTTTTTCTTCCTGATGTCTCACCAGATTCTGTGGCCAGCATCTCCAGAGGGCAAGGAGCTCAGGGAACTAGGAGTCACAGCACAGAGAGAACTCCTAGCTCCCTGAGCTCCTTGCCCTCTGAAGATGCTGGCCACAGAATCTGGTGAAATGTCAGGAAGAAAAACTTCCAGAACATGGCCAAACAGCCCGAAAAACTCACAAGAAGCTATGCACAGAGCTTGTGCATAGTGGTTTCAAGTGTTAGGATAACACACAACACACAACACACACACACACACAGAGAGAGAGAGAGAGAGAGAGAGAGAGAGAGAGTTAAAAAATGATATGCTCCCATATATGTCTGTGTGGACAAGCTAATAGAAAGGTATGTTACCAAAATTAGTTACTAGAGGGAGCCAGAGAACATGCTATGTACAGTAGTATCCCCCCTATCCACTGCTGATTCAGTTATTTGTGGTTGGGTGCCCCCCCCAATATTAAATAATTATTAAATAAAGTGCTGTTGCAAAGTTACTATTGCAAAAAGGTGACACAAAGCAAGTTACTGTTGCGAATAGGAGCCACAATTTATTTTTGAGGGTTCTGACAGGGTGTTTGCTCTTATCTGCAGATTTCGGTATCCATGGGGAGGCCCGGAACCAATCCCCTGCGGATACGGGGATACTACTGTATAGCATTCAATAGAGAAGCATGTTTCCATGAAGTCATGGAAAGTGGAGGGCACTAGATGCCCTATAGGTTCTAGCATTTTTTATTAAAATAGCATTAGCTAACATCCATAAGAACATAAGAACATAAGAAGAGCCATGCTGGATCAGGCCAACGGCCCACCTAGTCCAGCTTCCCGTATCTCACAGTGGCCCCACCAGATGCATCTGGGAGCGCACGAAACTAGATATCTGTCTCCTGATACCACTCCCCTGCATCTGGCCATTGAAGTACCCCGGTTTTAAGCCTAGAGATTACACATCTCCATCGTGGTTTGTAACCTGTGATGGACTTTTCCTCCAGGAATCTCTCCAATCCCCTTTTGAAGGCATCCAGGCCAGATGCCATCACCACATCCTGTGGCAGGGAGTTCCACAGACTAACAACGCTCTGGGTGAAAAAAATATTTTCTTTTGTCTGTTCTTACTCTCCCAGCCCTCAATTTGAGTGGATGTCCCTGAGTTCTGGTATTTTGTGAGAGGGAGAAGAGCTTCCCTCTATCCACTTTACTCATGCCCTGCATAATTTTGTACGTCTCAATCATATCCCCCCTCAGGCGCCTTTTTTCCAGACTAAAGAGGCCCAAATGTTTTAGGCTTTCCTCATAAGGGAGGTGCCCCAGCCCAATAATTATTTTAGTCGCTCTCTTCTGCACCTTTTCCAGTTCCATTATGTCCTTCTTGAGATGCGGTGACCAGAACTGTACACAATACTCCAGGTGGGGCCTTACTATTGTTTTGTATAATGGTATTATAATGTTGGCTGTTTTATTTTCAATCCCCTTTTTGATAATCCCTAGCATGTAATTGGCCTTCTTCGCCGCTGCCATACATTGGGTA
>JAHTLZ010000007.1:38954901-39001268 GCA_023846285.1 Phrynocephalus versicolor | reverse complement strand
TATTATTATTATTATTATTATTATTATTATTATTATTATTATTATTATTATTATTATTTCACTGGCTGGAAAAAAGCCCTTTCCATTGTAAATGGTCCTGTCTAGATCAAACCAAACAAACTCTTATTTCAGCCCTTCCATCCTGGTCTTATAAGGGTTTATTTCTGGTTTAGCTCCAATACAGCTTTTACAAGGCTTGGATCAAGACTTGGGCTTTGATAAGGTAACTTTAGAAGTCTGCAACTCAGTATCTTCTAGGCTTGCAACTTCCAATTAAGGTTGCTGTGACAACTGGCTTTTCTGAAGGAGGCTTCGGGAAGGCGCCACAATTAAGGGACAGAAGGGAGGTTGTCATAGAAACCTTGAGCCTCAACAATCCGGCTCTTAACTTTTCATGTAACATTCATGGAGCCCCCTCGCGTTGTATTGTTAGTCCTTATTTATTGCGGTTAGTTCAGTGGTCACGTAGCATGCAATTGCGTTTGGGGAGGAGATGGGAAGCGAAGGCAATAATGTCTGGAAAACTTCTGAGCACCCTTGGTGGCTCCTGGCACTCCTGCTATGAAAAACACATGCAAAACGACATGTATAAAGCTTAGGTATGATATATTACGCACAAGGCACAAGCAGATGAGGATAATTCCCTGAAGAAGGATGGCATATAAAGCAGTCACTTTGCACAGCAAATTTTATATAGGGAATATTATTAATGCATTAGTAGGGGAGGGTGGATGATGTATGGTTAATGGAGAAGTACTAAGCGAGAGGGCTATATACTTCTAAAATGTTATGCTTTACAAGGAGGGGGGGACTCAACATGCTGTTATAAGATGGGGGATACTTGGCTCAGTTGTTCTATGAGTGGGAACGATCTAGGAATTCTTGTAGAGCACAAGCTGACTATAAGCTGGCAGTGCAACATGTTTGCCAAAAGGCCCAATTCTATTTTAGGGTGCATTAACAGAAGCATTGTCTCCAAATCCTGTGAACAGAGTTCCCCTCTGTTTGGCATTGGTTAGGCCTCATCTTGAATACTATACCCAGCTCTGGACAGCACACTTAGGATCCTGACAAGCTGCAACATGTTCAGGAATGGGTAACAAGGGGACTGTGAAACATGCTCTGTTAGGCCCCAGTCTCACTACTGTTAACTGCACAACCTAATATGATGCGTACTATTTTCGTGGGCAGTCATGTGACGCTTGATGCGCAGTTAGTGCCCAGACGACAGGGGAGTATTTTACTTCTCTGTGTCCATCCCAACTTACTTACTGCACATCTTTTCCCTGTTTTTTTAGTTGATTTTCTTCCCCTTATGATAAAGACCTTCATTGCAGCCAGTTAAAAGCAATTGTAATTACCGTCAGCCAGCCGATAAAAATTGTGCCGGCATGCCGGTATACCACCAATTCAGTAGCACAAATAATTACCAAGGCAAAACAACAAGAGGTGGCAGGAAAAGGGGTATGAACTTATTTGATGTGAATTTTCAGTGGTTGCACCTCGTTTGCTGTGTTAAAAACTGTGCATCACCAACAGAAGTATTTTATTTATTTATTTATTTATTTATTTATTTATTTATTTATTTATTTATTTATTATGAGGCTTGTATACTGCCCGTCATCCCAGTTAACACAACCCCTAGTGGTGGTACAAAATGCTACGGTTAAAGTGCACTTCCGGGGGCATCGTTGCCCGGGGTGTTAAAATGCTGCACATCGGAGTGGAGGCACAATCTTTTGCTGCACTGTCTTTTGCAGCAAAAAGAGCAGCAAAATCGTCATGTGACCAGGGCCTTAGAAAAGACTGTAGGAACTGGGTAGGCTTAGTCTTGAGAAAAGAAGATTGAGAGGAGGGATGTTAGTACTTTTCAGACACTCAAAAGGAGGTCATACAGGGGAGGGGCAGGATCTGTTCTCATCCCAGAACATGGGACTCGTAAAAATGGACTCAAGTTCCAGTAAGCCAAATTATGGTTGACTATCAAGAATAACATTCTAACTGTTAGAGGAACCAATTACCCCTGGAGAGTACTCCAATGCTGGAGGCATTCAAGAGAAAATTAGGGTGTTTATACACGACCCTTAAACTCCGGGGCAAATGGCTCACAGCTCCGGAGCTTAAAAATGTTTCCCCACCAGCTCTGGAGTTTACAGGAAATTAAGTGCAACCCCGCCCACCTAAGCGCGACCCAGCACACTTTTCAGGTACCTGCTCTTGGGAGGTGAAAATTTCTTGATGTGGATGTGCCGGGCTCTCCTCGCTTCTTTTTGTTGTTGTTTTTTGCCTCCTGCACCTTTAAGAGAAGGAATCAGGAAGTGACAGGGCTCAGAGCAGCTTCTACCGGCACCGGGAGGTAAGCCTCTATTCTTTTGTCCCTTTTTTCACTCCCTGCCCTCACAGATAGGAGCAAGGGAGTGCGGAGCGGTGGGGACGCAGGAACAGCAACGAACCCCCAAGATCTCTGGTCCGAATTTAAGGGGCCAGCGGATATTAGGGGTTGTGTGAAAAGGCTCTTAGACAACCATCTGTCAAATATAAATGGATTGGGATTCCTGCATTGAGTGGGGTATGTGTGTGGACTCGATGGTAGGATCCTAACAACTCCACTATTCTATGATTATCCTATGAAACTAACCACATAATGTCTACCTGAAAGTTGTAAAAAGGTTCGGCTTCACAGAAAGAAATTAAAAACAAAGATGACCAAGCTTTAGAAAGCATTTTTTCAAGCTTTTAGTGATTGCAGAAGAATCACTATGATCACAGCTGATCACAGTTGTATCCCACACGGGATGTGATCTCAGTTATTGCTTTGAATTCATTCATTAAATGCCCAAAGGGACAGAGAGACAAACACACAGAGGTCTAATGTGGACGTCTGTGGGGATTCCATTCCCCTGATATCTCTGAACCCCAAAAGTGGCACAAGCACAAGGAAGCTGAGATGGCCAGATTCCCAGAAGTCCTAGGGCCAGTAGGAGCCAATGTGTTGAGCTAAGCTCAAGGAGGCAGTAAACAGGATGGTGAGGCCAGAAAACAGGATATCAGGATACATCTGCTCAGGCCCAGGAAAACCCTTCCTGTCCTCATCAATAACAAGTAAATATGGTCCTCCAGATAGACGTGCATTTCCTCCCACCGATGGAATGAATTTCCTCTGCCATTGTCTGCCATTGTGTACTTGTTCTGGTGTTATCAATAAATACCGGTGGTCTCTCAGGCAGCATTATCATCAGACAGACAGACAGACAGACAGACAGACAGACAGACAGACAGACACATGCATGCAGCCCAGAGAGACCCAGAGAGACACACAGACACACATGCACACCGCTGATGCAAAACACACACAGAGACACAGAGAGAAATGCTGCCTGAGGACCAGAGATGATTGCACTCCAAAACTCTGTGTGCACTTAATCCATAACGCTCATGAGATAAGAGCTGAAACCCTCTCCCAGCAGCCAGAAATTTGCTGAATAACCTTGAGTCAACCAAGATTAGTCTTACTGAGCAGCAAGTCACCCTTGTATATCTAGACATTAGCAGTGATGTTGGCAAGTCTTGGGGCCTGAGGTCCAAGTCCAAGTCTTTTGGACTGAGTCCCAAGCTTGACTCCAGGTCTTGGGTCCTGGGTCCCAGGCCTTGAGTCCTTTTACCCTGCCTCACAAGAGGACTCAGGCGGCACATGGGTCCTCCAGCAGAGGCTCTGCACACCCAGAAACAGCAGGCTGACTCCTTTTCTGGAGGCACCCCGTGTCTCTGTGCATTGCGATTTGGCCGTTCTCTCTTGGAAGGCAGGCAAGGATATACCACAACTAGAGATGGGCACGAACCAAAAAAAAATGGTGATTCATTTTGGTTTGGTTCGTTTTAGGGTTTGGTTCATCTCGTTTCATTTTGAATGATTTTTTTTTTGAAAAATGCATTTTGTTGGTTCATTGATTCATTATTCATTTTCCCCCACTTTGCAGATTTAATCCATTTGACAGGAAAAAACATTTTTTCCCCAAAAACACAGACGTTGACAACAACTGCACGAATTGGACTGGCTGCATCCTCATCCTCATCATCCTCATCATCTTCAATCATCAACACATCATCCTTACTGGGTGGTGGCAGTGGCAGCGGCAGCAGGGTGATCCAGGCCCCTGTGGCAGGGGCTTTTAAAAAAAGCGCTGACCGCGCATTCCCTTGGGGCAGGGTTGACACTTCTTTTATTTTTTATATATTTTTCTTTATTTTAGGGTGCCAACCCAGCCACCTCTGCCGACCACGTGGCCCGTGCTACAGCTGTAGCTTGGGACGGTCGGCTTCCCCCCCCCCCTGGTCGCCCCTCCCTTTAGCCAGGAAGACTGAAGGACCAGCAACAGGTAGGAGACATCTCCGGCGCTGCCATGAACGAACCAAACCGAACCGAACCAATTTTTTTCAGTTTGGTTTGTTTCGTTCTAAATCCAGTCTGGGGTTCGTTATTCATTTTGTTATGTAACAAAACGAACAACGAATAACAAAACAAACTAAAAGTTCATTTTGTGCCCATCTCTAATCACAAGGCATCATTTTTCCAGTGCCTCAGGCAGCAAAATGGACTGGTCTTGGACTGGCCTTTCCAGACCAACCTCATGGGAATCATTTTTTACTCTTCATATATTATCCTCTCAAATTAAAATGAGTTCTACTCACACGATAAACATATATCTTGTCACAAAACATCTGATTTACTATTTGATGGCTTGATTTGTTTTCCTTCTCAGTGAAAGTGGGAGGAATCTATCTTTCAGCTCTGTCATTGTGACTGGATAAATCTTTTGAAGTGAATACACTTCGTCCCACTGGATTAGCCCGGGCCATTCAATTGACCTGTAACTCAAAATGCTGTGAGACGACACACAGACTCCCGGAAACACTTAAGATGAGTTCATGGTTGTATCTAATCTCAATGCCCATTGTACGGTGTAAGTGGATTCTGGCATCATGCTACTTAATTGTTGCCAGGGGCCTGATGGATAATGATGTTTCCTGAAGTAAATGTGTTTTCCTTACTGAGAAATTGGTTCATTAGCATGACGAAGTGATCGAGTCACAGGGATAAGAAGAGATGGTTAAGCAGTCATGGGCCTAGAAACGATTTCCGATGTGACTAAGGAAGTGAGGTTAACATCTCCCAGTGGTGACAAAGAGAGTTAAAAATGGGAGGGAAACAGCTCCTGCAGTCTCCTTCATGCCCGTAAGGCATTCCACCCCCCTGAAACAAACCATGTAATGCTATTAAACTGCACGCTGAGGAGAGGTAATAATCTGCTGCTACATTAAACATTATTATTTCCTGTATCTCACCAGTGGTTTTTACAAGTGTGCCACTGAGCCCACCTACAATAACTTCACCGTTATGTGAAATATGAGCCATTTCAAGTCTCCCCGCTAAAAATCTCCTTAGACTATCCTGACAACCATGTTTAACTGTTTCTCCTGTGACTTAAACTATTTAAAAAAGGATGTGCTATATTTTCATTTTAGCTTGACAGGAAAGAGCGCTATGTCTTGAACACTCTTTACTGATTGCCATAAAACATCAGCTTTTGAGTCACGGAGGGTGGAATGTGATAGTTATTTACTCAGATGGACCATTTTTAATCTTTCTTTCCTTCACAATATGACGCATTCAAGGAAGCTCACATTCCCCCTTTCAACGATGGTTATGATAGAAAAGTTGAATCAGCCCAACGGCCCAAATCCTGTTGCACAGTTCCGCAGAAGTTGTAACTTTTAATGGGGAACTTAAGAAATCTCTATGCATTATTCTGTGCATATCAAGTCACATGATTTGCTGTGTGATGGGTAACACCTATGGAGATTTCTTCATTTATAGCAGTTTGCTAAAAGCTATACTGTTTGCTCAACCGCACAACATGATCATAGAATCATAGAATACCCTGTTTCCCCAAAAATAAGACATCCCCCGAAAATAAGACCTACTTACAATTTTGCCTCTTGCTGAAATATAAGGCATCTCCCCGAAAATAAGGCCTCACTGATAATAAGATAACAATAAATGTGTATTGTATTCTTCTTCATGGAAAAATAAGACATCCCCTGAAAATAAGACCTAGCCCATCTTTGGGAGAAAAATTAATATAAGACACTGTCTTATTTTCGGGGAAACACGGTAGTGAAGTTGAAAGGCCATCAGGCCCAACCCTGAGTAAAGCAGATAGAGGGGCACTATTCTCCCTCTCACAAAATACTTGAACTAGGGGACATCCACTCAAAATGAGTGTAGGGAGAGTGAGAACAGACAAAAGAATTTTTTGTTATTCTTTGGAACTCCCTGCCCCAGGATGTGGTGATGGCATCTGACCTGGATGCCTTCAAAAGGGGATTGGACAGATTCCTGGAGGAAAAGTCCACCACAGGTTACAAACCATGATGAAGATGTGCTTAAAACCGGGGTACTTCAAGGGCCAGAAGCAGGGGAGTGGTATCAGGAAACAGATATCTAGTCTCATGCGCTCCCAGACGCATCTGGTAGGGCCACTGTGAGATACAGGAAGCTGTACTAGATGGGCCTTTGGCCTGATCCAGCATGGCTCTTCTTATGTTCTTATGTTCTTAACCCTCTGCTCCATGCGGAAATACAAATCAAAGGATATATGTCAGGTTGAATGCTGGGGTTTGCATGTATGTATGTTTCTGCAAAGCCCAGGTGTACCCCATGGATCAGTGCCTACCTAGATGCAAAATTCAGATTCCCCAGGAACAAAGAGTTGTTTTTAAAGAAAAGTGGGCTTCTTGGGTTAGGTTTTATCTGGCAAGGAAAGCACTGTCTTCATATCCCACCCCCCCAAACTGCTGCCACTGCTGTACTATATTTCAGCGAACCCCCCAGCCCGAGTTCTAATAGTTGCACTTAAGGCAGGAGGGACACAAAACAGCATGGCAATCTCTTGACTGCTATGGAATCTTTTTATGCCTGTACATCTATAAAACTCCATCCCCTCTAAATTTGCCTCACGAGGTTGAAAGTAACCCCTTTCTCTTGAAAAATAATAATAAAACACAGTGGGATGCAGAGTCCTGTGATGAAGATCACATTGCTTGCCTTAATAATTTACCATAAAGAAAACACATTCTCCTAAAATATATTAGAATCCTGCTTTCTATGATGTGTATAGGGAGGAATTAGCCGGAAACTGAGGGAAACCACAATGCCGCCTTTTTGGGGGGTGGGGTGGGGGTAGGGGAGGAACTCACAGTTCTGTGTACATTTAATTCTATGCTGTTTTCTTGAGCGTCCAGGCGGATTCTACTGTGCAGCAAGTTCACTAAACTTGCAATCATACTGGCAGTATAATGCCTAGCTGACTGCAGTAAGACCTTTATTGCCCTGTAATTGGCCAAAATGTCTTTGAAAGGCTTGCTTGGGTCCACCAAATTACATGTAAAAATTAATCGCCCCAGCAAAGCAGCTGTGGTGCTTTGAATGCAAGGGTGTCAACACAGTTCGTCTTTCTGAACGGCACATTCTCGCCTGGTGGTAGAGATGAGCCTTGCTGTAAATGTGATTTGTGAGGCTCATTAATGAAGGACTAGACCTAATTGACTCCTCTTTGCTTTATGACAACATTAAAAGGGGGGAAAAGTTTTGCAACAGCAATGATGATTCTGCTCAACTTGTTGGACGGTGAAAACCCTGATGTTGCAGCTTTAGCACAGTAATGCTGGGAAAAATGACTTTTAGGGACTACATATCCCATTGGGCAGGTTGGAGAAGTAATTTATCAGCAAAAAGGAAGACAAATAATAGATAATAATAATAAACTTTATTTCTATGCCAACTTTCTCCCCAAAGGGACCCAAGATGCTGACCCAAAGATGCTGATCTGCATGATATGTGTGTGTGTGTTGTGTCATTGCAGTCATGACCGACTCTTTGTGACTCCTGTCCATGGAGTTTTCTTGGCAGGAATTCTGGAGTGGTTTGCCAGTTCCTACTCCAGGTGCCTACAGCACCTAGTATTCCGTGGTGGTCTCCCATCCAAGTACTAACCAGGGCCGACCCTGCTTAGCTTCCGAAATCAGGCGAGATCGGATGTGCTTAGGGCATCTAGGCAGCCGATTTGCATGATACACATGAGCAAATGTTGATTGAGTCAACTTGGATGAAACTAGGACTCTGGAGAAGTGGGTTCAAATCCTGTTCACTGTGAGGTAACAATGGAGTGTGCAACACATCTTGTTATGGTGTTTTCTCTAAAACAGAATTAAGACCAGTCATCCTTTCAAGTGTCCATGGTGGGCACAGCTTCTCTATTTTGAATAGCTTTAGATAAATAATAGATCATGCTACTGAGTACCAATGTTCTTCGAGGACATGGCACTTGAAGAAGGAGATTCCTTCAAGTGGATGATGCCCATCAAAAAGAGGACTGCTCTTTTGCAGCCCATCAAATCAAGGACTGACTTTTCTAAAGGACGGCATGCAGCTACCCTATGTGTATATTTTCCCCTCGGGTGATATTAATAGCTCTGGTGGAGGTGAACTAGATTGGGCTGTGGAATCAAAAGCAGGTATCAGACCCCACTTCTCTCTGTGCTGTGCTTTACAATTGCCTTTCAGAAGAATACAATTATATTGTGAAATGCAACCAAAAGCTTCTCATATAATGCATTATGGGACATAAATTTAGTGTTGAAGGCAGATGAATTGTGTGCATGCATAGAGAGAGGGGGTGGTTGTAAAGAGGTGGGAGGAAGTACAATGCCATAAATTTGCCTGTGAGTTTGGTGTATGTCTTGAACTGGAAAGACTTGAGAAGTTTTGAATGCAAAGCCTTACCTATCTTACTGCCTCCCCCTCCCCCCCACCTTGTTTTGGCTTCTCCCAGTGTTAGATCTCTGACAACAGGAAAAAGCAGGCTCCAATCCAATGGCTATTTCCATCTAGAGTAGATCTATGGTCATCGTGTCCCAGGTTGTGGTTTTGGTTGTTTTTCCAGGCGTTAAACAGTGGAACAGCTTGCCTCCTGATGCTGTGGGTGCCCCATCACTGGAAGTTTTCAAGGAAAGATTGGACAGCCATCTGTCCGGGATGATATAAGGTCTCCTGGCTTGAACAGGGGGGGGGGGTGGACTAGAAGACCTCCAAGGCCCCTTCAAATCAGTGGTTCTCAACCTGTGGGTCCCCAGATGCTCCTGGACTGCAACTCCTAGAAGTCTTCATCACTAGCTGAGCTGGCCAAGATTTCTGGGAGTTGCAGTCCAGAACCACTGCTTCAAACCTTACCATGATTCTAGGATTCTAGGTTCCTCTGTTTCCTGATATACATGCCAGTTCATAGCATTGGTTCCCTCCTAGAATTTCTGTCATCCGATTAAATGTGTATCCTGATGAGCAATAGGGACATAACATGTCACATCGAAGAAGGGACAGGTTTGTTTTCCATGGCTCCAGAGACTAGGACTTGGAGCAATGGTTCCAAACTACAGGAAAAGAGATCTCATTTGAACATTAGGAAGAACTTCAGGACAGTTGTTTCTGTTTGGCAGTGGAATATGCTGCCACGGAGGGTGGTGGAGTCTCCTTCTTTTGAAATTTTTAAGCAGAGGCTGGATGGCCATCTGTTGGGAGTATTGTGATGGGGGTTCCTGCATAGTAGGGGGTTGGACTGGATGGCCCTTGAGGTCTCTTCCAACTCTATGATTCTATGATAACCAGAGCTCTTCCAGTTGAAATAGTTGTTGTTCATAAATAATGTCCCCGGTCTGTTATTGAGGTTTTCTATATTTTTCTTCCATTCACAATATGTTCCCCTTGTTTAGGTGGGGGCAAAAATTGGGACTTTCCATTAATTCCTGTGGGGTTTTGTTCCTCTCCTGAAAGCAAGGTTTATTTAGGTTTTAGGGCTATGGCACTTCCTATGAAAATCTCTCTCTCTCTCTCTCTCTCTCTCTCTCTCACACACACACACACACACACACGTGGGAGAGAGGAGAGAGAGAGAGAGAGAGAGAACGAGAGAACAAGAGAGAGAGAACTTATGGGCCTTTTTACACGACCCCTAAGATCCGCTGGTCCCTTAAATTCGGACCAGAGATCTTGAGGGTTTGTTGCTCTCCCTGCGTTCCCACCCTCTCCGCCCTTCCTTGTTCTTTCTGCGTGAGGGGAGGGAGAAAAAAAGGGAGAAAAAAGGGAGAAAAGAATGCACTCTTACCTCTGAGTGCCGGTGGAAATTGCTCTGAGCCCCGTTCACTTCCTGGTTCTTCTTAAAGGGGCGGGAGGCAAAAGAAAAACAACAAAAAGAAGCGAGGAGAGCCCCGCGCTCACTATCATTACACTGCATCAAAATTTTTCACTCTCCCAGAGCAGGTACTTGAAAGGTGCGCTGGGTTGCGCTTAGGTGGGCGGGGTCGCACTTAATTTTCTGTTAGCTCCGGAGCTGGTGGGGAAACATTTTTAAGCTCCGGAGCTTGCAGCCATTTGCTGCGGAGCTTAGGGGTCGTGTATAAACACTCTATGTTATACCTATGGCATTACTGGATATTGAATTTGGTGCAGGGAGAAATGGGTGCTTGTCCGTCAGGACATTCAGATTTTAAATTTCTCCTTGCTAACCATCTCCCATTCCACGAGACCACAATCAAGTGTACTGCTGCACATAACCTGCCAGCAGCCAGCAAGGATAAACACCCTTCATCTCGGGGGGCGGGGGGGGGCGGGTGGGCAGAGAGAACTGCTGCCATGGAGGACCATGTTGTGCAGCCACCTGAGAATGCTTAGGCTTTGGAAGAAAAGTTTCTGGGTCTCTGATGTTTTTAGGGAGGTGCAGAGGAGAGGAGGAGACCCTACTTGGTCTAAGGGCGTTCTTCTTTCGGAACCAGCAGGAGCTCACAGCAGGCTCTCTGAAAGTGTGAATTCTTCAAAAGATCCGCCTTCCAGGGAGCCTGGATTCAGGCGCTGTCTGTTCTCATCCTCAGGGGTCTTTTTACAAAGGGCTCCGAATCATGAGGATTTTTTGTGTATCTATTGCGGTGGCCGAGCTTTGAGATCCAAGGTACCCATCTAAAACCCATAAATGTTTAGTCATGTTTTCTCAAATATTGATGCTTTTACTTAAGAGCTCTACTAATTCGTCTTTTAAAGATATCCCTGAAAACAACCTACGCAGGTAGCTAGTGACCGTCTGCTTATGCATCTCATCCTTTGAAAACGGAAATGTCGGTGCAATGCTTCACTGTGTTTCACCACCCTTGATTGTCCTTGCTTCAGTAATTCCTATATTAAATAATAACTATTAATATGTGTTTCGAAAGGGAACCAATAAAATTCAAACAACTTAATGTAGTTGTTTTTTGGCGTGTGTGTGTGTGTGTGTGTGTGTGTGTGTAGCCACACAGAACCAGAGGCGGCTAAGCATGGGAAACTCTGTCTGTTTTCATCCTCCCTTACCAAAACTTTTCGAATTTTGGTAAACCCTGGTCCAAACAACAATCGTGATGTAGGACAACCCTGAGAGTTCTTTTCACCAGCAATGGAGGAGGGGTAGCTTGAAGAAATAAAGAAGAATTTAAATGTATCTTCAAAGCCAAATAAGAATGGAGTCCCAGATAGACTTATCATCCAAGGCAGGGCATCCACAACATAGAGGAATTGGCTCCAAATATACATTCTCTAAAGTGCTAAAACCCAAATGCAAATACTGTATAGAAAACTACTAAGTGGGTTCACTCTTCCAGTGCTCCTCCTGTTGTATTAATTCTGCTACCTAAAGAGATGTGGCAAGGGCTGGAGGGTCCTCCAGGGAACAGCAGCTCTCTAACTCTCCAGTTCTTTCTCGTTCAGAGCCTGAATCACATCCCTTCCTAGAATTTCCCCCACACACCGGGCAGAGCCAAGCAGTCCATAGGGGTTACATCTACTCATGACAAAGTTCTAACCAGCAGCTGCACACGCACGTGTTAAATTATGTAGCGGCTTCTAATCCCCAAAGGAGTTAACAATGTGCTTGGTGTCCCATTTATCTTTTAGAGGATTGTCTCCGCTGACTTCCCAATTTGCAATAACTGCAAATTTAGTTCTACTCCTAGCACAAAGTGCGAAGAGGTTGTCCCTGTACAGACTGTACAGGGGAGGAAGGCAGCTTTTCTTGTAATCCAAACTGTCTTATCAGATTTAATTAAGATAGGCAACCCTACTCTCTCTCTCTCTCTCTCTCTCTCTCTTTTGCACCTGGAGAAAAGTGAAGTAGATCTCTTCATTTTGCTCTTTCCTACTTAGAAGCAATGTCTTGCAGAATACAAGACAAATTGAAGTTGGGAAAACTGAATTAAAGAGTTAAAGGTCGCCAAATGCCTCACGAAAAAGCCAAGTCTTCAAGCCCGTTTTGAAGGCAGGCAGGGACGGTGCTAGGCGCTACTCACTCGGGAGGGACTATAAACACGACATATGTTTTGCACAGTTTTCGTGTGTTTTGCAGAGATCGTTGTCATGTTTTGTCCAATTGCCTTTGAGATATAGCAGCCCTACGAATAAGCAATATCCACGAGGGCCTGTTCTCAACAGCCTTGCTTAGTTCTTGTAAGCTCAAAACAATGACTTCCATTATCCATTAGGCAGACAGTGTATACAGTATTGTTTTGGGCCTTGCTCTTTTCCTGCTTCCTTCAACATTTCCCTGCACTATTGAAGATAAGTAAGCTGTTTTTGCTTGAACAGAAATGTCGAGAGATAAGATACAAACACACGAGCAGTGTCTTTCTCGTCTTGTTTGATGAAAACAGCACACTTGTGCAAGGGGAAAATTCAGATCAAACAGTTCATGTCCCTTCAGCTAAGGGGAAGTTTTTAAAGCCCAGTAATCAAAAGCAAAACAATATAGGCCATGGTTGCCTTTTCATTTGCCTGCTGCCTTAGGATGATCAGAAACTCCAGTCAGTCATAAATGGGAAAAAAGACGCCCTGTAATCCTTTAAAAGTATTGGTATGGGATTGGTTATCTTCTGACTGATCTATGAGCAATGACTTTGATAAAGTTGTCAAGTTATATCACAAAAACCAATTTAAGAAGTATCATCAAAACCTCTCTCTTTCCCCGTGTCTAGGGGATCAGGGTAGGGGTGGGGTACAAAATAATAATTAAATGTCCTTTCCCCTTCTAGCCGTTATTTCACCAGCTAAGGTCTGGTGTGTAAATGCCACTGCATGACATTTTTCTCCTAAGGGCCGCAAGACACTTTATCGGGTTTCCTACCAGCTCTCTCTCGCCCCCACCCACCCCTTGCAAGAAACAGATCGCACACAGCAATTCACAAGATGATGGCTAATCTGACAGCAATGTGAAAGATGCTACAGCCAACAGACCTGATAATAGGGGAAAAAACCAGCCCTGTCTGTCTGTGGCGACCATTTAAGCAAGTGTCGGCAGGACAGCCTTCTCTCAGACCATCCTCATCGAAAGACATTCACAGGGTTTTGCTGCGCCTACGTGTTGGCTGACAAAAACAAAACTCAGGAACAGCCAAGTCCCCCGAAGGCAATTTGTGGGAAACAGGACCTTCTGTAAAGGTTTTCTTAGGCTGGGAGCTAGTTAAATCACAACAGGATCCATTTGTGCTCTCTCTTTTATGACATACCAGGGGTTGGCTTGATGTTACTTCATCATTTTTATTTGCATCCTGGTTTCATTCCATGCCAGCACGTCTGTGGACAATGAGCAGTGTCTCAGGGAGGTAGTCAAAGAGGTAGGGGAAAAAAGACATTTATTTTTATTTTCATTTTTATTGGACTGCAATGTATCTCAGCCAACAAGGCAGCGGTTGTGCAAACTAGAGTAACTGTGACCTTTATGCAAAAATAAAGTAACTTCTTTTATCTCTAGGTACACTCATGTGCACATAGGCTCCCTCTGTGACTCTAAATCCACAGAGGGTTGCTGCAAAAGTAGTTCTACAGCCATTTAACCACCAGAGGCAAAACAAAAATTGGATTAGTTTCTTTTTCATTCCATGTACAACATCTGAGCATAGTAAAAGCTATGTCTCCCATACCGGCTACTTGATAGCATCTGTCAATCTACCTGGGAGTAGAAAATTTACCTGGAGGTATAAAGATGCCTTTTTGTCACACAGCTTTCTTCTTGTCTCACCTTGCTGCCAGGTCCTGCATCTGTCAGCAAAGGCTTCTGTCTCACTGTGCTGAATGGTAGGGCTGCTCCTGAATTATTCTTAAGGGCTGGGTCCCATGTCGCTTTAAAAGCAGTTTAAATTACTAGATAAACCATGTCCAAAAATGACATTCCCACGGTCACTGGGCTTTTTGAAAAAAAAGAAAGAAAGAAAACCCGGTAATGCCCCTTTAAGCGAGGTTTCTTTGACTCACCCGAGAGGTAGGGAATTTTTCACCTCACTTTAAAAATCCACCTTTTAAGAAGGCAGATGTCATGGGACCACACAGATGATCTGGCTTTCCTCTTTTTTTTAACTCATAGCACCAACTGGCTGTTTCTGGGGCCGATCGGCACTGTTTTTTAAAATTTCTCTGCACCTTTGGAGAAACAGGAAGCTCCATCGGGTCCTACAAGCATTAATTTCCCCCAGCCAAGTGGTCCCTTTTTTAAAAATGCTAGCACCACCTGCTGGCCAAGGGATCTGAACTGCACTTTAAAATAAAAAAATCAGCTTTGGACGTGGGAACTCCTGTCCCACATATTCAATCACGTGACAGGAGGAAGAGGAAAAGCAGGACCTTCAGAAGATCAGGATCAAAACCCAGGTGAGATAGCAGCCTAAGGGTGGATCTCTTTGGAGGCAGAATCCACCTTCATCCTTGTTGTAGAACATGAGTTGATGGCATCAAGTTGGGAGTCCCTGTGCCTCTCCTGATGCAGATCTGCCTATTTAACCTAACACTTGGAAACGTTGCCAGAATCCTCAAATCATTAGCTTTACATACTGGGTGTGTGTGTTCTTTATTAAACACTTACATAAACTTTTCCACCCACCTTCACCACTTTCCTCATTCATTTTGAACCCTACAGCCCCCTTGCAAAAGAGGTTCATGGAACAGTCAGAATGGCAAAACACATGGCCAGCTTCCTTTCATTTGACAATTCAGACCTGCCACGCTGTCCACTGCCTGATGAGGGATCTGGTTTGTGAATCCAAATAATGTATTGGAAATAATAAGCATAAAACACCCTGAGTCCAAGCTACCTCAAAGATAGAATTTTGCAGTATGAACCAGCTTGGGTGCTACAGGTTATCAGGAGAGGCCTTTCTCTCCATCCCTTCACCTTCACAGGTGCATCTCAGAAGAACACATGAAAGGGCCTTCTCTGTTGCTGCTCCCAGATTTTGGAACTCCCTCCCACTGGATGCCAGGCCTGCTGTCTTTCCAGAAGCAGGCAAAGAGCTTCCTCTTTAGGGAAGCTTTTCTTTAATGAGGGACTACCTACTATGTGACTTTATATGGATTACCATTCATGATTGCATTGACTGATTTCATAAGAACACTAGTGTTTTTCATGTTGCTTTTCACCCCTCATAATTCACCCCTCTTTTCTTCTTGTGTGCTCTTTATAGCTCTAATGTTACATTTTGTTGTTCTAATATGCCTCTTCAAACTCCCTGTTCTTAACTTAAATCAGGCATGTCCAAACTTTGGCCCTCCAGATGTTTTGGGCCACAAGTCCAACAGTTCCTTTGCCATTCGCAATCTAAGCTTAGAATTCGGGGAGTTGTGGTCCAAAACATCAGGAGGGCCAAAGTTCGGGCATGCCTGACTTAAATGTTGTCAGGGACTGTATATTGTCCCTCATTATTGTAAACCATGTTGGGTCCTTTTCCAAGGAGAAAGGTGGGGTAAAAATAATCTAAGAAAATAAATAAATAAATAAATAAATAAATAAATAAATAAATAAATAAATAAATAAAGAGAAACAGTGCTCATGCACATGCTCAGAATTACACTGGGCAGTCTGTTCTATGGCTATTTGCTCAATTATAGGAGAGCCATAGAACCATAGAGTTGAAAGAGACCTCAAAGGCCATCTAGTCCAATCCCCTGCCATGCAGGAACACAAACCTTTCATTAAAGAATGGGTGAATATTGTATGTTTATTACACTATGGTAAAATTTTCAACAAACATTGATCATTGTTATTTGTGTGATGCCATTTTCTCTTGCCATGCCATTAGATAGTTTGAGTTCCTGAGCATGAGGTTGAGGAGAACACAAAATGGTGGGTAGGCGGCCCGCATGGCTTCTTTTGCTACCAAAGCAAAGCAATATGTGGTACTTATATGACACCCCATTGTGCTTTAAATGGTCTCTGAGATGTTTACGACACAGTTGTGCAAACAACAACTTGTGACACAGTGAGCTGATCTGGGTATTCAGTTTATGCCCTGAGAAGGATGGAAGACGGAGTGAACCTTGAGTCAGCAGCTGCTTGAGCCTGTTGGGATCGAACTCAGGTCATAAGCAGTAACCATCTGCAGTCCATATTTTAGTGGAAAAGAGTAAACAGTTCTAGCCGTAAAAGTTGTTGGGGAATTTCTCCACCTCTGGGGAAATTTGGTGATAGGTAACTGCCTGGTTTGCTGTGCTGATTAATATGATGAGGATATCTGAAAAACAGGTCACTCACAAATACCACACCTGCTTGTGTTATTTTTATAATAAAAAACTGAATAATAAAAACAAAACTTTCAAGGCTTGCTTAAAATGTGTACTTTTTTACCCTCCAAAGATCTGCAGGAAAAGCATAAGGTAACAATGTCCTGGCTCTCTATTCTTTGCTTTCAATGCACCCTTGTGGTTTTTAATTTGATTCCATTTTAAGAAACCATGCTCTTGTTTGCTTGCTTAAAATGTGTTCTTAACAAGACAGGGCTTTAGGGATTAGTCCTTAACAGATTTCTTTTTCCTAAGCCCTGCAGGTAGAGTTTTCCTGCAATCAGTGTTAGGAGCATGCTTCCTTTTGAAGAAACGCTATCTCTGATTTTTGATCCACAAAGAGTTTGAACAATGTGTGCTCATTAGATTTGTTTTGCTTTCTCCAACATTCCCATGTCAACATACGGAAGCTTCTGAAAGAGTGTCCAACTCTTAGGTCATTCATAAGCATCCTTCCAATTGTAATAATTGCATTGTCCTTTGGGATTATTATTTTTTTTGGGGGGGATTGAAGACTGGATTTTTTTGAGGACTTAAGCCGCTACCGCACGTCAAACAGCAATCGCTTTTTATTTTGAATCACCTTTTGCCCTCCCCCGGTCATGTGGTCGCTGAAGCGATTCAGCATTCTGCACTTGGGTGTTTTCTCAAGAACCGGTTTTCCCGTCCAAACTTTGCTAAACCTCTTTTTGTTCCAATTTAGTCCGACATTTTCCCATTATCTGGTTCAACTTTGGAAATTATTTTTTAGGATAACGTCATGCCATTCAAAGTAATGTAGCTAATTTTCTGGTTCTCCCTTTAGATTATTTACAACGTGGCACATTGATTTTGATAGCCTACTTTTATGACCGGAAAAAGCAAAATTGTACCCCAAAGAGGAAGTAGAAGGATTGGAGAAGTCGGTGGAAATGATTACACTGCAGGAGGATTTCTTTTTTGGGTTTTCCGACAGCAGGATAAGGCATACAAAGGGGGAAACCCAGAAAAAAAGCGGTGCATGGTGTTCGCAGTTTGAACCAAATCGCTTCAAAAAGCGGTCTAGAAATTGGTTTAGAAAAACAGCACCCCTGGTGGCCGTCACAAGAAAAACCGACACAGCTGCCGAAAAGGGGTGTGGCCAAGGGGGCTCTGCGGAAAAAGTGATTGGAAATGTGGTAAGTGATTTTAAGGCGATTTTGACTTTAAGCAAAAGGCGATTCAAAAACTTAGTGCGGTAGGACTCTTTTAGTCTCTACCTGTTAGCTGTCCAGCACTAAAGTGCTTCTGCCCTTCAGCACTATTCTTTCACTTGCCAATGTCCACCAGCTGTCCACTGTTGTCAACTACCTCTTTGTCTTCTCCAGCCTGCTGCATTTGAATGACAGCCAAGTGCTTTCTGAAACCCTGTAGCTGTTGCTGGGTGTCTGTGTGAGAGGTAGCGCTGATACAAGCCTGTTGGCAGCCTTCTCAGTCCAAGAACTATAACACGGAGAATGACATTACAAAGTCCAGGCTGTATGGCTGGGGATGTTTCTATGTACTTTGTTGTATGACACACCAGTGGTCAAGCTAGGAGGTGGCACAGTGCCATATAGGAGAGAACACAACACTATCCACCACCATGTTGCCTGTTCTTGAATCACAGAACTATCCTGTTGTCTATTGGAGGCCATTGTCTCATCACCATTGTACTAGTGCTTTGCCTCAGGAAGCAAGATGTCCAACAGTCACCCAATACAAGTAGTTATTACTTTGAGGTTGTAGTCTTTCATGAGATTTTGCGTGCTTCTTTTACCCGCCACCCCGATGAAAAGGGGGATGTGCTGATGAATGCTCATTAGTCAGTGGGTTCAATAATTCCAACTCCTTTGAATCAGGAGAGAAAGGTAAGTTTGAAACACTCATCTTTTATCATGCCCGTAAATAACCAAACGCAAGCCATAGCCTCTAGCAACGACCGCAAATGATCTCTGGGGAATAAAATGGCACCGTATTTCATCTCTCCTAACAGGTCTCCTAATAGCTTCCATGTCAAGGCACCTTTGCTTACCAATCAACACTTCAAAAAGATAGAATGATGCTGCATTCATTTCATTTTTAAAAAAATGTATCTGGAGTTTTGGGGTGTTATTGCACTGACTTGTGTGTGTGTGTGTGTGCATGTGCGTGTGTATGTGTGCATGCACGGGCATGCACACTAGTCTTTTTGGTCTCTCTTTCAGTACAGTACCATTGCCTGCCTCATTCCTTTCAACTAAATGAAACTTTTTGCCCTTGTCAGAAGTAATGCTAGAGATATGTTGCATTATATTACACATGGTTTTATGCTTTCTTGCAAAACGTAGAAATGAAGTTTGAAGCAGGCTCTCTCCCCCCCCCCCCCAATCCTTTAATGGCTTTCTTCTTGATCTGTTGGGCTGATGCTCATGTCTTCTTCACCTCCTGCCTCTTCCCATTCTATTTCTAATTTCTTGGCAAATTACTTTCTTCAATCACAACACCCCCCCACAGCTCCTAGTCACCAGAGAATTATGGGAGTTGTAACCCAGAAAAAAGTAACTTGTTAAATATCCTGGTTGGTGCCTGTGTAATCAAAGTCGTGCAGGCCCTATATGAGAAGGAGTGAAAAGAAGGCCTGAAGAAAAAGTATAAAAAATCTGGGGTGGTGGTGGAATAGTCACATATATTGATGTTGTGTTTGTTGTAAACTTGTTATATATTGGGAACTGCTTTGAGGAAAACTTCATAAAATGTGGCAAATGTTCTCATAATAACAAGTGGAGATTGCAACATGATTTGCTGTTACCCTGTAAGTCTCATGTTTCCTATGCCACCACAGAGTTGGGGAAAATAGACTTCTTTCAACAAATATTCTTGGAATATGAAGAATTCTGGTAGTTGTGGTCCACAAGGCATTTTCCCCATGCTCTGTTATCTCTCTGCTTGAAATATGTGGCTCTCCAGATGTTTTGGATCGATAAGGAATGGTGAGATCAACAAACTGAAATATCTAGAGCCACGGTTCTCAACCATGGATGCCAGATGTTCTTGGACTTCAACTCCCAGAAATCCTTGCTAGCACAGCTAGCAGTGAAAGCTTCTGGGAGATGTAGTCCAGATGTAGTTCTAGAAAATATCTAGAGCAGTGGTTCCCAACCATGGGTCCCAGATGTTCTTTGACTGCAACTCTCAGAAAACCTTGCCAGCACAGCTCATAGTGATGGCTTCTGGCTGATGCAGTCCAGGAACATTTGGGGACCCAAGGCTGGGAACCATTGATCTGGAGAAACATAGCTGCCTACTGCTGACTTACCCTTTGGGGTTTGTGAGTTTTGCCATAAGTAGGCATTGCAGCTTTCTTTCTTTAGTGGTGCATTTTTTCTTCCAAGTGTCAGCCTCACTAGAAGCTGAAATGTTTCTCTGACAGTAATGTACCCCAGTTATGTCACGAGAAGACCACATGTAGTGGAGTAGATAAGGATGATAGGACAAGTAGAAGGCAATAGGAACCCAACGTGTTGTTAGTCTGTGGATCTCCCTGCCACAGGATGTGGTGGTGGCTTCTGACCTGGATGCCTTCAAAAGGGGATTGGACAGATTCCTGGAGGAAAAGTCCATCACAGGTTACAAACCATGAGGGAGATGTGTAATCTCCAGGCTTAAAACCAGGGTACTCAAGGACCAGATTCCAGGGAGTGGTATCAGGAGACAGATATCTAGTCTCATGTGCTCCCAGACACATCTGGTGGGGCCACTGTGAGATCCAGGAAGCTGGACTAGATGGGCCTTTGGCCCGATCCAGCATGGCTCTTCTTATGTTCTTATGTTCTTATGTAACAGAAGAAGACTGGAGGTGGATTGAGTCAAAAAAGGAAGGTGTGAATTTCCAACACTTGTGAAGGACTGTTAATGAGAAACTCTCTGGAGTTCATTAGTTCAGAGTCAACCTGTGAGGGAATACCTGAATCCAGTCACACACCCCAAATCAGAAGCAACTTTACAGCAAACAACAACAATTTTTGCTAGCAGTGGCCACTCTGCAGTCTGGGAGCCAAACAGGTCAACATTTGGTACTGGAGATGACAGCAATAGGTACCTCTGTGGTTTGACAGCTTGCTCAACTTCCTTCCAGGCTGCTTGCCCTGATGCACCCCTGCCCCTGTCCCAGCCCTTCCTTCAGACATCGCCAGCGAGGGACAGTCCACCAGGAAAAAGTAGCCATTAGCTGCTCTCCTGCAAAGTTGTCCGTGATGGATATCAGATCAAGCTGCTCTTCTCTGCAGGTTCATTAGACAGAACTGCCGCACGGAGACCATATCAAGACGATTGCTTGCTTGCAGAAATCCCCGAAACACCATTCCCTTGGATCTGAACTTGCCTTGAACTGCGTGGCCTAATGGGCTTTATCTTCATTATGGGATAATATAGCTCGGAAGTGCAGCACTGTGTAAGTGCTCTTGAAATGTGAGTTATGAGAAGGAAGTTCAGTTTTAGTAACACAAAGACATTGGTGGTTAAAGCATTGGCGCTCGCGTAATGGAAACTCTTAGTTTCTCATCTATCTTTTAGGCAATTTTAAAGGGAATGCTGGAGGTCTAGGCCAGTGCACATGCTCTGCATGCAGGAATTCCCCAGCAGAGTTAGGGAAATTGTCTTTGCTAGATTCAACCGACTGAATCGGGCTTGCTGTAACTTGAGTCCATTGTGGTGTATCTTGCATTCTGGGTGGATTGAGAACAGATCCTGCCCTTCCCCTGTTATGACAGTCTTCCAAGCATTTGAAAAGTGCTATTGTAGCTCCCCTCAAGCCCACTTATTTCAGTTTTTCCTTTTACAACTTGGTTTCCAGTCCCCTGATCATCCTTGTTGCCCTTCTCTAAGCTTGCTCCAATTTGTGTGCATCTTTCTTGAAGTACAGCATCCAGAACTGGACACAGTGCTCAAGATGAGGCCTAACCAGTGCAAAAAAAGAGGGGAACTAGTACCTTGCAGGATTTGAAGACTTGTTGTTGTTGTTGTTGTTGTTCAGTCATTCAGTTGTGTCCGACTCTACATGACCCCATGGACCAGAGCTCGCCAGGCCTTCCTATCTTCCACTGCCTCCCGGAGATTGGTCAAATCCATATTGGTTGCATCAATGACACCATCCCACCATCTCATTCTCTGCCGTCCTCTTTTCCTTTTGCCTTCAGTCTTTCCCAACATCAGGGACTTTTCCAAGGACTCCTCTCTCCTCATGAAGTGGCCAAAGTACTGAAGCCTCAGCCTCAAAATCTGTCCTTCCAGTGAACATTCGGGGTTGATTTCTTTCAGGATGGCTAGGTTTGATCTCCATGCAGTCCAGGGGACTCTCAAGACTCCCCTCCAGCACCACAGCTCAAAAGCATCGATTCTGCGGCAATCAGCCTTCTTTATAGTCCAGCTCTCACTATTAATTCAGCCTAAAATAGCATTTGCCTTTTTTATTTTGTAACCACATCACACTGTTGGCTCATATTCAGCTTGTGATCTGAGGGTATTTGTACACGACCCCTAAACTCCGCCGCAAATGGCTCCCAGCTCCGGAGCTTAAAATTGTTTCCCCACCAGCTCCGGAGTTTACAGAAAATTAAGTGTGGCCACGCCCACCTAAGCGCGTCCCAGTGCACTTTTCAGGTACCTGCTCTTGGAGGGTGAAAAATCCCAGATCCGGATGTAAAGGAGTGAGTGCCCGGCTCTCCTCGCTTCTGTTTGTTGTTTTTTTAACCTCCTGTCCCTTTAAGAGAAGGAATCAGGATGACGACGGGGCTTGGGGGAAGCTTAGACCGGCAAACGGAGGTGAGCCTGCATTCTTTTGTCCCCCTTTTTCTCCCTCCCCTCACGCAGACAGGATCAAGGAAGTGCGGAGGGGTGGGGACGCAGGAAGAGCAACGAGCCCCCAAGATCTCTGGTCCGAATTTAAGTGGCCAGCGGATCTTAGGGGTCGTGTGAAAAGGCCCTAAGACAATTCTGAGATCTGTCTTGCCCGTTGTACTCCTGAGCCAGGCATCCCCCATCTTGTAACTGTGTGTTTGGTTTCTTTTTTCTAGAGGGAGTACTTGGCATTTACCCTTGCTGACTTTCATTCTGTTGTTTTCAGCACAGTGCCCTAGCCTATTTAGATCCTTTTGAAAGGGAAAGTGTTCTGCTTCAAGTATTCTCTGGGTGGTTTACAGTTTAATTACAGTATGCAGGCTACACATTACCCCCCCCCACCCAGCAAGCTGGGTACTCATTTTACCGACCTCGGAAAGATGGAAGGCTGAGTCAACCATGAGCCTGCTACCTGGGATCAAACCCCAGGTTGTGTGCATAGTTTTAGCTACAATACAGGCATTTAACCACTGCGCCATGAGGCCACAAGTTTCTGTCTCGCAGGGTATTAGCTATTCCACCCAATTTTGTGTCATCCCCATATTTAATTGGCATTTCCTTTACCCCCTGATCCAGGTCATTTAATAAGAAGGTTGAAGAGCACTGGGCCCAGAACTGAGCCCTAGGGTACCTTACCTGCAAGCTGGCCAAGTTCCACAGCCATTGGCCCCCTGATTATGTTGCATGAGGGATTCTGGGAATTATAGCCTGACCAAGGAACTTTTCAATGCATTGATCCCTGCCTTAATCCCTAGCATCTCCAGCCAGTGATGGGAGAGTCCATGGAGGGCACCATGAGTCCAAGGTATCTCATAAGAACAAAAGAACATAAGAAGAGCTATGCTGGATCAGGCCAAAGGTCCCTCTAGTCCAGCTTCCTGTATCTCACAGTGGCCCCACCATATGCATCTGGGAGTGCACGAGACTAGATATTTGTCTCCTGATACCACTCCCCTGCATCTGGCCCTTGAAGTACCCTGATTTTAAGCCTGAAGATTACACATCTCCATCATGTTTTGTAACCTGTGATCGACTCCTCCTCCAGGAATCTGTACAATCCCCTTTTGAAGGTATCCAGGCCAGATGCCATCACCACATCCTGTGGCAGGGAGTTCCACAGACTAACAACATGCTGGGTGAAAAAAATATTTTCTTTTGTCTGTTCTCACTCTCCCAACCCTCAGCTTGAGTGGATTTCCCCGAGTTCTGGTATTTTGTGAGAGGGAGAAGAGCTTCCCTCTATCCACTATATTCATGTCCTGCATTATTTTGTACGTCTCAATCTCAAAGACCCTGTCTCTGTTTATGAGACTGCTGAGGGGTTCGGATCTTCAGGAGAGGCCTTTCTCTCAGTCCCACCACCTTCGGAGATATGTTAGGTGGGAACATGGCATCTCCTCCTCAGTTTTTGAAAACATTGAGTCCTGCGTAAAGGTCACAAGGCTGAAATCCTACTATACTTGCATCCTGTGGAGGTTTGTAGAGAGTTAACACCTAGACACTTTTCATTTTTTGCTGAATTGTCTGAGTCCACAATTATTTATGCAACTGTGTCTATGAAACAGCTTGTTGGCACAAATTGTACACTTATTTTCTGCAACTTTGAATTATGAAGGCATAGCTATGTAACAGGATTTGGGCCATTGCATCACACAACCTGTCACAACCTTTCACAGTGTGGGTTTTATAACACTCTTCTTCAGAACATGTGGTGAGAGAACCCATTGCAATCCTTGCTTAATTCTGCCAGATAACTGAGTAGAGCATTTTTAACACAAAGCAGAACAACAAGAACAATCTGGGATCACAACATCAAGGCAGTGGAATTCCCTTGTAAAGTCCAACTAGGTCAGCCATCTGGGAGATGCAGTTGTGCCAACAGGATTTCTGTCAGTAGAGTAGGACTCCCATATCCACTGATTCATTATCCACTGATTCAGTTATCCATGGTTGGCAGGGGAAAAATTAAATAAATAATTCAGCAGCCACAAACCAAGCTACTGTCACAAACAGAAGCGGTAAAGCAAGCTACAGTCTCAACACAGAAGTTTTTGGGGATTTTTGGTGTTCTCTCTTATCCAAGGTTTTCATTATCCATGGGAAGTCCTGGAACCAATCCCCAGTGGATACTGGGCCCCTACTGTAGTTCATTAAACTACCCATCATGCTGCTTATTCCTTTCCCATCTTTGTGTTTCTCTGGAAAGGAGCCAGCCAATGCTGGCATATTATATAAATAAATAAATAAATAAATAAATAAATAAATAAATAAAAAAACACCATTTACATTGATTTATCTTGGAGGCTGCTCAAGTGGCAGGCCAATTTGCTCTGCTTGGAGACTTTTCAGAAGCGCTGATATCAAAATCACAGGAAATTGAGCTAAAGAATCGTCCTCCATCAGCACAAGTGGTTGTTATTTATTCAGGTGTGAGTGGAGCTATCATCCTAATGCTCATCTTGAATTAAGGCACTAGGATTTAATAAATTTAGCAAATCTGAGCTTTTCTCAGACAGCACGATTTGCATGTGATTGCCAGATAAGGTGGAGATTACACAAAATTGAATCTGTTATCTCAATTCCCTTTGGATTTGTGTGGTGCCTGTGAAAACAGAAGAAGGGTATTAAGAAGGCAAGGTGCTGCAAGGAAGACGGGAACATAAGAACATAAGAAGAGCCATGCTTTATCAGGCAAAAGGTCCATCTAGTCCAGCTTCCTGTATCTCAGTGGCCCAACCAAATGTGTCTGGGAATGCACGAAACTAGATCTCTGTCTCCTGATACCACTCCCCTGCATCTGGTCCTTGAAGTACCCTGGTTTTAAGCCTGGAGATCACACATCTCCATCATGGTTTGTAACCTGTGATGGACTTTTCCTCCAGGAATCTGTCCAATCCCCTTTTGAAGACATCCAGGCCAGATGCCATCACCACATCGTATGGCAGGCAGTTCCACAGACTAACAACACGCTGGGTTAAAAAAAAATTCTTTTGTCTGTTCTCTCTCTTCCAGCCCTCAATTTGAATGTATGTCCCCTAGTTCTGGTATTTTGTGAGAGGGAGAAGAGTGTCCCTTTATCCACTTTACTCATGGTCTGCATTATTTTTATGTCTCAATCATATCCCCCCTCAGACACCTTTTTTACATACTAAAGAGCCCCAAATGTTTTAGCCTTTCCTCATAAGGGAGGTCCCCCAGTCCAGTAATCATTTTAGTCGCTCTCTTCTGTACCTTTTCCAGTTCCACTATGTCTTTTTTGAGATAGAGTGACCAGAATTGTACACTCCAGGTGTGGCCTTACTATCATTTCATATAATGGCATTATAATGTTGGCTGTTTTATTTTCAATCCTCTTTTTGATGATCCCTAACATGGAATTGGCCTTCTTCACTGCTGCCACACATTGTGTAGACACCTTCATGGAGCTGTCCACCAGCACACCAAGATCTCTTTCCTGATCCGTCATGGATAGCTCAGAACCCAGGAGTTGATAGATAAAGTTTTGATCCCCCCCCATATGCATTACTTTACATTTTCCTACATTGAAAATGTAGGATCCTTCTGGAGCTCTTCACAATCTTCTCTGGTTTTTACCACACGGAAAAGTTTTGTGTCATCTGCAAACTTGGCCACCTCACTGTTTATCCCTGTCTCCAGGTCATTTATGAACAGATTGAAAAGCATCGGTCCCAGGAGAGATCCCTGGGGCACACCGCTTTTCACTTCTCTCCATTGTGAAAATTGTCCATTGACAACTTTTGTTTCCTGGATCTCAACGAGTTCTCAATCCATGAGAGGTGTCTCTTCAAGTCTAGCTACTGTTACTGCACGGGTTCCTAACCTGGGGTTGTGGCCACCAAGGGGGTCACAAAGTGTTCCTCGGGTGGGGTGGTGGTGACAGGTTTTTTAAAAAACTGGGAGGTTATTTAAAGCTACTGTTTAACTTCCACCATCCATTACAACATAAATCAGGAATCATCAGGACCTTAAACCACAGAGAAGCGAGCATCCCCACCTCCACTGAACGACAGGCACTTGAAGACTATACTTAAGGCCTGTGGATATCCAAAATGGACCTCTAATAAAACATTGTCCTGACCCAGAAGAGCAATGGATCAGCCTTAGACCCAGAGCTGACAGAAGAACCTGGTCATTCCTTCCATGGTTGGAGTGAATGAAAAGTTTAAAAAGATTTTGGGCAAACACCACATCCCTGTTTACTTCTAACCCACAAACACACTAAGGCAGAGACTCGTCCACCCAAAGGACCAGACACCCAAACGCAAGTGGAGCAACTTCTGGATAAACTCACCTGGATGATAATGGGTTCTAGCTGCTTTACTTTCTCAGCATGGCTTAAGGAATGAGTGGGGTTCCTTGAGAGGAAGGGAGACAGGGGGGACGGAATGGGCTGTTACGGTAAGTTAAAAAATGCAAAACTGGAGTAGTAGGGAAAAAATTACAGCAGGGCTGAAGTATCTATGAAGCACTTCCCCAGACATGTTGTGTAACAGCCCTGACATGGCTGGTGCAACCACGTGCACAATGACAGTCTGAAGCGTGCAGTCATGAATCATGCAGCCAGTTTTGCAACCATAACATAGCCCATGCACTAAATTGCACAATGCTGGTCACCTGGGTGTGAGGCTTGGAACACTACTTTGGGTGTATCTTGATGTTACGTCAACCTGAATGGGATTTCAGCCCTTCTGTTTGGCACGGATAGTGTAGTTAGTTACTGATTAGAAAGAATTCACACTGGCTTGCAATATCTGCTGAGCCAAACTCTGCTTGTAAGTTTTCATTCTTATTTATTGCATAGATATTATGCCTGCTGTAAGATAGTTTGCACTTCTTTTCCCAGAGTATCCTGACCATTGCCCATGCTCACTGGGCTCCTGGGGATGAGTGTACAAAACATCTGGATGGCCAAAAACTGAGAAACATGGGCAGAGAGCTTATAATTTTGGATTGGGTTCAAATTCTCATGACTGGGTACCTGAGGACCTTCTGCCTGCTCTCTGTCTTAACCAACCCCACAGGTCTCGTGAGGATAAAGTAAAATGTAGACAGCACTGAACTCCTTGGGGAACAAATGGGGTTATAAATGTTGGGGTTAAAAACTGTAGACTGAAGATTCTGAGACAAAAGTATATAAAAATAAACTTTATTTCTCTCAGGAAAAAGGGTAAAAAGGATATTCCTAATAAAATAACAAAACACTAGCAGTACATATAAAAACATACCAAACAAAGTAACATAAGGTAAGGTGACGGCAGCTCAGGCAACGCCCAAGATCGTTAGGCAAACACGTGTAGTCTGCCTCGCTCTGACAATTGGCATGGAGAATGGGATAGAGTCAGCCACAGGCTGCAGCAGCTGGCAAGAGCTAAAAGATAAAGCACCATGCCTCTGAGCAAGCTGAAGCTATTCCTTTTGTAGGAGCCATACTAAATAAAGGGATATAACTCACATCCTTACAGTTCCAAGTGAGGTTCAGCTGACCTTAACCCTATAATGTCTGAATATAGATCTTGCCATATTCCAACAATAAGTACCTGTATATAATCAATAAAACAAGCAATGAAATTATACTGTGAAAATTAATCTTAAGGAGTGATGGAACATGTGTTGTCCAGCCAATTCTGACTTATGGTGGCCATTTTTAGGAGTTTCCAGGTAGAGAATTCTCAGAAGTGGTTTAACAAAGTTCCAGGTCCGGGGCAGCCTAGAACTGTGCAGATTTTCCAAGGCTACACAGGCTGACTCTTCTTGGGGTGGGGTGGGGAAAAAATCAAACTCCCAACTGCTGGCTTCGCAACCAGATATCTAACTCACGAAGCTATCCAAGCAGTTCCTCTTAAGGAAACCATCGCCGACCATACAACTGTTTGGAATGGCCTTTTGGCCTGTGTGTTTTGCCTAAAAGGGGCCAAAGTAAATCTGGAAGACTCTGGCAAAGTTCCTTTTTGTGTGTGTTGTGGGGGGCGCTACAAGTCACAGCACTCCTGTGAGCAATTAAGAATACACATGGCCTTTTGAAATGTGGGTTCTTCTAAAATGAAGACAGGTAAAAACTGCACGTTTTCCCTCATTCCAGGTCAGATGATGAAAAGAAAACAGGGCTCCCTCTTGGGATCAACACAGAATGGGAGACCAGTGTATTAACACCCTTCTGCTTCTCCACCAGGTTCATTTTATTTATAGATTTTTATTTATGGAGCCGCAGAGCTCCCTGAGAAATACTGCCCTGGGACAATATTTTCCTTGATGAAGAAAGCTGTCTCTTATGTCATCTGAAAATGTGACAGCCTGAGCTATGGTTCACTCGGCATTGGCAGTTCCTACTCTAGGTCCTCTAATGTGCGTCTTACAGCCTAAAACTTGTGGGCCATTTGCAGCTTCTTCAAGATTACTGAGACCCATTGGGGAAGATCATTCTAAATATTCATCATTCAGCGTTTTTTCTCATCTCCTTGTGGGAGGCTCCACAAAAACCATCAAGAGTGCAGCTCTTGGATTGGAGCTCCTGGAATATTCTGGGACTTAAAACCATAACAAGCAGGTTCCCCCTTCAAAATCTGCAACACTTTGTGCAAGGTTGCTAGAAATAAGACACATTCTCATAGATTTTAAAACAACAAAAACGGCAGCAACAAAAATGGCAGCAGCAAAAACTACAACTACAACAACAACAAAACTTTCCTCCAGCACATTGATGGAAGAAAATGTGAATTCAGACAAGTTTGTATTTAAAAAAAACTGAACAAAAACTGTGGCCATCTGCATTGGCCAAATTCAATAAGTATAATTCAGTATAATCCCTGAAGGTTGAAGATCCAAAGTCTTGCCGTTCATTTGTAGAAGACTATGTATGGGTGTGAAACATGGACAGTTAAGAAAACTGACTGAACGAAATTGATACATTTGAAATATGGTGCTGGAGGAGAACTTGGTAGATACCACGGACTGACAGAAAGATGGACAAATTAAATCTAGCCAGAACAACAAATCAATCCAGAGGCAAAAACATTGAATCTGAGGCTGTCCTAGTTTGGGCACATCACGAGAAGGCAGGATTCCATGGAGAAGACAATAATTCTGGGAAAGATGGAACACAACAGGAAAAGGGGAAGACCAAATATGAGATGTCTCAAATATCCAAAGGAAGCCACAGGCTTTTTTTTTTTTTTGCAAGAGCTGAGCAGGACATATTGGAGATTGCTCATTCATAGGGGGGTCATAACTCAGAGGTGACTTGACAGAACTTAAGAACAAGAACTGAAGTCACTCAGGTCAAAGTGAGGTCCAGGTATATAGAAGAGGTAACAGTCAGATGGGTTTATACTGCTTCCGCCTGTTTTAAATTAATAGTTTTTTTGTTATATTGTTCCTAATTTGTGTACTGAGTTGTTGCTGTTTATATCTGTCTATTTTTTACTTGTTGTAGACAGTCCAGAGTAGCCTGGTAGCTTGATGGGTGGTACAGAAATCAAGTAAATTTTGCTGTATTAGACTGTAGTGAGCAACAATCAGGACCATGGACAGCTATCTAGCTTACCTAATAGCAGGGCTGTCCAACTTTGAACAGCCGGCAACCTACAATGCACCACCCTCCTGTTTAATGGCTGATTAGTTTCTCCAATGTACAGGTCTGCACACTCCTCACTGCATTGGACCACATATACTATATTGCTCCTTTTGTGCTTTGGTGTCAATTCCTTTGGGTGGATGAGTCTCTGCCTTAGTGTGTTTGTGGGTTTGAAGTCAATAGGGATGTGGGCATTGGAGAAACTAAACAGCCATTAAACAAGAGCATGGCCCAGCATAGGAGGGGTAACAGCTCAGGACCAGAGTCAGCAGTACACCTCCATTGGAAGGACAAAGGGCACTCATTCAAAGATGAAGATGTACACATATCAGACAGAAAGATAGGTGGTCTGAGAGAGGGGCCAGGGAAGCATTCATGTGAGTATTAAAAACCCCTCTCCCAACAGAGGTGGCGGCGGGGGGGGGGGGTTCAGGCACAGTCTATCTGCTACTTATCAGGCAGTGATTTCAACAACCCCAAGACAAGTCAGAAAAATACTTCACACTTCCACCCCCACAGTGATAGGTAGTAATGACTCACACTTAATGGGTGTTGGGAAGGTTAAAGGTGAGACTTTCACCCACCTTAGGCCCTTGTCCACCCACTGAGCCTATGGTCCACCTAACAAGCCTATTCAGTCCATTGTTCATCTTATAAGCCCATTTCACACCTGGGTGACATGAGGTCAAAGTGAACTATAAAATGGAGGATTCACAACTAGCTTTCCTCAGACTGACAAGGCTGTTTGGATGAGCAGCAAAATGTTTCAGTCTCTCAACAAAAGAAGTCCAGTTGCCATGACTCAACGTCCAAATAAACTCACCTGGATGACTCAGAATCTTTACAGATGTCTTGTAAACTACAGAGTAAAACCTGGAGTATCCAAATACTGATCTTGGACTCAGCAGTTACCATTTACAAATTAATAGTCAGTGTCTCGCCATCACAGCATGTACAGTGGAACAGCATCCAGTACAGGAACAAACAGAGTCCGCAACAGTAGCAATAATGTCTTAGCATTCATGGAGGAGAAAGAGATGGCTGCTGCTACATGGTACCTTATCCAATCCTCATTCAGAATTGTATCAGCTGATTTCTATCCAGGATGGAACACACTCAGAACCATGTCCTTGACTCTGTTTTCATTGATGGTTGACACCTGGGTCTAGCATTACCTACCTTGCATCTGTCTACTTATGAATCTTTGTACATTCTTCCCTCAACATTGCAACAGTTGGTCGGGACACAGCTTTCTAGCAATGAACATCAATGACTCTGGGCTGGTCAATATTCCTTATCAGTTCAGATTTGGGTTTGGAGGCCTTCTACCCGATAGTACATTCCTTTACCTCTGTCTTCCTATTTCTAAATATGATAATGGTCTCAGTGTGTGCATGGAATTTTTACATCCATTATCCCCATCTTCTATTTTCTGTGCTTAGAATAAATGATGCTATTGATCTCGTTAGCTTTCTAACCCTGACTCGGTTTTGTTTAATTTATGGCCGCCGTTTTCCCTCCATTAAGCAAATGTTTGCAGTTTGTTGGGGCTGCGTGTATATTTATGTGGTCTATAAATTCTTTGCTGGCCCTACCTTTAATAAAGGAGTTTTAACATAAAATCAAACTCACTCCCTCCACCAAGGCTTCAGCAAACCATACCTGTAAATGACAGGACAGCAAGGAGCCCAACCTTGAGTCTACTAGCCATTAGCAATAGCTGCAACATTGACAAATGGTCTCTTTGCTGAGACCCAGAGCCACAAGGGATCTTTGGAAAGGGCGCTAATTGCTACTCTGATCCAGCGGCGTGGACATAACTTTGTTGACCTGAGCAGAATCATTCCTAAATTATTATTATTATTTTATAGGGGGAAAAGGGAGAAAGCAGAAAGAGAGGCTTCAATGCCGCAGAGCAGTAAAACAAAAGTAAGCCCAGAGGAAACTGGAGATAGGTAAGGCTGCTGTGAAACTTTTGGGGGAGTCTTTGCAGAAACAGATATTATACACAATGACTTTGGTTTGTTTGTTTGGTTTTTTTTTTTTTTGCAGAACGACACTGGCTCTACTGCCTAAGATAATGGATCTCCAAAGGGAGTTTCCCCCCCTAATGGTAGGAATGCACACCGTCTTTGAACAAATGTGTAATTATGGAGAAAATTGGAGTATTTGTGCTTTTCTGGGACAATTGTGTATTGCAACAAATAGCTATTGGTCAACCAAGTGGAGAAGCAACACTCTGAATATCCCTTGCATTATATCTGGCTCTTCTGCACCATGATTAGATGTGGAGAGAAAGAAAGGAAAACCCAGCAAGACAAAAGGGAGCATTGTGCTTTATCTTGGACACAGATCTTTCTGGCCTTTCCTGTGTAATGTCATTGGCTAAGTCGTTCAAGTCTTGTGGCTAGAGCACCATTCATTTCAAAGTTAGGGAACAGGAAAGGCAGCAAAGAAAAAGAAAGAAAGCAATATGGTGGATCTCTCTCTCTCTCTCTCTCTCTCTCTCTCACACACACACACACACACAATACATCTGGAATGGGCCTTCCTCCTCTGTACATAGACAAATGCACAGCAGCAAAAGACATGTAGGTCTTGTTTCTTTTGTGTACAGAAGCCTACAACTCCAGCCAACCCTCCCTGCATCTGTTTTCTCAAATGTATGTTCAAGAGCTACCTGAACTCAGTAGCTTCCTGCTTCAAAATGAGTTCAGAGTTGGCCATTCCCAAGTAAACTACCTTCTTTATGCTGGGTCTGATCTTGTCCCCATTAACATCACACTGCTTATCGCCTTCCCACTGGGATCTGTTTGAGCATTAAGGGAATAGGATGCTAGATTCTTTCATCCAATTGAGCAGAGCACTTGTGTTCTTAATCTATAAGTAACCCACAAGGCTGGAACACCAGAATGCATGGTGATCTTATTCATCCATGAGCAAGCAGCTGCTCATGCATGAGCTTCTTTTTTGAGGCATCTATACTCAACACCTGGACATTGAGATACAGGAACTGTGTTAAGCCCAGGGCCCAGGTGAGCCCATAACACGGCCCTACTCCCAGTAATTCACATGTACAATCAGTGGAGAATGCCAGATAGAGATGAAAAGATAATGATCTCAGAAAATTATGTTTTGGATTACAAAAAAAGTAACTTTTCCAAGATCATTGTGGGTTGTATAGTGAGAAAAGTAATCACTTGCAAAGTTTTGGAACTATGTCTCTTATTTTCTTTACAGTATCTATACCTGTCATCATGTTACCTGGGAACTTCTGCCAGTTGTAGTCCCCAAAAGTAACTTTCCCATCACTTTGGCAGCACAGTTCGATTTCAGAGCCCTGTCTGCGATAGAGGCTGTGGTTTGCATTCATGATAAATTGTGACAAGGGGGAAAAGAGATTAAGAAGTGTTTTCTCTCTTTAAAGTACAATATACTTTATGGGCTCTCCAGTCCTTGCAAGGAATGAAACGAAAACGCTGCTGTATCCAGATGAGGCCATAACTCATTAACACACAGTTTAAGCCAGAATTTAATAACAAGGAAAATGGATATGTGTGGTTGCATATACAAACACTGCAATAATTGTTTCTCAAACAGAGCAAAAAGACCATAAATGTGTTTTACAGAGTTCCTTAATTGTATCAAAAATTGGAAACCAGGACTTTATGGCAGATGGGGGAAGCATTAATCTTCTGCAGAGTCATTTCTGCGGGTAATGTAGCAGAGGAGGTGGGGCGATAATTACTTATCTTTAAGGGGTGTCTTGTTTGTGGCATCAAAATATGGTGGCAAGGAAGGTGCAGAAGATATTTATCATGCCTTGGCTTACTGGGTGCTCTTTCATCCTCTTTTAATAGAACTTGGGAGATTTGCATTTCTCAGCATCCACAGGATGGCTTCCCTTAATGGGAAAGCGATTCAGCAGCTTGGATGAAATGCATGCATGAGACAGGCAGGACATCATCTGGATGTGCCATGAATCTCTTGCATGCTGTAACGATAAGACTCCCTGTCTGGTGGCAAGCAATAGATCAGTCAGAGCTCACCGGTAAATCACACATCACTGTGTGGAAGCCCAGGGAGATTGCACGCCTCCATGTGCTTCCTAGAGTTGTGGTATGTTCTTCTTCTTTTAGATGTCAACTAAAGGAAGAGCTGTGGTGCTGGAGGAGAGTCTTGAGAGTCCCCCGGACTGCAAGGAGATCCAACCTATCCATCCTGAAAGAAATCAACCCCGAATGTTCATTAGAAGGACAGATTTTGAAGCTGAGGCTCCAGTACTTTGGCCACCTCATGAGGAGAGAGGAGTCCTTGGCAAAGTCCCTGATGTTGGGAAAGACTGAAGGCAAAAGGAAAAGAGGACGGCAGAGAATGAGATGGTTGGATGGTGTCATCGATGCAACCAATATGGATTTAACCAATCTCCGGGAGGCAGTAGAAGATAGGAAGGCCTGGCGAGCTCTGGTCCATGGGGTCACGAAGAGTCGGACCCAACTGAACGGCTGAACAACAACAACAAAGGAAGGGCAGTGGTGGCGAATCTTTGGCACTCCAGGCGTTTTGGGCCACAACTCCCAGAATTCCAAGTCTAGATTGCCAGTGACGAAGACCTGTGGGAGTTGTGGTCCAAACACCTGGAGTGTCGAAGGGTGGCCACCACTGTTTGTAAGTTTGACGTTTAATGGCATAATAAACAAAATCACAAACGTTTCTTAACGTGCATTGGAATCCACAAGGTGTACCTTCTAAATAAATTAATATAACTCAGAAACTTGCTTCTTGAGAATCGCACATAAAAAGGATGCTACTTTTTAAATTCCAGGGGGAAGAAAGCAAATGTCGAGCTTTATCCAAATCTGATGATCATCCGTTTAGCTTTAATAAAACTGGTACAAGAAATTTTCTTCAGAACTCCTTGTGTAAGGGGCAATAAAGAAACAGGTGGGTAAGAGTGCCCACCCTGCCCAGTTTACACTAGCAGCACCTCGTATTATTGGGGATACCATTAAATCTGCGGAACAAAATTGCTGGTGGTATAACATTACATCTAGCCAATGAAAAGGCAATGCGTTTTTGAGGAGATTTAAGAAATGATAAATATATGGCCTGTTGGTCAGGTATGAAAGTACAGTGGTATCTTGTATAAAGGAATTAATTTGTTCCAAATGAAATTGTGTTAAGCAAATTTTCCTTTATACAAATTTCCTATAGGAATGCATTGAAAACAGAGTAATCCCTAATCGTGACCGCTTTTATGTTGTACGGATTTGCCCCGTAGGCGATTCTGTTAAGCAAATTTCCCCTATCTCCAGAATTGTTTATGTTGTACAAATTTTATGTTATACAAGCTGTTTGTAATATGAAAATGCCGTGGTGAACAGACCCTGTGTGCTGTGCTCCACAGCGTCTGTTGCTCTATGTCCAGAAACCGTCTACCCAAAAGCTTGTTCCTGGCGTTGTGATCCAATTTGTTCTATGTCTAGTTCCAATGCTTTTAGCTTTCTGGCCCAAGTAAATGATCCACATGGTGGATAACTATCTCTTCAAAGATGGTGTAACAAAGTGTGTGGGTCTGTGTTATAATAAATTTTTAGCTAGAATTGTGTTGCTAACAACCAAGCAGTTGCATCTAACGAAGGGATACCAGTCTCAAGCCAGACAGCAGCATAGAGGACGCAACTGGGAAGTCCCAAGACTTTCTGAAGGAACTGCTATTGTACTTGCTCTACAGAATGGTCTATAGCAGGGATGGCGAACCTTTTTGCCACTGAATGCCCAAACTTGGCGGCGGTGGCAGCAGCGGCGGCAGTCGAGATCAGTGGCAGCAGGGGGGGGAGGTGAAGGCAGCAAGGGTGATGGAGGGGGTGGGGTCAGGGTCATCGGTGGCGGTGGTGGTGGCAGCAGTGGGAGGGGCAGGGATGGCAGCAGTAATGGCGGCAGAGGCGGGGTCGGGTCGGCGGTGGCAGGGGCGGCAAGGGCAATGGCAATGGCGATGGGGTGGTGGTGGGGTTGGGATCGGTGGCAGCAGGGGGTAAGGGATGGGGGCAAGGTCGAGGGCAGCAAGGGCGACGGAGTTAGGGTTAGCAGCGGCGGCTGCAGCGGGAGGGACAGGGATGGGGTTGGTCTTGGCGGTGGGGTTGCTGGAGGCGGGGCCAGGGGTGGCAGGGGGTGGTGACAAGGGCAGCGATGGCAACGGCAACGGTAGGGTTGGCCTGGCACCCGACATGCTCCCTGCCCCCTCCCACTTCCCCCTCCACAAATTCCTCATGGCTGGTCCAGCAGAGGGGGAAGTGGGGGGGGGCGGGAAGGAGCATGTCGCATGCCAGGCAAAAGCTCTTTCCGTGCCACCTTTGGCACACATGCCATAGGTTCGCCATCCCTGGTCTATAGCATCCTGCCATATTGGAGTGCCATATAGGATCTGTGCAATGATTTTTGTCTTCCATAGCTGCAAAACAGTTGGTACAAATTGATTTCCTTTAGTCTGGTAAAAACGAAAAGTGGACTGTGCTGTAACTCTAGCTATGTTTACAGCGGCTTGACAGATGTTAAGAGCATTTCTAAGGGTTAAGGCTAATCAATTAATCCTCAGAAATCAACCAATTTATGCCTAATTTGACCCTAAGATATAGACATGAACTTGGTAAACCATCCTGAAGTTCCTGCTATTTAAGCCCCCCTTGCCTTCTGCCAAAAGAAGAGGTTGTTAATCTTCTCTCAATAGTGCCAGTTTTTCAGAGGGTAGTAAGATATCATGGTTAGGGTACTGGGTTAGGCCTGGCTTCTAACCCCCTCTTGGGCATAGACTCACTGGGAAAACCCTGATTAAGTCACACATTCTTCCCTTGTGAGGACAGCATGAGGAAAAACACTTAGCTGCTTGACACCTTGGGCTCCCACAAGGGAAACTGGGATATAAATGCATCAGGTGACAATAAAATAAATAGCAGAACAAGCAGTTCCTGGGATGTCAAATCAGACATGGGGCCAAGGGGGTTCCCCTGAGCCCTATTAAAATGCAGATTTTTGTCTTATTTTCTTACTTGAGTATTTTACTTGAGTATTAAGACCCTCACAGCATAGTAATTCTGGTTTATCAGCCTATTTGTTCCTTCCTTTCCACCAGCCCACTTTAAATAGTAAATTTCTTAATGCTCTTAATGAAATATCCACTCAATAAAATGTCCCACTTCCAAAGGTTTTCTAGATGGGCTTACTGACAAATGTGTGGCCATTAGTGATTATTCTTCTTTTTAACCTAGAATTCACACTAGAAAGTGTCAACGAACCCATAGCATTATAAAATTAGGTTTCCAGCGGCGATGATTTCTGTACAGGAAGAGTGGAACTAATTTCCCTGCGGTGGTTCTAATTTGCTTAAACAGAAGTTGTCAGCTTTATGTGTATCTGCCACCCAATTATGTTACACGATGCAGAGTCACCCTCACACGTCAGCATGCAGCATGAGTACTACTACACATGTTCTTCTAGACATGCATAACTTAATTACATAATTCAGTATTATAGCAGGGGTGGGAAAAGTACTAAGGAATTTTGGTACCTGAGGCCATCGAAAACGCCTGCACTCTCCATTACCCCTCATAGCATGGTCACAAACCCCTGCCTCCAAGAAGAAGGTGGGGGTGAATGTGGTATTCCCCCATCCCTAAATGAGTGTAGGGAGCCCACATATAGGCTTTTCACACGACCCCTAAGATCCGCTGGCCACCAGAGATCTTAGGGGCTTGTCGCTCTTCCTGTGTCCCCACCCCTCCGCACTTCCTTGCTGCTGGCTGCGTGAGGGGAGGGAGAAAAAAAAGGAAGAAAAGAACGTGGCTCACCTCCGTTCTGCTCTCGCTCTTGTCGCAGCAACATTCCAGTCTCTTAAGTAGCTCTTAAAAGGGCGGGAGCCAAAACAACAACAAACAGAAGCGAGGAGAGCCCCGCACTCACTATCATTACACCGCATCAAGGAATTTTCACCTCCAGAGAGCAGGTACTTGAAAGGTGCGCTGGGACGCACTAAAGTGGGTGTGGTCGCACTTAATTTCCTGTAAACTCCGGAGCTGGTGGGGAAACATTTTTAACCTCCGGAGCTGGGAGCCATTTGCCCCGGAGTTTAGGGGTCGTGTATAAACACCCATAGAGGTTCTGAAACCCAAAATAACCTGGCAGCACTGAGGCAGCCAAAAGCCCTGGACAAGCATGTCCAGGCAGGGAGCAGTGCAGGGAACCCAGTGTGGATAAGCCAAGACGGAGCTGGGCAGAGGTCATCCCCAACAGGCATGGCTCAGGAGGCCAGGGGACACAGATGGCTACCCAGATATCAGGCTGATCAGGCGACCTTCGGTCTGGAGGCATACATGACCAACCCAAGCCCCTATCAATAAGAACATAAGAACATAAGAAGAGCCATGCTGGATCAGGACAAAGGCCCATCTAGTCCAGCCTCCTGTGTCTCACAGTGGCCCCACCAGATGCTTCAGGGAGCGCATGAGACTAGATATCTGTCTCCTGAAACCACTCCCCTGCATCTGGTCCTTGAAATACCCTGGTTTTAAGCCTGGAGATTACATATCTCCATCATGGTTTGTAAACTGTGATCGACTTTTCCTCCACGAATAATCCCCTTTTGAAGGCATCCAGGCCAGATGCCATCACCACAGCCTGTGGCAGGGAGTTCCGCAGACTAACAACATGCAGGGTAAAAAAAAATATTTTCTTTTGTCCCTTCTTACTCTCCCAGCCCTCAATTTGAGTGGATGTCCCCTAGTTCTGGTATTTTGTGAGAGGGAGATTCACCACTGCCAAGGATTTCCTCCTAGATAAGGTTGCATACGTATGGAGCCCAAGACCCTTATACCCCTCACCAATGGAATTCAGGTTACATGACCACCATCAGGTGGCCTCCTCTATGTGAATGTATCACTCCACCCTTATTGTGATATATGTGTGTACTTGTTTACTGTAACCAATAAAAAGCCTTGGGTCCCAGGCGAGAGTCAGACAGACAGACACACACTCACACACAGAGAGACATGCATGCACAGAGACACACACACCTGGGACCAAGAGATGATTGTACCCCAGTCCTGTGTAATGTAGTCCATAATGCTACAGAACCAGTCATATTTAGTCCTACGAAGACTGAAGGCTGAAAAGAGGATAGCTCCTTGCAAATACTTGAAAGGCTGCCATGCAGAGGAGACTGGATCTGTTGTCCGTCATCCCAGAGTGCCGGGAACACAACAATCAGTTCGAGTTCCAGGAAACCAAATTTCAGTTGATTATCAGGAAAAAACTTCCCGGCTGTTAGAGGAGTATAACAATGGAACCAATGACCTCAGGAGGTGGTGAGTGCTCCAGAGCTGGGGGCATTTGAGAGAAATTTGTACAACCGCCTGGCAGATCTCCTTTATTTTATATTCCTGTCTTGAGCCTGGGGTTGTACTCAATGGCCCCATTGGCCTCTTTCAACTTCATTATTCTATGATGAAGGTTTAGTCCCTTCAAAAAAAAAAAAGAGATAAAACCAGGAAAATGAATAGAGGTGCTTCCATTTAGGAGCCTCATGGCATAACTGCAGCCAAAACGGTGCTCACGACTAGAGATGGGCACTACACGAATTTTTTTGTTTCATTTTTCATTTTTTTCATTCCCTAATGAAATGAGAAACAAAATGGCCCATCAAAGAAAAACGAAATGGAAATTTTCATTTCATTCTGTTTCGTTTTCCATTTTCCCATAGGAATGCATTGCTTCAATGCATTCCTATGGGGAAAAGCCGGTGGTCCCCCCTCCCCAGCACCAATCAGCTGGTGCGCAGGGCTTCAGGTGGCAAAAAAAGTTTAGAAATCCCACAGTTTCCCCCACCCAATCGGGTGCGGGGAAACCATGGTATTTTGAAACTTTTTTTGCCACCCAAAGTCTCGTGCACCAGCTGATCGGCGCTTGGGGTGTCAAAAAAAGAGAGCTCCAGCTGGTCGGCGCTAGTATATATAAAAAAGAAAAAGTGGCAACCGGCAGGGCCCCAAGTTCCAGATGGTCGGAACTAGTTAAAAAAAAAAGCACTGACCAGCCGGCAGGGCCCCAACAGTTGTTAAAAAAAGAAAAAGAAATAAAAACAAAAAGAAAAAAGAAAAATTGATTTTTTTAAAAAAAATCATTTCATATGAAATGAAGCAAAATGAAACAACCTGAAACGAGAAATGAAACAAAACACCATTTTGGTGTTTCATGCCCATCTCTAGTCATGACCCAGAGTCCAGTTCCATGTAGCTGGCTCATGGCGGGCTCAGCCTTCTATCCTCATGAGATTGGTAATATGAGTACCCAGCTCACTGGGATGTGGTGGGGGCAATGTGTTGCCTGCATAATTACACTGTAAACCAACCATAGAGTGCTTTAGGCACTATGAGGCAGTACATAGGTAGAATACTTTGCTCACCCCCATTTATTTAACTAACATCAATCAGTAGATTTACTTCTTGATTTGCTGCATTCTAAATTTGAGTGATCTGGATTCTGGATGCCAGCCTATATCCAAACTACACTTTCCAGAAAGCCCAGAATGAACCTGCAGTGAAGATTGACAGCACATGGCACTGAACCCTACAAAATGGCACCCATCCCAGTTTTTCTCCAATTAGAATTTTTAACGGGTGCATCACAGTTTTGGGTGGTACAAACTGGAATTACTGTATAGCAACTGGCACATTGTGCATTTAAGAGGTTTGAATGGGAGAGACTTGGGAATTCTATGCCAATCACACATCAGCAGCGGTCAATTCTTCCCTCTCAACCTGAGATTTCTTTTCCCTCCTTTTCCTTCAGTTATGGTTCTGCATCAGAGTCTGTGAGAGTTCCGTGTGTGTTACAGTTTTACAACTATGGAATCATCAGTTAGCGTCTGAGAGAAATGTTTATGTAACCAATCAGTTAGTCAAACAATGAAGTTATGTAACAAATAAATGCATATTGATTGCCATTCTAAAATATATTAGAACCTTGACTTATGTGCCGCTTGACTTGCGGCATATTTGACTTGCGTCCACTAGGGGCCTGTTTGACGTGCCGCAGGCTCCGAGTTACGTCTCGGAGCCCCGGCGCAAGGCTTCAGCGAGGCGAGCACCTGGAGCTGGTCCTCACCCTCGCCAAAGCAGCCGCCGGCAGCAGCAGCGAAGGAATGGTCTCCCAGCTGGGCTGTCTGCCAGCAAGGGAGGAAAAGAGAGAGGGTGGGCGGTTGGGACCCAGGCTTGCCCTTCCCTTCCCTTTTGGTCCTCACTCCCAGCGCAGCATCCTCCAAGACCCCCGGCTCCCCCTCACCGGAGGGGAACCTGACGGCCTTTTGCCTCTCTCCACGCCTGAGACCCCAAGTAACCAGGCCTGACCCGACCCCGAGAGCTTTAGAGGGCTATGGCTGGGGGACACGGCGAAGTCTCCGCCAGCTTTTCAGGGGAGGGAGGGGGGAGAGAGACCCAGACCTCACTCACCCACCGTCTCTCCCACTGCCCTCCAATTCCTCTCTGTGCCCAGGGAGGGAAGGAGCAGGCGCCCACTGGAAGGGAAGTGCAGGAGATGCTGCCTGCCACCAGCCCTGACGCCCGGAGCCCAAAGGTGGAGAAGCCGCCCACCATCTTGGCGCTGCCTTCGGACCCCATCGCTGTCGCCACCTCAAACATTCAGCCTGCTTGGCGGAGCCTCGACACAACATAAATGAGTGGGGACGCCGGGCCGGGCTAGGGAGTCGGCGGGAGTGGCCCCTCGCCTGCCTCCTGAGAGGGGCCCCGGCGGGAGCAGCGTAGCAGTGAGACCCACCCTCGCTGGAGACCCCTGGGCACCCCCATTGCAGGCAGGCCGGAGGGGCCATGCGGGCCAGGAATGCACCCCACACCCAGGAAAGCACTGAACAAAGGCAGACAGGGAGGCCGAAGGCAGCGTCCTGCGTGCGCTGTCAGGGTGAACGCTTCCATACTGAGATCCCTTCAATGTGTGGCACATCGCCCCCTGCTTTTGCATCACCCGCCCTGCCCCTGGCATGGTGTGGCGTGGCAGCCCCGCTACTTCTGCATTGCCTCCGCCCCTGGTCCCGCCCCCCTTTGGAGGAGACGGAGGCCGCTGCCGCTGCCGATGGGAGCCCGGAAGGGCCAAGGTGAGGGGGGCTGTGCCCGCGAGGGCACCCCTCGAACAGCGCTGATCCTCACCAAGGTCTCGCTGCTGCTGCTGCTGGGCATAAGAGGGGGAACGTGACCGCGGGGGCGGGAAGGGGGGTCTCCCTGGGCTAGGGAGCCGCTACAAAGTGTAGAATCTCCCCATGGGCTGGTTGGGACAGGTGGGAGTTGTAGTCCGAAACAGGAAGATTCCCACAAAAAACTTTCTTGGTGGTCGTGGGGGATTCTGGGAGCTGTAGATCCACCAGGAACCGTTTCCCATGCCCTGCTCAGTAGAGGGAGGGGGAGGCTGGGACTTGGCCCAGGTGGAGACCATGGGAAGAATGGGTTGTGGACTACCAGGCCCAGAATCCCCACCCCAGGCAGCTGGTGAACAGTTCTCAGGCACTGGTGGGTCCCAATTCACATATGGAGGATGCCAGTTTTTTTTTTGGGGGGGTGCTCTGGGGAAGATGGGGCTACACCTGAAGCCCTGGGGTACTTCACTGTCTTTCCCACTCTGGGGAGTTAGGCCAAATGGGGAGGCTTTCCTCCCTAGTCAAGTTTGTGCCCCCCCCCAAGGTTTGGACAACTCCCATCATTATCCAGTAGCCTCAGACCACAGGTCCCTGGGAAGGCTTTCTCTTTCAGGATGACATGCTGGGGTGATGTGGTCACCGGAAGAGCCCACCTGGGCTCTGTTGGGCTCTGCTGCTGTTGACCGACAGCCTTCCCCATTATTTTGGGGGTCTTTTTCATCATCTGGAATGGATTAATCCACTTTCCCATTACTTTCTATGGGAAAAGTTCATTTGACTTACGTCATGATTAATGACGTAAGTCAAGGCTCTACTGTATAAGATTTGTGAGTAGATGAGAACCTTTTTTATTCTTTCTCAACACCAGAGTCTGTGACTGAATCTGTTGAGAATTTTTTGCAATTATGCTAAAGTTAACAATAGGTGGTGAAATATCGAAGGGAGACTTAACTATATAATCTTCTCTATTAGTTCCTCCTAGAACCATTTTTCTGCTATGTAGCTGAAAGCTTTAAAACAGCAATTTCTGCCAATAGTACCGGGATCGCTCCTTTCCCTTCACCAGTTAACTGCTTGCATTTCCCCCACTTTCTGTTTACCTCCTCCTTGCCCCCCACCCTGTCATTCTTCCTTCAGATTGTTTTACTTGGTGCAGGAGTGTCCAAACTTTTTGCAAGGAGGGCCAGATTTGGTGAGGTGAAAATATGTGGGGGCCGAACATTTAGCCTGAACGGGGGAGAAAGGGCATGGTCTGTGTGCATATGCAACAGCTGCAAATGCTCCAGTTTCAAGCCGCCCAAGAGCCTGGTGGCTGTTGTACAGCCTGGGAATCGGCCCAAGCGCACCCAAGATACACCACTGTTCTCATCTGCTTCCCTCCCTTGCAAGGAGGTGGGGAACACACTGCCGCTACAGAGCCAGGAGTGGGTGGGCAGGGCGGGTGGCTGAGGGGATGGACAGAGGCAAGGAGGGCAGGCAAAACATAAAACTGCAAGATGACGTCTCTAGCAAACACAGGGCAGGGCTGGCTAGTGGGGATGAATGATAGGCTGAGCTGGCAGGGAGAAGAGGCTGCGGACCACTCAAAATTTTAAATTGGGCCGCATTTGGCCCCCGGGCCGGACTTTGGACATGCCTGACTTAGTGCCTCCATACACCCATGCAGAGGACCAATTCTTTTTTAAAAAATGTATTTAAAATTGACATCCAAAGAAGCACATTGACATCATGCAACATCGTGCCCAGCTCCTGACATACCCATAGCAACACACATCCACATCATAGTATACTGGATTAAAACCTAGAAAAAAACCAGCACAGCTTGGGATGGCTTCCGTTCAAAGCTAGCCTGCACCAAATATATTTTCCAGTTTAATGCAATGGTGTAGTTCCAGCCTGCCAAAGTTCCACATAGTGCCAATAGAAGAAGCATTGAAAGCTGCGTATATTAGGAAAACTGCATATCCCAAAATATTCTCAAAATACAGTGCAGGATGAATCGTGGCCCTCTACAGACCCTCTCAAAGCAACTAATTATCAAGAGCATTGTTACTTGTAACTAATTACTTTTTGGGTAATGACCTATGTAATAGTTACAAAGTTACAATGAATATAATTTAGCAAGTAGGGATAAACATATATTCTAAGTGTAAGAATTACAGTGGAGCCTCGTATAACAAGCTGTTTAACAGAAAACCTGCTTAAAAATTTCCAGAGATAGGGGAAAATCCATCCACAGAATCACCTATGGGGCAAATCCGTACAACAGAAAAATTGTCACAATTAGGGATTAATCAGTTTTTAATTCATTCCTTGTACAAAAGAAAATTTGCTTAACAGAATTTCATTTGGAACAAATTAAGTCCTTTAAACAAGGTAGCACTGTAATATTTTCTAGTTATGTTCAAAGTTCCTTCAGAAAGATGGCGGCATACAAACAAACAAACAAACAAACAAACAAACAAACACAATATACTTTTGAAGGGCTTTTGAAGGACATTTGAAGGCATTTTAGAGGTATATAATTTAACAGGAGTCTTTAACCCTAACCCTAACCCTAACCCTAACCCTAACCCACTCCTCACATTGGAGGAATTACACAGCTCCTGCTGTCTTAAGCAAACACAGGATATTACAGGAGACATTTCTCATCCAGGACACTCTCTGTTTGCTCTGCTGCCATAGAACAAGGACAGAAAGATTCAGAATCAGTAACAGTTTTTACCCAATAGCAGTAACCATGCTAAATTTATTTATTTTTAAAAAACTATTGAAGACCTGGTTCTATAGAATGGCATTCCCTGATTCTTTAAACATTTAGTAAGGCACTATTTTTAAACCATTTGATCAAATCTCTTGCCATTTTTAGCTTCATTTTAGCTTCATTTTAGTTTTTGTTGTTGATTTATGTATATTTTATTTTATTTTGTACCTTGTATTTTGGTTTTTAAAATGTATTCCTTTCTTTGTTGTTACATGTTGTAAACCGCCCAGAGTAGCCCTTGGTCTAGATGGGCGGTATAAAAGTCAAATAAATAAATAAATAAATAAATAAATAAATAAATAAATAAATAAATAAATAAATAAATAAATGTTTATTTATTTATTTATTTATTTATTTATTTATTTATTTATTTGTAAAGCTTATATACCGTGCCATCTTCCCGAAGAAACGCCGGGTGGTTCACATCAAAATGAACAACAAACAGTTACATACAGCAAATACACAAATAATAAAATCAGTTCAATTAAAAAAGTTAAGATTAATGTGTAATATCAGATTCAGTATTGAATGTGTAACATGTATAGTGTATAGTTGTTTTTTAAATTGTAGTTTTCATGTATTGGGGATGAATGTTGTCAGGTGAGAGGGTGTTGCATTGTGTATGTGTACGCTTGATTTTAGGTCAGTTTTAAAATGAGTACAAGTGATGCTCTGCATGTAAATGTAGGAGTATGTGTATGGATGTTTGTTCTTAAATGGTAGATTTTCTGTCTTGGATTTTTATACTGGGGTATGTGAATGAGTGGACTAGATGGCACTTTTTAATCTCGTATTTGATACAATGACAATAAATTCTATTCTGTTCTATTCTATACAACAAATTACTTGTATGATCAAGCAACTTGGCTGCAGAGAAGTGATGATGACTAATGTGACTAGTTTTTTTTTAAAAGCAATCTTCAGAGCTCTGCTTGGTTAGAAAAAAAGTAATGCTGTTGAAACTCTGAAAGGCACTGTAAAATCAAAACTGGCAGATTTACACATCTATAGGAATGTGGATCTCCCAGCTTTGATTACTCACCAATCTGTCTTCCGTTGCCTTGTTTCTGCAAATCGTTTCAGATGTGCAGTTTTGTGTACAAAGACGACAAAGACTTTTTTGATGAAGACTGCAGTGGGTGGAAGAGGGGATTCTTTGCTTTAAAAACAACACCCAAACATCTAGAAGTGGAATTAATAATAATAATAATAATAATAATAATAATAATAATAATAATAATAATAATAATAATAATAATAATAATAATAA
>JAHTLZ010000007.1:38888640-38912402 GCA_023846285.1 Phrynocephalus versicolor | reverse complement strand
ATAGATAGATAGATAGATAGATAGATAGATAGATAGATAGATAGATATTGTAATACATATTGTAACACTGATTTCATATTTAGAGATTTGACTTTGTTTCTATGAAGTTCTATTAGATTATTGCAGTTTTATTATATGCTGATGCTGTAATGTTGTAAGACACTCAGAGCAGTGACCTGGCTACTAGATTGGAGGGGGAGGTTGGAATAAAATTTCAAACAAACACATAAACAAGCTAAGAAGGAAACAAATGAGAGTTTTGTAGATTTTAGCAAGTTACAATCAAGAATGATTTCTCACCTTCCCAAGCAATGTAGGAAAACAAAGAAAATGTCTCACCGGAAGCACCACATTTTATGTGCACGTATGGAGTATGTTGTACAGTTAGTAATGGGGAATGGTGGAGATGGGGCCAAATTTCTTTGGGGATTTCTTTCTTATCAGGGTTACTGTCAGGGGTTGGAAGTGTTAGGCACCTGCTGAGGCCCACATCCTTACAGGGGCCTCTTCTGTGGTTGCCATCTTCAAGGTGCATAAGGAAGCAGGCAGGGGTGCTGGCAATTGTTTGAGTTAGAGTTCCAATCTGAATCCAAGTCTTTGCTACCATATCCCAAGTCACAAGTCCAACTCCCTGTCTAAAAAAACCTTCTCCACCCCGAAAGAAAATAAAGATATGTGCGTGTTTCTGTTCCGAGTTACAAGGCTTGGTCACTGAAAAAAACAACTCAGGGTGGAGTTTGAGTAGAGTCACCAATGCAACTTAAGTTTGGTGTGATACAGTAATCCCATGTTTATTGCAGGGGTTAGGGACCCGACCTGACCCACCATAAATCCCATGCTTTATGCAGATGCTAGGTTGGGTTGGGACTGGGGGTCCTTTTGGGGGCATCCTGCACTTACCCCTGGCATGATGCTGCCCTGAGCGGGCCTCCAATGGGCTTCCTGGGCCTGTTGAAGGCTCCAGAAGTGGCGGACCAATAGGCCCGGGAAGCCTGTCAGAGATCCATTTGGGGCAGTGCCGGGTAAGTGCAAGAGGCCCCAAACAGGCCCACACAGCTTGCCCGAGGAGCCTTTGCCTTCATATACTGCAGTCCCATGAACAAAAGAACATAAGAACATAAGAAGAGCCATGCAGGATCAGGCCAAAAGCCCATCTAGTCCAGCTTCCTGTATCTCACAGCGGCCCCACCAGATGTGTTTGGGAGCGAATGAGACTAGATATCTGTCTCCTGATTCCACTCCCCTGCATCTGGCCCTTAAAGTACCCCGGTTTTAAGCCTGGAGATTACACATCTCCACCATGGTTTGTAACCCGTGATGGACTTTCCTCCAGGAATCTGTCCAGTCCCCTTTTGTAGGCATCCAGGCCAGATGCCATCACCATATCCCGTGGCAGGGAGTTTCACAGACTAACAACGTGCTGGGTGAAAAAATATTTTCTTTTGTCTGTTCTTACTCTCCTAGCCCTCAATTTGAGTGTTATGTCCCCTAGTTCTGGTATTTTGTGAGAGGGAGAAGAACTTCCCTCTATCCACTTTACTCATGCCCTGCATTATTTTGTCCATCTCAATCATATCCCCCCTCACGCACCTTTTTTCCAGACTAAAGAGCCCCAAATGTTTTAGCCTTTCCTCATAAGGGAGGTGCCCCATGATATACTGGGACTGCAGTATATGAACCGCAATATAGCGGGGGACAACTGCACTGAATCTTGTGACTTGAGTCACCATCCCTTTAACCAGGCAGAGAAAGTTGAGTTGCATGTGCTATTTCAGATGAATAACTAGAGCTGCTCCCTCTTATTCTCTGTACTGGGAAATAAGAGAGAGAGAGAAGGCAACTCTTGGTGGTGAGATAATGTTTGGTAAACTGTCAACTGGCAGCATATGGTTTATTTATTCTATCTCATCGATATCACACTTTTCTCTCAGTTCAAGGACCTGACATGGCTTACAGTATAGAGGAGGCAGGACAAGAAGTACTTAAATTGATAAACATGTCATTAATCTTTATATAAATTAAAAACAAGAAGATGCAGGTCAAAATCCAGCTGAATATTTATGTTGGCATTAGGGCAAAGGCATAATTTTGAGTAATACACAATGGTTAATTAATTAGCTTCCACTGAATTCTTACTTGCGGATGAGCTGCATGACTCAGCCTGTGACTAGAAATTCTACTGGAGGCTCACTGATAAGTGACTATTCAATGCTTTGGGTTGTGTCATTGACATGATCGGGAATCAGGAGGCAGAACATCACCAGAAAGGTTTTTGCTTACCAATGGAAGGGCAAGGACGAGGATGCCAATCTAGCTGCCTGGGAAAGGGAGAACACCATCTTTAAAGTCCTCACCAAACATTCCAGGCAAAAATCAAAAGAAAAGAAAAGAAAAGAAAAGACAAAAACATGTGGGGATTTAAAGACTGTTACATTTTAGTGTAAGCTTTCATGGACATGTCCACAAGAACATAAGAACATAAGAAGAGCCATGCTGGATCAGGCCACAGGCCCATCTAGTCCACCTTCCTGTATCTCACAGTGGCCCCACCAGATGCGTCTGGGAGCGAATGAGACTAGATATCTGTCTCCTGATACCACTCCCCTGCATCTGGCCCTTGAGGTACCCTGATTTTAAGCCTGGAGATGATACATCTCCATCATGGTTTGTAACCTGTGATGGACTTCTCCTCCAGGAATCTGTCCAACCCCCTTTTGAAGGCATCCAGGCCAGATGCCATCAACACCTCATGTGGCAGGGAGTTCAACAGACTAACAACATGCTGGGTAAAAAAATATTTTCTTTTGTCTGTTCTTACTCTCCCAGCCCTCAATTTGAGTGGATGTCCCTGAGTTCTGGTATTTTGTGAGAGGGAGAAGAGCGTCCCTCTTTCCACTTTACTCATGCCCTGCATTATTTTGTACATCTCAATTGTAGAATTGCAGAATGAGGTGTGCAATTAATATATAAAGGAATATAAAGGAATATAAGTTACATACCAAATGTTCATTGGCTATTGTTACATTAAAATATAATAGTTAGTCTTTAAGGTGCCACATGTTTTTGTCTTTTATTTTGTTTTAATTTTGATTTTTGCCTGGAATTCTTGCACAGACTAACACAGCTACCTCTCACGCATCTGGTTACTAAACATGTTTATAAGGATGGCAGGACTGAGAGAAAGATGTCCCCAGGACCTCTTAAAGCTGGGGTAGGCTCATATGGGAAAATGCTGTCCTTCACTCCAGAACTGCCCAAACCTAATATATTTAGTTATTTACAGTTCACAATCGGCGCTTTGCATGGGGCTGGAAGTGGACCAGTAGACAGTGGAGATGACAGAATATGAGAGTTGTATGCTTCCTGTAATGGGCTTTGGCCAATAGCCTGGCTGCAGCATTATGGACATGCTGAAGTTTCCAAACATTCTTCTAAGACAGCCCCAGAAAGAGCACATGCAAAGAAGCAGAAGGTGGGCTAAGGCTTGGTCCTTGGTTCAAGAAAGTGGTAGAAAAGTTCCAGCTGGTACTGGCCCAGAGGACTCAGCAGGAAGGGAGGTTGCTGTTGTCGCATCCACATTCCTTGATGCTACTATTATAACATCTATAGCAAATGCTTTGCCAACAAAGTGTATACAAATTGCAAAAACCTAAAGTAAGCAAAAGAGAAATGTAAAATGCAATTTTATTCTAATATCTCCCAAATCTGGAACATCTCATAAAAAACACCCTTCAAAACAATGGTAGTGTCAAGACCAGTCTATCACCAAATCAAATCAGAAATATATACCGTAATAAAAGGAGGAGGCCAATGGGATAGGACAATTGCAGGTAACAGGTTCCTTTAAAATACCAAATGTGCATTGACTTTTTGGTCTTCCTCAGTGACTTGAGAAACAAGATAATAGGATAAACAACAGATCCTTTCCTGTCAGTTGTGAAGCTGTAAAGAAATATTATAAATGTTACAATCTGTTCTCAGAGTTTAAATTAATGAGGTAGAATAATTTTCCATAATAATAATTGGATGCCGTCAAGTTGATGCTGACTTATGGTGACCCTTTCCAGGGATTTCTATGTATAGAGTACTCAGAAATGGTTTCCCAGTCCCTTCTGCTGGCGTTACACTGGGACTGTGGAGCGGGCCCAAGGCTACACAGGCTGGCTTTTCTCATGGGAGTCACAATGGGGTCCTGACCATGTATCTAGCTTTCTGATTTTTCCAGCCAGTTTTTCTAGCTTCATTCAAACTTCCTTGGATGGTGGTTGATGGTGTTCCCCTGCAAACTGGTTGCTAGTGAAAGATTGTCATGAAACACTGCTTCAGCAATGCATGTGGGTTTATTGGCCAACCAGATGCTTGGCGCTTCAAAGCCCTGCCTCCACTAGTGGGCAACCACCTGGAGGCAGTGGCCGGGTTTCCTTGCTCTGGTTCCTCAGGGTGTTGTCCTTGAATGGGCACCAGTCAGAGGAGGTGAGACTTTGAAGTGCTGAACATCTGTTCTGCCAATAAGCAAAGTAGTATGAACTTGCGAACCGATGGATCATGCTCATCTCTAGTTGCTCCTGCTGAGTAGCCTGGGACATTTTAGTAGATATTCAATGCTTTGAGTTCTGCCATTCAGGCTGCTGCCCTTTCTGCTTCCTGTGTGACTCTTGTTCAAAGAGGTACATCTCATGGTGAATTGGATGCCATGACTGGTAGACATTTGTAGCCTTACACTCCATGAATAGGTTTCCAACCCTTTAAAAGCCACTTCAGAAAGGTGGCCATCATTACCCTTTGGAGTACTAAATACTATGGTTCCATGCTGTGGTAGGTGAAAAGGTAATTTCTTTGATCTGCCCTGAAATTCTCCAACATTCATAGCCTTGCTGGATTATCCTGGGTGCTAGTATTATGAGATAGCTTGAACGTGATCCACTAAAGGAAGCTGGTAAGAAAGTTATGGGCTGCAGCAAATCTGCCTGCTAAGGTGATTATGTGAATGCTTATCCACATAAAATGTAGCTGTGTGGACCAGGACTGAATACAAATTCAGGATTAGGCAATGTGAGGCCACTAAAATATTAGATAAGAGTGTCTGAGTTATCATGATTCTTCCTCAGGCTGTCCATTGCAGAGGTTGGAATGAAAACTGGGAGTCAGTCAGTCAGTCAATCAGTCAGTCAGTCAGTCAGTCAATCAATCAATCAATCAATCAATAAATAAATACTGGATTCCAAGGTAGAGACTGCAAATTTGAAGAAGCAGCTTAAGGTACAATGGTATTAGGTTTTATGGCAAGGTTTAATGAATCAGTTTTCTCTCTCTAGCACTAAAGATTAAAAAGCAGATGGTCAATAGTTACTCATTATACTCTTCCTCTGGTCAAAGCCCAGGGCATCTGTGCCGGCTGGGAGAAGAATCACCAAGAAACATGGAAATCCTCATATTAGGGGGGGAAAGGTGGAATAACCAGAGGATGAGAAAGGATTGCATCTGATCATGCTGGAAAGAGTTGCTTCTCTGGCTGCAATCTTCTTTAAAGCGATCATTCTGTCCCTAAGGGAACTATTCTAGTAGTCCTTCCATTGGACAATAATAATAATAATAATAATAATAATAATAATAATAATAATAATAATAATAATAATAATAATAATAATAATAATAATAAAGGCCCATCTCTGGCATAGAACAAGGCCACGTTGGCTTATGATTAGAGAGGAACATGATGGTGAATTTATGTTTTTTCTCCCCTGATCAATTGATGAATAAATTTGTTGTTTTGTTTTTGTCTTTAAAACCCTGTAAAATACCGCGAAGCTCCTAGAGTCACCAAAATTGGAGAGAGAAACTTCCCTTGACTCTCTTCTACAAGCCCTGTACATTTGGCGAAGTTTGGGTATTGGATACATCCACAAAGTAGGACCCCTAGGAAAGTGTCCTTTAGCAACTGGCTTAGGGGAAACCCATTCTTCAAACATGGATGGATTGTACAGGAGAGTCAGGGGAAGCTTCTCTGCCATTTTTGGTGTCTCTAGGTTCCTGGAGGCCATCTTATAGCCTGATGAAGTCAAAGCCCCTGTCAAAGGAGGCACAGTGGGGAATTGAACTCACAACCTCTGGCTCCACAACCAGATACTGAAACCACTGAGCTATTCAGCAGTTCATCATCTCCATCCATTTTTCTTTGATATGTCACCCACAAACAATTCTGGATTGCAATAAATTTAGCCTTTGCAGGCTTCTAAAGACAGATAGAGAGTCAGACATCGGAGTTTCAGATTCTGGGAAAGGTGTATTCAAATGCGCATAAGGGTGCTTCCATAGAAGGAAGGACAAATTCCAAGCCAAAACAGAGCATTCATATACCTTGTCAAACTAAGGACACGCCAGCAGTTTGAGCTTGTACATGATAGATCCAGATGCTCACACATGAAGAAACTTCCTCACTTGAACTGAAATATTTCTTGCATACATCTAGTTAAGAAAGAATACTAACAGCAGAGAAAAGTAACTTTCCAATTCAGTGACTTAGAGCCTTTTCACACGTCCCCTAAGATCCGCTGGCCACTTAAATTCGGACCAGAGATCTTAGGGGTTTGTCGCTGTTCCTGCGTTCCCACCCCCTCCACACTCCTGGCTGCTGGCTGCGTGAGGGGAGGGAGAAAAAAAGGAAGAAAAGAATGCCGCTCACCTCCCTTCTGCCGTCCCGGCACTGCATTCAGATCTCTTAAAGGGGCGGGGGGCAAAAAAAGAACAAACAGAAGCAAGGAGAGCCCGACAGTCACTACGTTATATCCGCATCAGGAATTTTCACCTCTGGAGAGCAGGTACCTGAAAAGTGCGCTGGGGCGCGCTTAAGTGGGCGTGGTCGCACTTAATTATCTGTAAACTCCGGAGCTGGTGGGGAAACAATTTAAAGCTCCGGAGCTGGGAGCCATTTGTGGCGGAGTTTAGGGGTCGTGTACAAATACCCTTAGTGGGAAGAGAGGCCTCACAAGAGCTCAGTTCTGCTTTCCTCTTTGTGGTCTGGCCAAGGGGAACTTAGCCAAGGAAGGTCTCTGTAGTTTCCCAGAAATCGTCTCTTGAGACATGCATTTCCCACTACAGCCTGTATGTAATCTTAAAAGCCTTGATAATATATATCAAAGATAATAAATGATGAATTACAATATAATTTTCCTATTGCCGTTGGTCACAGATATCAGAAAAATAAGTTTGGATTTGGGTGTGTACTTATTATCCAAAGGCTCCCACAGTCCTTTGCAGGCTTGGAATTCTGGGAGTTGTGGTCCAAAACATCTGAAGTGCCGAAGGTTTGCCACCACTGCTTTAGGATCTCTTCCTCAGACCTCTGAATATAGCTACTGGAAAACAATTTGAGGGAAAGCATATGTATGTAGCAAAACATTAATAAATAGCAAAGAAGTTCTCCCTTTTTTTTCCTGGTGGGTTTGTGCTGGTGGGTTTGCAAAACCTACTTTTTGATTTCCAGCATCCCACAGTCAGGGAGATAGCAACCAAAACTGAAAGTAACTTTTCAGTGCCCTGGTTAAATTGCTGTTGTGCAAATCACTGGGCTTGCTGTTCAGTGGAGGTCAATCCGAACTACGAATTCTGTAATGTGTTGTTAAATCCTTTGAGTCCCTCTGCTCTGTTCTTCACTACCTTAAGCAAGGCAGGTCTTCAATTAACATTTAAGTAGGCGAGAGTTAAATAAATATAGTTTTTTATAGCATCCTTGCCTTGGGCATGAAAAATAAAAGCCCTCCCACACCGCCAACCTTCCTGTTCCAACAAAGATGATATTTGGAGTCGTAAATCACTTTTATAAGGTCTGCGCTTCTGGGGAATATTTGGCAGGCTTGCCAAGTTCTTCCTCGCATTCACATGGTACTGTTCTTGCGTGAGCATCCCTGGTGACACCAGAGTACCTTCTGAGCAGAGGCTGAGGGCTCAGAACACAGAAGCAGGACAAACACCGGCACATTTCCTTTGGCAGGCTGGTGGAATGCATGAGTGGGGCAGAAAGGGTTTCTGTGGCTACCCTCCTGTTATCTGCTTAAGTATCCAATGGGCAGGGGTATATGAGACGTTTCCGACACTCAGGTCTTGTCATACTATCAGCTGTCTGGTGATCTAAGCTGGCTAGATAGCTCGGCGATTTAAGTGTCCATCTGCCAAGCCAGAGGTTGGGAGTTCAATTCCCCACTGTGCCAGCTTCTTTTTTTTGGGGGGGGGGGACAAAAGAAGGGAGTCATAAACCACTTCTATGTATTTTCTGGTTAGGAAACTCTGTAAAGAGTCACTCACCATAAACCACACCTGACTTGACAGCGCATGATAGTTATTATATACAGTAATTTCTTAGGACCAATCCCAACTGAACTATGGATGGCCATCTATCTGAGGTGACACAGGTGATGTGAACTGGACGTTTGGGGCAATCTGATAATCAAAGCCTGAAGAACCAAAGGGGAAACTGCAAGGTAGGGTTAAAAAACAAGTCAGAAGTCAAGATTAAGTGAATTTACAAGGGATACAAGGATATGCCAGTTGAGAAGAACCTTGTTGGATGACCTAGAAGAGGAAGACACCTTATCTAAGAGGATCAAATGGTAAGCTTGGTTGTGTCAGGCCTGCCCAACGGGTAGACCGGGGGCTACCAGTAGCCTGTGAAGGGTTCAAAAGTAGCCTGCCAGCCATCAATAAAAAATGTGAGGGGATAAGTTCTCTACCTTTACCTCCCCACCCCAAGGACCACCATTGTTCCAGCAAAGCTCTGGGTCTGCCAGCCCACTGTCTCAGCTGAGTGGGGCAGTTCAAGGACTGCTCTACTTAATGAGCATATGGTTGGAACAGATAAAATTCATAAGTAGAGGTTTTAGTGTAGTAGCCCTCAGGCACTTTGGGGTGGATAAAGTAGACCTTGGCCTGTTCAAAGTTGGACAGCCCTGGTGTAGAGTAAGCTACTGTAGGGTCTCTAAGCACCAGTGGTATAGTGATAAATTTCAAAGTACAGCTGCTCATTTTCATACAATTCCCATAATCATACCTTCCATATTGAGAGAGTCCCAAAATACGGGCAGGTGGGTTGGTTCATAGCAACACTCCAGGAGCAGGTCTTGTGTAACGTTAATGGCTCTTATTCACCCATTGAAGATCAACCTGTGCTCAGATACTGTACATTACAATAGGAATTTCTGTTCCCAGGAAAATCCATTTGTATCACAGCTGCTGTGAGGACAGCAGCTAAGCTCAGAGGGAACAGGTGAGGCTAAGGGGGTAGCAAGTGGTGTTATACTCCTTCCTACTCACGTCTTACAGGCGTGATGTCTCAGTAGACTAAGGCAGCAGTCTGTAGATCCAAGCAATTCTTGATAGTGGGTTACAGAGGTTTAGAAGATGTACTCTTTTTTTTGGGGGGGGGGTGCTATAAAGTCCCAAGAATGCCCACAGCCAGCATAGCCTTTTAGGAAAGAGTTTTTTTGTCATCAATTCAGCGTTCCTTGTAGCAACTATATACAACTGTGGCCTACCAATGCTATTTTTGTAATCTCTGATCGCTAGATTCTACCCTTCCAAAATTTAAAAAGAAACCATACATACAACCCCCGAAAAAAGAATTAAATATGCCCAGGAAGGAAAACCCCTCCAGACCTCCAAGAGCTGTGTCTTACCTTTTAAATAGGCCCTCTTATTTGTATTGTTTAAAAACTCATTTTCCAAGAGGCTACACCTCCTTTAGTTCTGCTATTCTGGCATTTTTGATGGCCCCAAGTAGACCTCAGGGGCAGAAGAGCAATCCTGAGACTCACCTCAGAGCCGCTGACTTCCTGTTATATGGTTACAACTCAAGTGTGTTGTTTTATCTGATTTGAACTCACAAACAACAGCCAAAAAGATGGTCAAGGCAATTTAAGAAATGCATTTCAGAAACAACTGATATGCTCAATATTTGTCACATGGTTATTATTCATAAGAACATAAGAACATAAGAAGAGCCATGCTGGATCAGGCCAAAGGCCCATCTAGTCCAGCTTCCTGTATCTCACAGCGGCCCCACCAGGTGCGTTTGGGAGTGCATGAGACTAGATATCTGTCTCCCGACACCACTCCCCTGCATCTGGCCCCCGAAGCAACCCGGTTCAAAGCCTGGAGACTCCACATCTCCATCATGGTTTGTAACCTGTGATGGACTTTTCCTCCAGGAATCTGTCCAATCCCCTTTTGAAGGCATCCAGGCCAGATGCCATCACCACATCCTGTGGCAGGGAGTTCCATAGACTTACAACGCGCTGGGTGAAAAAATATTTTCTTTTGTCTGTTCTTACTCTCCCAGCCCTCAATTTGAGTGTATGTCCCCTAGTTCTGGTGTTTCATGTGACTAGAAAACCAGTAACCACATTGGAGGTTTGGCAGAACTGGAATACAATACGCAAACAAGGGACACATCATCCTCAGAGAACTTTCTTTGGTTGATTGGGCCCTTACTCTCAGCGTACTTTGTGGAATGATTAATCGGGCCCCAGAGGCGACGACTCCGTGTCCTTTGGGTGTTTTTCTTGTTGCACCAATCAAAATAATCATGACAGACCAAACAATTACCACAGTTTTGATTGATTGTGTGTCAAAGGGAAAAACAAAACCTGTAGGCTCTGTCCAACAGAATGTAACATGATCAGACACCAGTATTAATCAAACAAAACAGGAATATTGATGCAAGCTACCTGTTTCTGCTTAGCTAATGCAGATGAGGGCGTTTGAGGGCATTTGAAAACAACAAGAAGGATCAATAGCACGAGATTAAATCCCTTGCCATACAAAATACCCCTAAAATATTCTATTGTTAGAGTTGTCTAGGTGATTGATTTATTAGAACAAAAGGGTAACAAACAAACAAACCCAGACACATTGGTAATACAATGGTATATTCTTGACAAAAAGAAGAGAAATAAAATTTCTAAGAAGATAGAGGATATATATCAACTGGACAAATTATTATTAACATGATTCCAGTTTAACTCTAATGGTTCTCAGCCTCAGATCTCCATACTAGCAAATGAGTTGACAATGATGTGGTTGTGTCAAGGCCATGATATGGGCAGCTATTTGGAACAAACCAAGAATCTTAATAGAAGAACACTGGGAATGAAGACTTGGTTCTTTAACTGAGGCTCAGGAGAACAGGGAATCATCTCACAGACCCTTCTGTCTGAAAGGACACAAAAGCCATGGTGACCCTGATGGCATTTGAAATGCTAAAAAATGGTTTACCATTGTCACCCTTCTATGGTCAAGCAGGGATTTGAACTCATGTCTCCTGAGTCTTGGCCTGACACACTATCCACTATTGGCCGAGTATGGAAGTTGTTGGTTTAAAACCTCTGCCTATACAGTGGACAGAGACCCAAAGAGCGGATTATTATATACAAGTGTCTCTCAAATATACTACCTTGTCTTGTTGATTAGTTTCATGTCAACTACCATTATAGTTTCAATACATCCTGTCAGAGATTCTCGTGTTGAGAAAGGATTTAAAATGTCTCTCCTTTACTCACAAATCTTCATATATATCAGAATAAAGAACAAAACATAATTACAGTATTTGTTACCTTGTTTGAGATCATCTGCATGGTTATGACTGATGACTAACTGAATTCTGCCTATTGAGATGCAATGTAAAGGTAGTTTTCTCCTTTGTTGTTATACCCAATCCAGCTGCTTCCGGTTTTGGATTCTCCTTGGGTTATGGTGGTGGTGAGCACTACTCCATACCAGTGTTTTCCCCCATTCTATCCTGGGATTTTAGAAAACCTGTGCATGTTATCAACAAGCAGCAGACCTTCCAAAAATAAAGAATGAATAATATTTCTAAAAACCACCCTGACACATTTCAAAAGTATTTATTGAAATTCTGAACTCAGCCTTTTCTCATTAAGTTGCTCAATCAAGGAAATTATAAAGGGAGTTGCTAGGTAGTTCACTGCTGGGTGAGAAACCTCATGACACCCATCTGTCTTCTTAGACAATGCACTCTCCTGGGGCAGCTTCACAGGCATTATAGTTTCTTCATACCCCATAGTAACATTTTTATTTCCTTTGTTTGATGGCCACTAAACAAAACAAATGCTTTTTGTTTCTGGAGTATTTTCCAAGTCAAATATTGAGTACAATTGAAGAGACATTGTCTCTCTGCCTGTGTCATGGTCAGACCATCACCTGTTGTCCTTCTCCCTGTTGGTTGCAGCCCCTCCCTGTGGGGACCTTCGGCCTCCTGCGTTGGCCCGCCCCCGGAGGCTCCTGGACCCAGCCCAGTTCCGGGATGCCTTCAGGGAGCTTCCTGGTGCCCTGGTTGATGCTCCGGTCAAGGCTGCGGCTCACCTATGGTTCAAAACAGCTGCCCGCGAGGTCGACCGGATTGCCCATAAGTGCCTTCTCCATAGCAGAGCTCGACCTTCGCCGTGGTTCACGGTGGAGTTGAGAACGATGAAGCAGGAACGGAGAAGGCTAGAAAGCAGCTGGAGGAGAACCCGGACGGCAATCAATAAGACTGCAGTTGTTGTCCAGACCAGGCGCTACTCGAGAGTGATCAGGGAGGCCAAAACATCTTATTACTCCCTGAGAATTGGTGAGGCCTCGAACCGCCAGGCGGAGCTTTTCCGGGTGGTCAAGGACCTCACCAATCCTAGTCTGGCAAGGCCTCCTCCTACTGAGTTCAGTAGTGAGAATTTCGCAGTCTTCTTTCGATCTAAAATAGAGGCCATCCGTGCCGGCTTCGACTCCGGTTGCACTAGTTCTTCCCAGCCATCCCCTGTCGCTGCACCCCCTCACTCTCCTCGCTTGGATGAGCTTGGGCCTGTTTCCTCTTCGGAGGCCTCCAGGGCGATTGCCCACTACTGGCCCGCGTCTACCCCCTTCGACTCTTGCACCTCCTGGCTGATAAAAGCTGCCGGAGGGACTATGCCGGAATGGGCGTCTGCCATCGCCACCGCCTCCTTCAGCAAGGGGGTCTTTCCCTCCCACCTGAAGAAGACGGTGGTAAAGCCCATTCTTAAAAAACCAGGCATGGTATCGGACCAATTGGGTAACTATCGTCCAATTGCCAACGTCCTTTTTTTGGACAAGGTAATCGAGAGGGTGGCCGCGGTCCGAATTCAGTCCTTTCTGGAGGAACAGCAGTGCCTTGACCCGTGCCAATCCAGGTTCAGGCCGGGCCCGGGGACCGAGACAGCTCTGGTCACGCTGCAAGATGACCTAATCCGGGCGGCCGACAGGGGTTGCTCTACCTGTTGGTTCTCCTGGATTTGTCAGCGACCTTCGATACCGTCAACCACGGTATCCTGCTGGATCGGCTCTCCGAAGTAGGAATCGGGGGCACTGCTCGCAGTTGGCTCCGATCCTTCTTGGAGGACCGTCCCCAGCATGTGCAACATGGTGGAGAGTTGTCGGCCCCATGGATACTCCCTTGCGGGGTTCCGCAGGGCTCGTCTCTCTCCCCCATGCTGTTTAACATCTATGTGAGGCCACTTGAGGCCACTGGCTGGGGTCATAAGGAGATTTGGAGTTTGCTGTCATCAGTACGCTGATGACACACAGCTCTATCTCTCCTTTTCCACCTCTGCAGTTGGAAGCTGTCCGCACCCTCGACCAGTGCCTGGATGCGGTCTTGACATGGACCAGGGCCAACAGGTTCAGGCTCAACCCTGAGAAGACAGAGGTGATGTTCTTCAGGAGTTCCCCATCTGGGTATGGAGGCCCTCTCCCCAGTTTGGATGGCATCTCCCTCCAACTGGCGACTACGGTCCGGAATCTGGGCATGGTTCTGGATCCGGCGCTTGCCTTGGAAGCCCAGGTTGCTGCCCTATCCAGATCTGCTTTCTACCATCTCCGCCAAATTGCCCAGATCCATCCATACCTAGATGGGGACTCTCTGAGAACAGTGGTGCAAGCGCTGGTGATCTCGAGGCTGGACTACTGCAACGCTCTTTACATGGGGTTGCCCTTGACTCTCCTCCGGCGCTTGCAGTGGGTACAAAATGCGGCAGCCAGGCTGGTGCCGGGTGTGCGTCGTTATGACCATATAACCCCAGTCCTGGCTCGCCTGCACTGGCTGCCTGTTGCATCCCGGATCAGATTCAACGTCCTGGTTTTAGTTTATAAAACCCTCCATGGCTTGGGCCCGGACTACCTGTCAGAGCGAATCGTCCAGCGATCAACCTTGGCCCGTCCAGTTCAGCAGTTGCGAGTGCACTCGCTCAGGGTCACCATCCCTAGAGAGGCCAGGAAAACATCTACCCGCAACCGGGCCTTCTCGGTGGCTGGCCCCTCCCTATGGAACAGCTTACCAAGCGAATTGCGCTCTGCAGAGTCCCTGTCAACCTTTCGCCGAGCATTAAAAACCCTGCTTTTTCACGTGCCTGGTTTCATGAAACAAAGAACAAAGGCAAAATCCCTCAGCACCTCAAAGATGTCACCACTTGTAGAAAATGAAAAGCAACCGTCAAGTTTGTGAGAGCTACCAAATGTTCCCCTTCCAAATACTGCCAGGAAAAGTCTGGCAAGACTTCTGAATTGCTTCATACATCATTTGAAGAGAGGCCTCTTACCAGAAACTCAGTGTGGCATTCAGAAGGAATGAGGGACTGTTGACATGCTGTCTGCAAAGTGACAGCTAGAAAGAAAGTGTTACGAGCCGCATGTCAACCCCTTCGCAACATTCACTGATTTGATTAAAGCTTTTGATCAGAGGTCTATGGAAAATCAGGAAGAAATCTGGATGTCCCGAGAAACTTGCACATAGCATTTGAGAATACTTTGATGGTACAGAAGCTCATGTTCTCAGCCACTGCATTCTCTCTGATCCCTTTCCCCAGTGGTGTAAAACAAAGCTCTGTTCTTTCCTTCTTGCAATGCTCTGGAATGAGATGCTGGTGTTGACCTTTGATCTCAGACCGATGGTAAGCCGTTCAATCTGTGGTGTTCTGCAGGTTGTAACTAAAATCTCATTTGGCACCATGTGTGAGCTCTTTCATTTGCTGATGACTGTGCAATGCCTGGACAGGCATTCTCCTCCACCTGTACCAACTTCAGCCTAAAGATCTGTATTAGCAAGATGGCGGGGGTGATCAGAGATGGGCACGAACTGGAAAACTGGTGGTTTGTGATGGTTCGTGGCTAACCATGGATCACGAGCCACCACAAACCCCTGGGAAAACAGGATACCAGATTAGCCTGAGCTGTTTCTAGGACTGGAAGATCAGTTGAGGAAGCATATGAAGCTCGTACTCTGGTCCCCACGAGTGGTTGATTGACCCAGAAGAGGCAATGGGCTGGGGTGAAGGAGCAGCAGCACCTGTGATGCCACTTTTATGACTCGGACAAACTGGTTCGTGCCCATCTCTAGTGTGAGTACATAGCTATGGGAGACAGGCATTGTGGAAGTTTTGGAGAAGATAGCTGTGTTAGTCTCTGCAAGAATTCCAGGGGGGGGGGAATCAAAAAACAAACAAAACAAAACAAAAAACAAAAAACATGTAGCACCTTAAAGACTAACTTTCATATTTTAATGTAACTTTTGTGGACATGTCCATGAAACATTACATTAAAATATGAAAGTTAGTCTTTAAGGTACCACATGTTTTTGTCTTTTCTTTTCTTTTCTTTTCTTTTCTATTTCTTTAATTTTTGCCAGGCATTGTTATGGTTAGTATTCCTTTTCCCTTATTTTTGAATGGGGAGCCTCACAGTTAAAAGTTCCCTGCTGAACCTAATCATGGCAGGTAACTCTTTTAGTTTCTCTTTTTAAAGAGAAAACCTGTGCTGAATCACCTGTGCTGAATGCTTCATTTAAAGGGGCTTCTTTCCCTATTCTTCTTTCTACAAAAAAGGAAGAAGGCTGGTATCCTACACTTGTCATGCTTCGGCATAGTACAAACTGTAGCTGCGATGCCCCCATCTTTTTCTGCTATAGCCTCTTTTCCTCCAGTTCCTTCCAAAGGGCTGCATAATAACAGTTCACATACGTTCCTGTGAATGGAATATCTGGGGAGAGAAGGACCCTATAGTGTTCCTGTGGCAACACAAAGCTATTCACATGAGAGAAGTAGGGATTTAACATAAAGCACAGGAGATCCTGCAGCCCTTCACAAAGGGGCCCTGTTTGAATGCCCCTTGATGACTTCGTGTTCCACTTCTACTATTGCCAAGGCATACACTGTTCAGTGTGATTGGCATCCTTAACAGAATGGCATTCCCAATCCCCAACACCCCCCCCCAATTTTGAGTGACTGCACTTAATGGTATCTGGGAAGTCAGCTGAAAAGGAAATAAGGACTCCAAGTGTAATTGTTGTGAGTGCTTAGTCTGCTTGGAGAGAGTGTAAAGATGTTTTTTCATGGAAGGCTGAGAGAAATGCAGAGGTCTTAATGAAAAGGGACAGCGTCTATTCCCTGTTTTGCTTTTAAATTTTGTTTTCTTGGCTTAGAAGAACTTCAGTGGCAAAGATATAACGTTGGAAAACAAGGGTCCAAGGTTGGCCTTGTTGGAAGATTCTTCTGGCCCCATTCACCTCTTTAAGAGCATAAGAATATAAGAATAAGAAGAGCCTTGCTGGATCAGGCCAAAGGCCCATCTAGTCCAGCTTCCTGTATCTCACAGTGGCCCCACCAGATGCGTCTGGGAGCGCACGAGATGAGATATCTGTCTCCTGTTACCACTCCCCTGCATCTGGACCTTGAAGTATCCCAGTTTTAAGCCTGGAGATGACACATCTCCATCATGGTTTGTAACCTGTGATGGACTTTTCCTCCAGGAATCTGCCCAATTAATTCCCTTTTGAAGGCATCCAGGTCAGATGCCATAACCACCTCTTGTGGCAGGGAGTTCCACAGACTAAAAAATATTTTCTTTTGTCTGTTCTTACTCTCCTAGCCATCAATTTGAGTGGATGTCCCCTAGATCTGGTATTTTGTGAGAGGGAGAAAAGTGTCCCTCTATCTTTGTACCTTCCCATCACAAATGTCTCACAGGGGACATTTGGGAGTCAGCACAGCTTGTGCCTGTCCTTTTCATTGACAGTGTTGCCACCCTCCTGTCCCGTAAAACAGTTATATCAGTGGTTCCCAACCTTCCTGTTGCTGCAACCATTTAATACAGTTCCTCATGTTGTGGTGACCCCCTTGCCCTGCTTGGAAGAGGCCACAAGCCCCCTTTGGCAGGCCACTGACACAGGTGCCATAGAGAACTTCCTTCTACAGGCACCCTCAGCCAATCGCAGCCTCCGGTGCCATTGACTGACACCTCCTCCAGCCTATCAAGCTGTAACTCACTCACTTTCCCCCCTTCCCCCCCTCCAGACCCAAGCCGTTTGTGCTTTTTTCTTCACTGGCTCATGGTGACCCCAGTGAAATGGTCGTTCGACCCCCCAAAGGGGTCCCGACCCCCCAGGTTGGGAACCACTGAGTTATATAGAGACAGTTGGCTTAGGTATCTGGCTGCAGAGTCAGAGGTTGGGAGTATGATTCCCTATATCAGTGGTGGCGAACCTTTGGCACTCCAGATGTTTTGGACTACAATTCCCAGAATTCCAAGCCTAGACTGTCAATGACAAAGGACTGTGGGAGTTTGGTCCAAAACAACTGGAGTGCCAAAGGTTCGCCATCACTGCCCTATATTGTGCCTCCTGTGATCAAAGCCAGCTTGTGTGGCCTTGAGCAAGCTGCGCAGTCCCAGGGCACCCCCAGAAGAAGGGAATGGCAAACCACTTCTGAGCACTTTCTACCTGGGAATATCTTAAACAGGATTGCAGCAAGTCAGAGTTGACTTGACAGCACATGATTATTATTATTAAGTGCACCCTCAGTTCCTAGAATGAGCTGAGCTTTTGTGTATCCGACATCCCATCTTTAAAATCTTTAAATTCAGAAAGCAGCTTGTGATGTATTGCAGATGGCGAAGAATGCTACCATTGATGAAAAGAGAAACACGTTCTTTCTCAAAACTAAGTGCTTTTATTAAAAAAACTTTAAAAACTATGAGAGTATCTGGATTTAATGATCCCGAAGTGAAGCATTGAAAGCAGCAAATAAGGTCTATTTGTCTGGTGATCGTGTTGACTTGCTAACATTAAGGAAGCGAGCTATGCCTTGCTGAAATTAAGGTAATTGGGGGGAAAGCACTGCGGAAGAGGCAAAACTCTTTTATTTTATTCTGTGTCATCAAAACACCACTTTAATTGGCTACAGTGCAGCTGAATTGAGCCAATAAAAAGTAACATTGATTATAGCCCCTCTGTAGCGGTAATGGTGGCCATCTTTTTTATTGTATTGGCAGCCAAAATTGCATTTCCTCTTTGTCTCAGGTCACTTACCACCCAAATGAGCGTTTGTTAATGGAGGCAGATCATTAGGGGATGCTTTGCCTTGAGTTCTGCGGCACCGCCTGAATGCACTCTCAAACGTACGTGGACAATTCAAACCTCCCTCCATTACTCTACCTGAGCTGGTAATGTCTGAGTTTTGACAGATGGCTCTTTGTGCAGCTGCTTCATAAGGCCGCTGAGCGGAAAACGCTGACCACTAACTAGGGCAGTCTGATTACCCCCAAGAGAGCTGTGGGGTCATTATTGTCATAGAAATGAGATGAAACAAGGGAAGGGCAGCAGCAGGTCAAAACGCCACGGCCTTGATGTTCATTATGCTCAAGGTCTTGTTGGATGTGAACTTCTTTGTTCCTGTGCTATTGAAACATGCCTGAAGGGTGGTGGTGGTGGGGAGGAGGAACAGATGCATTATTCATGTCTTCTTTTTCTTCTTGGTCCAGCTCTATTGGAAGCCAGAGTTAGGTATTTCATACTTGTACATGTATGTAGGCAGGATGGTTGCTGGATACCTCAGAGGTTTAGGTATCTTGATGTGGAGCCAGAGGTTGGGAGTTCAATTCCTCACTCTGTCCCCTAGGTGGTTGCTTCACATCCGTTTTGTCTTTGTTAGTGTTGTGCTTAGGAGTGGTACTAAAAATGTTACTTCACATCTGTCACACAACTACTGAAATTTGTCTCGACCACGCCTCCAAAATGGGTGCTAAGCGTGACTATACTTTACCTGGTACTGGGGTACGGTTTCCCTTGTCTTTTCTCACGGGATTTGCTGTTCATCCAAGTAGCTCAAGTAACTTCTTCAGTCTGAGGAAAGTTGGTGGGAGGTTTCCAATTTATAGTTTACCTTGGTTTCACTCCACCTTGGTCTGAATAGGGTTGTTAGGTAGACAATGGCCTGAACAGGCTCATTAAAGGGACAGTGGTCTGGAGCTTGTGAAGATAACATCTATGCAACCCTTTCCAAAAATATTAACGAAATGTGTGGAGGGGAACCTCAATAAGGTATTTGTGATGTATCTACCAGTATTCTAGGGGGCACCTGCCCCTCTTGGATCCTAAATTTACTGATCTATTTTAATAAGAAAATAAGAAGAGCCACGCTGGATCAGGCCAAAGGCCCATCTAGTCCAGCTTCCTGTATGTCACAGTGGCTGCACCAAATGCGTCTGGGAGCACACAAACTAGATATCTGTCTCCTGCTACCACTCCCCTGCATCAGGCCCTTGAAGTACCCTGGTTTTGAGCCTGGAGATTACACATCTCCCTCATGGTTTGTAACCTGAGATGGACTTTTCCTCCAGGAATCTGTCCAATTCCCTTTTGAAGGCATCCTGGCCAGATGCCATCACCACATAGATGATCACATCTATTTAGGACTAATTTCTGAAATTACCAGGACTTTTTTTTTTATAAGAACACAAATATCCTATTTGTATTCCTGTAGGTCTTGACCCTGCCAAGAAAACTCCATGGACATGGTGTCACAAAGAGTCAGTCACAACTGTAATGACACAACACACAGACACACAGGTCTTGTCATGATACTCATTGTGGTGTAGTGGACTCGGACTCAGGAGACCTGAGTTTGAATTCCTACTTGCCCATAAGTGTGTAGGACTGGTTATGGTACTCATTTAATACCTCATTTACCTTGAAACCCCTATAGGTCTGTCTGTGAAGATTCCTAGTCATCCATGTGAGGTTATACAAAAGTTGGGTCATGGCAATTGGATTTCTTTTTCTTATGAGATCAAAATGTTTCCTTACTGAGTAGTGAAACATTTCAATCTCATAAGAAAAAGAAGTCCAGTTGCCATGACTGAACTTCCTATATGTCAGTTTCAACTTGATGGCACACACAAGAAGTGTTGTGGAACTTGTTGAACTTGAATCCATTAATGAATGTATAAAATGCATACTAAATGCCTGAATGAAATAAAATGGGAATAAACCAATGTACGTCTTGAAAACATACTTAGATCTCCCTCAGATGAAACGAAAAAGTCTCCGAACTCACACAGAATCAGGACGGGGTGAGAATGTCAACTGGATTGTGAAAAACAGATGCAAAAACTAAGAAAGATTGAGATGTTTTCACACCCTTACCTGCATCTCCACAGAAAGACTATGCTTTGTTATGGCTCCCTCAAAGTTGAAGTGTTTCTACTTGAAGACTTGAAGGTGACACAGGCAATAGATTCCCTTTCGGGAGCTCTCACTACTATTCCACAGAACCAAAACGTGATGTACAGTGGACCCTCATAAACAAACAGCTTGTGTAACATAAAATCTGTACAACATAAAAAATTCCAGAGAAAGGGGAAATTTGCTTAACAGAATTGTCTATGGGGCGAATCCATACAACATAAAATGGTTGTGATTAGGGATTACTCTGTTTTCAATGCATTCCTATGGGAAATTTGTATAAGGGAAAATTTGCTTAACATAATTTTATTTTGAACGAATCAATTCCTTTATACAAGGTACCACTGTAACTAGTTACAAGTAGCATAGTAAGGTCTAACTAAACAATGTGGGGGGCAACAAGCATTTCAACTGATAGTTACAAATTTACCTTTTATGTGTAATGACTACACATACGTTACTTAGCTGTGGGAAGCAACAACTAGCTATTTTCAACAGTTACTTTTAAAGGGCGCCTGAAGATATTTTAAGAACCATTTCTACAGGAATTTTTCAGGTTTTAGGGCAATAACTGAAAACCTGTTGTGAAGTTGTGTAAAAAGTTATAACTTTGGGGAGCAAATCCATAGACGTAATCTGTTCCACACCGAGTTACACAAGGAATTCCTTCTACAATGTAGTATTTCCATGAAATTGGGGTTGTGAGGTGAGAAGCTGGGCTAGATTTTTTTGCCCTGTAGAAGTGCTCTAAGCAAATTGCTAGTTCATAAAATTCTCTTACAGTCTCCTTTTATTTTATCCAACCTAACAACCTCTTCACTTACATAACCCAGAGAGGCCCAAAAACTTTCCTACTTTGTTTTGCTATTGATTTTTTCGTCCGCATTTTCCTGGAACAGGAAAACTTCCCCCACATTCTTCTTTTCTTCTTCACCTTTGGACAAAATATTAATTTTATATAATTCATTCCCTTTCTATCTGCTGCATTTCAAATACATCTTAAACTTAATTGCCCTGGTGTATAGCTTCTCTGGCAATAATTCTTGCTTACAGTGAGACAAATACTAAATCTCATTTTCTCTTGTATCAATCCTAAATGACAAGGGATGTCTTTTTTTTCAGTTTTGTCTTTTAACAAATATTTTGAAGATGCATAATTAGAACTGGCTTGCAAAAGGAACAATAGAGGGTTCCCCTGTATTTTCTTCGGCCTGCTGGCAATGATGTGTTAATAATAGACAGTGCACCATTACTTGCATGAGTGGTGATAATGATTAACAACACCCTACTTACAGAAAATAACACATGGGATTCCTTCTGAAATGGACTGTTCCAAGCCCTGCATGAAATTGGGTTTGTGAGGTGAAAATACACTGCACAAAGTCAAATCTTTCAGCTTCATCTTTTATCTCCATCACCATTAGTATGTCTTGCTTGTCTTCTTCGACCAAGGAATACATTTCTAGTGGATACTGGAAACTTTCCCAAGACTGATTAATGTAAACAGGGAATAAATGAAACCTGGGCAGCCAGACAATCTGTCTGCTTTTGTTTTTCCTTGCTTTGTGCTGGGGGTGAGGTCCTGCATTACGGGGAAGCTTTCATGTCTCAGATTTGAGAAGTGTTACAAATAACTCGTTTTTCAGAATTTGGAAACATTCCTTTTGGGACAGCTTTCCCCAGACATTCCTACCTAGCGTGGCCATGGGCATTCAAGGTATTTTGAATATCTTGGCTCCTTGGGGGAAATCTAAACATTAATTTGTAAATTAAAATTTGTACCTTCAGCAGTCAGATTTATTTATTGGTTTTTGCCCCAAATGCAAAATTATGACACATACAATTGAAAGAACCAGCTTGGCTTCTCAGCCAAGGGACAGAAAATAAATAAATCACTATTTATTTATTTATTTATTCTCCATCTTTCTCCTTTAAAAGAATTGAAGGTGGTTACATCTTTAAAAAGGCAATATTTTAAGCTGGAAACAAGTATGCCATGGTGGTTTACATAACTAAAAGACAGTACTTTAAGCTGAGAACAATTAATGTGAAGAGGCATCTTACATAATTAAAAGTCAGTATAAAAGCTAAGAACAGTAAGTCAACAAATATATAAAGAAAACAAACAAAATGCCATTCTGACAAATTTGAAACTCAGACATGGAAAATCCAAGTAGTACAGTGGTACCTTTACTTATGAATTTAATACATTCTGAGTGCATGCTCGTAAGTAGAAAAAATTGTTAAGTAGAGGAGTGGTTTCCCATTGGAATGCATTGAAAACCAGTTAATCCATTCTGGAGAGAACTGATCTCAATGTATTCCTATGGGAAGGTTGAGCATGCACACACCTCCCTTGCACCCGCTCGAGCTGTCTTCCAAGGGGCAATCCACACAAGGATGCACATGCCTCCCTTTGGGTGGGTGCAAGGGAGGTGGGTGCATCCTTGCACGGATTGCCCCTTGGAAGGGGAGATCTGGGTGAGCATGCACACACATCCCTTGCACGTGCTCGAGCTGCACCAGCAAGCACCTGGCATGGCTCGAGTGGGTGCAAGAGAGGCGTGTGCATGCTCACGTGGATCACCCTTTGAAAGGGGCAATCCATGTGATGGCCACCGCCGCCTCCTTGGTTGCATTGATTTCTTTTGCAGAGAGCAAAGGAACCAATAAGAAGGAGGAGATGGTAATACAGATGATTTTGACAGGTTGGACCTGTCAAAAGTCAGCTGTCATTCGTAGGAAGAGGGAACCCTATCTAAAATCCATAAGGTGGCAGTTTAAAAAGCCAATGGCTTGCTGCTCATAAATCAAATTGCTCATAAGTAGAGCTGCTCGTAAGTAGAGGTAGAACTGCATTAAAAATTCCAGTCAATGCAGTAATCCATCTTTAAAAAAAATCTCATAATAGTTAGCTAGTTACTGAGGGAAGGCTTTCCTGAAGGACAAAATATTTGCCTGCTTGTGGAAGGAGAGCAAATATGGAGCCAGTCTGGCCTCCTGTGGGAGGGGGTTCCATAGTCGGGCTGCAGCAAAAGAGAAGGTGATGCACGGAGAGAAAGGCCTCTCCAGCTGATCTTAAAACAGCTTTACATCGGGTTACAGATATCTGATTGGAGTAGGAACTGGCAAACCACGCCAGTATTTCTACCAAAAAATCTCCATGGACATGGGATCATAAAGTGTCAGTCACGACTGTAACAACACACACACACACACACACACACACACACACACACACACACACACA
>JAHTLZ010000007.1:38869153-38883462 GCA_023846285.1 Phrynocephalus versicolor | reverse complement strand
TGTATGTATGTATGTATGTATGTATGTATGTATGTATGTATGTATGTATGTATGTATGTATGTATGTATGTATGTATGTATGTATGTATGTATGTATGTATGTATGCTGTTGTTGTATTTATTCTTTTTTATTTATTTTGTTTGTGGGTTGTTGTTTTTTGGGGGTGTCTAGTTGTTTTGTTTTATAATTTGTTGTACACCACCTAGAGTTCCTGAGGGAAGTTGGACAGTTAATAAGCACAAATATAAATAAACAAATATATAAGATGCAGAGAAACATTCCAGCTATCAACATGTTTAACCCATGAGAGGTGGTAGCATCACAACCACCACTGCGTTCAAGAAAAACAAGAAGTCTCTATAGAATATTGAAGTTGGAAAGGGGCCTACAAGGTGATAAGCCCACCCACTCAGTCCCACTCCATGCAGGAATACAAATCGGGGGTTGTCCAAATTTCTCTTGAATGTATTCTTGCAGAATACTCTCTTTTTGGGAGGTTTTTTTCTTTTCAGTTGGTTTTTTTTGTTGGTGTTTCTGAACTGTAATTAAACTTTATTAGCTACACCACATTTCCTATCCTGTGTAACCATTCTTTGTTGAGAAGACCACTTACACACACCTGTGCTGCTGCTAATAAATTTCTATATATCATTGAAATTTCTAGTCTTCTAGTTAAAAGGGAGAGTGTCATCAGAAGATGGTTGTTTATGTTTTCAAAGTGTCGACTGAACTAAAAGGATTCATTGTGTAAGATAGGAGCGTATTACTGGGCAGCAGCTGGGTCACTGAGAATCTATTTTCCCTGCCAATTCTTGCTTTAAGAGTGTTGATTAACAGGCGTGATGATTAAATTCAGAGTCTTGTGCCCTTCTATTGTTGCAGCAAGCTTACCCATCTTTTTGAAAAGCCATTCTGAATTCGCTTAAACATTCTTTAATTGTTATTATTTTAAATAGAAACTTATGTCTGTCTGTTATTGGGATCGTAGAAACTAGAGAGGGTCACACAATCACTGAAGATTCCCCTTTCTAAATTATCTTCCTGCCAGCCCTGAGATGTCTGGAATGGGTTGCCATTGTAAAAAGAGGAGCAAAAGAAGCTTGTAAAATCATATGCGCTTTCCACCGCATCATTGTCTGTTGGAGATGCAAGTTCACCATCTATTATATTTCTCTGGATATATTGGAAGGACCCCTTGCCACCCTAGAGATGTGTGAACTACGAAACTACTTATTCTTCTTGGTCCTGAAAGCAGTGATTGTAATAACATGAAGCTCAGAAGTGATATTCACTGTTCTATTACCTATGAAAAACATAAGGTACCATGTCACTTTGGCAGCGTATATTTTCCAGACATATTTGGGCTCTTGAGTGCTCCCTGGCTTTTATTACTCTCATCTCATTAGGATGCCTTTCTTGTCCTACAGTCGCACGGCTTGTGGTCCTCCTTGTTTCCTCACCTGCGTTGGCAGGCCATCTTCTTGAGAACTCAACTCCAGGTGCACTAAATTATAGTACAAGGCGGGGAATTTGGGCAGCTCGCAACAGCTTGGTGGAGCAATAGATTATTTCCTCTTTAAGAATGCCTGTGATCAAATTAAAGGCTGTCTGAATAATTAGCTGTGCATTCATCTCCCGTCAGCTTCTCTGGGCTCTGAAGTAAGATTGGCCCTCTTTCTGATGGCAGTGATGGGAAGATTTCAAAACATTGAGACAAGGTATTAACGGTAGGGGCTATAACCCACATCCTAAGCACGAAGAACCAGTATAGGTACATAAGAACATAAGAAGAGCCATGCTGGATCAGGCCAAAGGCCCATCTAGTCCAGCTTCCTATATCTCACAGTGGCCCTACAAATGCCTATGGGAGCACATGAGACTAGATAGCTGTCTCCTAATACCACTCGCTTGCATCTGGCCCTTGAAGTACCCTGGTTTTAATCCTGGAGATTACACATCTCCATCATGGTTTTTAACCTGTGATGGACTTCTCCTCCAGAAATCTGTCCAATCCCCTTTTGACTACATCCAGGCTAGATGCCATCACCACCTCTTGTGGAAGGGAGTTCCACAGATTAACAACACGCTGGGTAAAAAAAAAAATCTTTTGTCTGTTCTCTCTCTCCCAACCTACAGTTTGAGTGGATCTCCCCTAGTTCTGATATTTTGTGAGAGGGAGAAGAGCGTCCCTCTATCCACTTGACTCATGTCCTGCATTATTTTGTACGTCTCAATCATATTCCCCCTCAGGCACCTTTTTTCCAGACTAAAGAGCTCCAAATGTTTTAGGGAGGGACAGGGGGTTTAAATCAGTGGGTTGCTACGAGCACCCACTGATTCTTGGCATCCGGCAGAGGCATTGTAAGAAACAGGCAGCTTTTCCACCTGCGATTGTATGAAGATAGTGAAAGTCAGAGATTGATATGGATTGGATCCATGTAGAGTAGATCCCCTGACATTTGAGAGTTGAGTGGAAATAGAAAAGAAATGCAGATTCCAGTCTGAACAATGTGATTCCCCAAACTGAGGAGAATCCAAGGTTCATTCCAGAAATGGTAGGCAATATGGTGTTTGGCACAGCCCGATACTAGAGGACTGAAAATTTGTTTCCTGGTTTCAACTAGAGATGGGCATGACTCTGCAAAATTTTCATTTTCGTTTTCGTTTTTCGTTTTCGTTACGCAACGAAAATGAAAATGAAAATTTTCCAGAAAACAAAACGAAAACGAAAACGAAATGAAAAATTTTGCCGTGTTTTCGTTTTCGTTACGGCAGACACATCACAATGAAAAGAATGCTAACAAAAACGAAAATGAAAAATGCGAAAAAAAACCCAAAAAATGAAAACGAACCGAAACGGACCCCTTAACGAAAAACGAAAAACGAAAAATTATTTTTTTGAGTCGTGCCCATCTCTAGTTTCAACTGAATCCCATCTGGATTTTTGTTCTCTCCGTGTTTCCATATTGGTGGCATGACTTTGCCGTACACAGGGGGAAAAAAATCATGTTTGTTATCATACATACAGCTCCTAAAGTATGCCCCTTTAATGCATCTTTTCTTAATGTATGGATTGATTAACATTTGTGTTCATTAAAGTGTGTTCCAGTTTATTTTCACAGATACGCCCTTTTCTTTCTTCAGATCTATATCATTTAAGACAAAACAAAATGGGAATCTAATGCTTGTGATTTCCTCCCACAGAAGGGAAATGGAAAGATCAGTGCAAGAGTGTTTTAAGGGCCTCAAAGACCACAAGTTGGATATATTCAAGAAAAAATAATAATGGTTGATGTGAATTCCACCCCCACTTCCCCAAATGCATCCTATTGTCACCGTAGGCTTAGAAACCACTGTTTCTCAGGTTTCATAATAACGAAAGCCACTGAGCAGGAAAATTGTCCTGCAATTTATCACTACTTTCAAAAAAATAGGAGAGATCTGTCAGAAGCCAATCTTCTAAAGACATCCAAACACATCAGTTTGATTTCCATGAGCCTCTGTGATGGCATATGAGCAAACATGTACTCTCTCAGAGCCACACTAGCACTAAAATAAACAAAACAAATATTATATACATCAAGAGGAGTGTCAACATATGACACAGAGGGCCTTAAATCATCTCAAATGCCTTCCCTCTATTCTAGAAGACTGATGCTGGAATCCAGATTCAGCCACCAAGACCCTGGCATGGTAACAAATGGCATAGCAAGTTGTGTGGAGGTGGAAATAAATTTGACTGTTATTACCAAGAAATTCCTATGGATTTTACTTCCGTGGTGTATCTGTATTGGGGGCAAAAAAGAGAAAGCAAACAGAGGTGCCAAACCATACAATATAAATCAAAGGGGATAGGATTATTATATATAAAGGAAGGAGTTAGACTGTACCTAGAGTGCAATAAACCATAATGAGCATCACGTCTTCAAAATGATCTAAGTACCCATGAGGGTATGCTGTGGAGCAGATATATCTGGTCCCTGAAGACATCTGATTGAAGGCACAAGGGATTTTTCACACTCTCTACAGTGCACTGTTGGAAATTTTTGCAAATAATATTTATTGATTTAAACCTCTCTTCAATGATCTGTCCCCAAATGCCCAGAAACTTGGTGAAGTGGCATTGTTGGCTTTTTGCTTCTTTATAAATCTAGGGTGAAGCCCCATCTGGAGTACTGTATACAGTTCTGGTCACCATAACTGCAGAAGGATATTATGGAAATGGAAAAAAGGCAGAGGAGGGCAATCAGAATGATTAGAGGACTGGAACACCTTCCTTGCCATCTGAGGCTGCAATGACTGAATCTCTTCACTCTTGAATGACGGTGCCTAAGAGGTGACCTGATTGAAGTTTATAAAGTCATACACAGTATGGACAAAGTAGATAAGGAAACACTGTTTTCCCTATCACACACAACACTAGAACTAGGGGGCACTCCATGAAACTTTTGGGTGCTAGATCTCAAACAAATAAGAGAAAGTACTTTTTCATCCAGAGGATCACTGGCCTGTGGAACTTCCTGCCAGAGGAAGTGGTGACAGCTGTCAGTCTTGACAGCTTTAAGAAAGGATTAGACAAGTTCATAGACAACAAGGGTATTAATGGCTATCATTATGGATGCCTAAGGACAACCTCCAAGATGGAGAGAGGCAGGATATCTCTCAATGCCATTTGTGGGGAATCATAAGCAGGTGAGGACATCTGTTTGGGAATACCCTGAAGCAAATCCACATTTCAGATAACAAATGTTTTGGATAACAAATTGCTTGAGAATGAATTATCAGAGGTACCAATGTATTTGAAATATTTTCAGACTGCTGGCAAGAGAAACTGTGGATACCTGTCCCACAGATATGAGGGCCTGGCTCTATTTCAAAATTTCTGCAGTGCAGACACAAAGAAGTAGAAATTCTTATCTATTCATTAGTGCCCAAAGGATAAATTCTTTCTTTATTTGCAGGATAATGGGTTTCCCAAAACATTCATAATTATTAGTTCTTAATTTTCAAACAAGGAAGTTTCATGCATCATTGGGAGAAAATAAAACATCTTCCTTTTTTCTTCCAGAATAAAGCAACTCAAATGCCTTGTCTAGAAATAAGAGCTTTCATTTACTTAGTGGACTGTTGATTTCTATGGTCTATTTCATTCTGTATTTCAGAATTAGGTATCTGTCAGTTTTTTTCCATGTGTTTAATATCTGCTTCCAAAGTTCTTTGTTGGGGTGGAATTAATTAAGTGTTGCACAGCAGGGAGCTGGGAAAAATACATGAGCAGGGTCTAAGCTAACAAACGCCATTAATTAGATCTTGCCATGATTTGCTTATTTGGGAATTTGAATATATTATTATAAAAGATTAGATGTAATCACCAATACCTAGTGGCACGTACCTGTACGTGATGAACTGAAATATGGGAGCTTAAAATGCGTGATGCAGACACTGGGATGCTAAAATGTGCCTGTGATGAAAGAAAAGTGTACAGATTTATAATATTTGCTGTCTGGTTTTTCCTGCATGTTTACTTATAAGCAAACTCAAATAATAATGCTGTTGTGCTATCGAACTGTTTCAGACTGCCAGTAACTCTCCGATCATTTGCTAAGTATGAAGTACTCTGTAATCAGGTGGTGTTCTTGAACCACCCTGTAGACTGTCTTAGGCATTTATGTATTTATGTATGTATTTATTTATTTGTTTATTTATTGCATTTTTATACCACCCATTTGCACTAGCTGTATTCAGACCGATGAAGCTGTTTGGATGAACAGCGAAACGTTTCTATCTCTCAAAAAAGAAGTCCAGTAGCCATGACTCAACTTCCAGATAAACTCACCTGGATGACTGAGAATCTTCACAGACACCCATCTGGCAGTGATGCCACTCTAAGGCTGCAAGCCCAAGATGCCTGTATGGCAGAAGGACACACAACCCCTTCATCTGTGTGGGTTCTTGGCTGGACCTTCTCTTGGGAGGTGTGGTAGGAATTCGAACTCCCAAACTCTGGCTACACAGCCAGACATGTCAACCCACAGAGCTATAGCAGCTTAAGCAAAAAATCTATTGAGTAGAATCAGTAAAAAGGAGTTTGGAGCCATGCAGCCATTAAAACAAACAAAATTAAAACTAGACTATGGGTGATACCTTCATAGGCTGCTAGTAGAAAAATAAAAAAAGTTTGCTGAACTTTCGAAAGCAGGTATAAAAGTCCAAACATGGCAAGGGATGCAATTTGACATGAGAGATGTTGTGACGTGGGGTTTAGTGATTTCAGTAGTGATTTCAGCTCTTAGACATAGCAGGCTGGAGACAGCTTCTAGTGTAACAGCTCTTTATTCAGGGAGAGAACAAGACTGGGGACTGGGGAGAGGGAGCTACATTTATAGCAGTGAGGACCGGCTAGGAAAAGATACATTTTGGAGGGAACAATTACAACCAATCACACAGCTGCCTTTTGGCAGAGACCAATAGGATTGAGGATCCAAATACAGCAACTTGAATAAACCAATAGGCCTGTTCCCTTTGAAACAGGAACAGAAACCAATAGGCCTGTTCCCTTTGGAACAGGAAGGCAGTTACTTCAACATAAGCAAGTACAGATCAATACACAAGAAGAGAGTTCTTAAAAGTTCACTTCTAACCCATCTCCGGCCAACCAGGAGCCTTGTGCTTCGAAGAGCCAATAGAAATGATGGTTGTAAGCAAGAGAGAGGTGCCCATACCATGCCACTCTTTGTTTGAACTGGCCTGTAAAGTCCAGCCCCATCAGATCATGCTGCTCTGTGCCTTCCAAGAAGAAGCCTGGCATCCATCTTGCCAAGTGAACTTTAAAAAACTCTCTCCTGGCAAATTATTACATCCCTTGCCATGTTTGGACTTTTACACCTGCTTTGAAAAAGAGGGCTTGTACTCTTGAAAGCTCAGCAACTTTTTTTTTTATTTTTCTACTAGCAGCCTATGAAGGTATCACCCATAGTCTAGTTTTAATTTTGAGTAGAATCAGTAGATTCTACTATTACTATCCCATCTAGTTTGTCGTTATATTCCATCAAGGTGCCTCCGATTTATGGGGACCCTACAAACGAATGTTCTCCAAAAAGTCTTGTTGTCAACTGCCCTGTTCAACTCTTGCTAACACAAGCTTCTGACTTTATTTAGGATGTCAGTTCATCTTGTATTTGGTCTTTCTCTCCCCCACCCCCACTGCCATCCACCGTTCCCATCATTATCATCTTTTTCCAGAGAGTTCTGTGATGTGCTCAAAATACGTTAGCTTCAGCTTCAACCGTTTTGCTTGCAGATATAGTTTAGCCTTGATTCGATCTAGGAGCTACTTGTTCTACTTCTAGCCATCTTGGGTATCTTCAAAGTTCTCCTCCAGCATCACATACAGCTGGAGATCATGGAGCTTGTGACAAGGGAGAACCTCACAGTTCTCTTTAATTGTTTGTTAAAGGTATATTTTGGTTTTATGTATAAAGAAATGCAAAAGACCAAGTGTGGTGCTTATATAAACTGCTTCATAGTGCTTAAAACACTCTCTGGGGTGGGGGTGGGGGGGTTACGATTTAATTATGTTGTTGGAACCTTAGAATATTTAACATATATGCATAAGTCATTATGAGAGGGGCACATCTGGAAGAATCTGCCATTGGATAAAAATTGACGGTAGGAACATCAACAACTTTTGAGCTCAACTGCCGACTAGTTAATTTGACCATTTTCCTAATAACTTGGACATTGAGGAAGACAGATGGGGAAAAGACAGATGCATTTGATAGATGCTGTAGTAGACAACTACTACCTATCCTGTAAATAGCGAGGATTACCAACAAGGAAGTCCTGGACCGAAAATATCTCTGGAAGCCAAGATCACCAAACAAAAACCATCTTAATTCAGCCATGTTATGTGAGCCAACTCATTTGTAAAGACAATTATGTTGGGACTGGTCAGTGGTAAAAGAAGAAGGTGCTGCCTAAGGACTCACTGGCTTGACACCATCAGAAGGGACACAGGATTGACTTTGATGGAACTAAAAAAAGCTGTAGGAGATAGAAAGGAATCGAGAGCATTGATCCACAAAGTGACCAAGAGTCGAACCCAACTGAATGAATAAGTGTCATTTTGTGAATGGCAGGGCACACAAGAGGGTATCCTGTAGACCAGGTATGTCCAAACTTATGCCCTCCACATGTTTTAGACCACAACTGCCACAGTCTTTTGTCATTGACAATACAGGCTTGGGATTCTGGGAGTTGTGGTCCAAAACATCAGGAGGGCCGAAGTCTGGACATGCCTGCTGTAGACCTTCATGACAGCTGCCATTGGTGTTGTTAACGTTCAGACTGCCCTTTATTATGTAAAGCTTTCCTCTGCCTCTAAGGTGGGCATGATATTGTGCACCAATATTGGACCATTTCCTGGCTTTTTGAATTGTAGATACAGAACCACAATATTCTACATTCAGAAATCAGATGGTTTGGTTTTTGAAGACTTGAATCCTCTTTAAGAAGAGTCTGTCATATCCTGTACTGACACACCCCTTCATCTTCAGGCCAATCTGTCAACATAAAATCAAAAGCAAGTTGCTTGCTCTTTGTTCTCATGGTTGCCATTTGTCACCCACTGGTTGCTGGCATGGGTGTTATTGTTTATTACTTGCAATGTCAAGCATTGTTGGGGAATGCTTGAGAGTCTGGTTTCCAAGTTGAAAGGCATGTAGAAGATGCTGTGACATCTGAAGATACAAACCACTTGATCTTCCCACTCTAATCTCTAGGGCCACCTTGGTCTTTATAGACAGTTAGGATGATTTAAACCATCTGCTTTGCTTCATCTTCCGTGATCTCATACCTAGACAAGGAATGTTATGAATTTGTGGACCACCAATCCTAGAGCTCTGCAGGAATTTCCCCAGCAATCCAAGTCCTGGCAGGTCTTACAGCTAATGTTCTCACAGCTAATGAATTCTCTGACAGCCATTTTGTCCTGTGGAGAACAGAGAGGCAATGGATAGGCATGGCAAAACTCTGTAGGAGTTGTGAGGGATTATGTATGTGGTAGTATTTGCCCATTAGGCTCCGCACAGCAAGATGCTAACAAAATCCAACTACCGGACTGAAGTACCTTCTATCGAGCTTTCTCCCATTTACCCATTTACTCAAATCTTCTCCATGGGATGAAAATAGTGGCCAGAATCTTAATTCATTAGGTGTACAAGCATGAAAAGGCCTGTCAGGCCTTTGCTTAATTAAAGGCCCTAGAACAGTGTTGGCAAACCTATGGCACAGGTGCCAAAGGTGGCACTCAGAGCCCTTTCTGTGGGCACCCGACATCGCCCCTTCACAGCCACCTGTATTCAGGTTAAATTGCTATATTGGCACTTTGTAAAAAAATAGTGGGTTTTGAATTTCAGTTTGGGCACTTGGTCTCTAAAAGGTTCACCGTCACTGATCTAGATACTTGGCCAATGTGGTGCCATGTTTTATGCAGGAGGGGCCAATTGTGGTCCTCTAAGTGCCTGAGGATTCCTAGTGTGGCATAGAGGTACAGACTAGTGCAGTGTTGGTGAACCTGTGGCAAAGATAGCATTCAGAGCCCTTTCTGTGGTCACCCGACATCGCCCCTTCACAGCCTATCTGTATTCACTGGCTGTACTGGCACTTTGCGAAAAATTAGTGGGTTTTGAATTGCAGTTTGGGCACTCGGTCTCTAAAAGGTTTGCCATCACTGCCCTAGAAGTCTGGTGGGGGAGACTTATAGCAGACATCTGAGGGTTGTAGATAGCAAAAAACATATGCAAAAAGCCCATGGCTAAGGTACCTATCCCTGCTGTGCCCCAGAAGTTCTGAATAAATAGAAAACTTCCACTTGGTGTGCCAGACCAAACCCCTGTTATTTCACAGAGGTCCAATACATGCGTTCTGTTGGTGTTTTGACATCGCTGGGTATGTCCTGGATCATATGCGTTTTGCCATGTCGTCCTTCCAAGCCGCAGCTAGAAGTGTGTTTTGTCTTCCCCCCCCAATCAATCTTGATACCAGTTCTGTCTTCCAGTTCTAAATGTCATGGACCTCGTGCTGAATTGCACCACTTATGGGAACGTTCATAACCTGTCTTAGGCAGGTAATTTGAGGAGGCAGCTCTTTTGCTATTTTCTCACCTCTTTGATAGAAGCAGACCCTCATAAATCTCATTCCTTTTAGAGTCTTGAGAATGAAATGGGCATCCAATCTAGCCAGAACGCTCACATAATTGTGCTGGTGCTATATAAAACTTCGTATATGTGAAGAAGTTTAAAAGGGCCACCTAACATCTAGGCATGAACGATAGGTAAGAGCCAGGCTGCATCTATTATGGAGACACTTGATGGGAGGGTGGCTTGCGTGAGCTAGCACGGCATGCTGACTCTTCCTAGGAGCAGCCCATCTTGTTGAGCAGGAGACAGAGACGGTTACTTCACGTCCATTCTCGTCCCAGGAGGAAGTTCATTGCGTGTTGGATGTCAGTCACGGTCACGTGGTCTTCTTACAGTTCTGTCCCTGTTCCCATGTATGCACAGGTGTGATTGATGATACCGGCATGACTGTTAATGCACGTCCTCATTCCGTGATGAGATGTGAAATTCCATGCCTTTGTTCTCTGTTTTTTTTTTCCGGCCCCACCTTCCGGTTTTTTTGATGTTTCGATTCTCCAAAGCCTTGCCTTCAATGCGTTATGGAACTAAGTTTGAGGCATTTGTCTTTTAAAATCTCAGCACTGCATTGCTAACTCCATAGGGAATTTACTGGCGAATGTTGCTTCACACTCCTGCCGCTAGATGGGTTCTGCTCCTAATGTCACTTGTTCCACGAGCAGCGTGACTTCATGGGCTCTCGTTTCGGAACGAGAAGCGTGACGAGCAGATTCCCGAGGCCAGGGAGGGGAATCTCTCATCCCGCTTAAATTGCAGTTCAGGGGGTGTGGTCGGGACGAACTTGCCTCATCCCGCAAGTGGGACCGAGAACAGCTATGAGATGGATGTGAAGTATCAGCCAGAGAAAGTGGACCTGAGGTCACTCTGAAACCATTTACAATGGAGAACTTTAAGCTGGCCCTATGTCACAACTGCATTCCAATGATAAATCAGAGTGGCTATGTGCAGAATTGCTTGAGGGTTGGAAGGTTCTAGAAAAGCCGCACCATACTTTGTATTCTGTATTCCAGAAAAACCAAAACCGAACAAAAGAAAATAAAACAGAAATTGCCCGGGGAAAAAACAAAAAACAAAGGAACAATACAAATGTGCCCTTACGGCCCTGCCTCACCAGTTAAAATGTGCCCTTGCAAATTAAAACTGGCCTGTGCTGATTAATCAAATTAATGCCTTAATAGGTCGACATACCAAGGGTAAGTAATACAAAGCAGGGAAATTGTTATTCAAAAGAGGAGGGAAAACTGGCAACAGAAAATAAAAGATTAAGGGGTGGAATACAGAGGTACCCTGAAATGTGTAGATTCATTGCCCGTAGCTATCAACGCTATCCAAAATGAAAAACCTGTCTTGGAGCCGAGGGAGTATATAAAGTTGATGCAGAGAGATCTCTGCCATGCTCAATGATTTAGAGCATCATTTGCACAGGAGCAGCCAACAGAGCTGTCGGATACAGGATGTTTCAGACTAATATGGAGCAGTAAACTCTGTGTTATAGGGAAGGGACTCTTATTCCCAGTTTGCAGTGATTTATGCACAAATAACTGGGATTTTATGCAAGAAAGTATGCTGATGAGAAAGGGGAGGAGAGGAAGTAGTGGAGGGAAGAGCTTCACCTCTACACATGACTGGGTTTCTCTGTTTATGATATAAAACGGCATCACTGCGCCTTCACTACAGTTCCTAATTTATACCACCTGATGGTTTGCAAATCACCAAGAGCACAAACTGCTTCAGCAGAAGGCTTGAGAAAGCAGGAAGTGATCAAGGAGACTGCTGTGCAAAAGCAGGCAGATGCTGGAGATAAGTTTGGGCAGAAGAACCTCCAGTCAAGGTCCTTTATCAGCAGCTTCCAATTTCTTTAAATTTCAGGGGCTAAAAGCCAATAATAACGAGCAGGCAATTGTGAAGTCATAGAGATGGGACAGGCATACTGTGACAATGTCAACATTGTGTGGTCATGGGGTGTGCTCTTTTTGCGATTGTAGAAGACAAATTTCCAAAATTTTCAAGAATTCACCGGGCAGCATGCTGAGAACAGCATCCCTAAAGCTCAACTTTGTTGAGCTCTAAATTTCCCCTCCAGCGAAGGGCTTTCAGGTTGTTTACCTCTGATGTCGAGGTATTATGTGCATCCTGGGAGTCATAATTCTTTGAGAGGTGCCTGCCATAGAGCTTAATGGGTAGTCAAGACCATGACTCCAGTGTCACCCACCCTTGCTTAGTTAACCATCCCCACCATTTTGTGACCAACCAGGGAGCCTGGCCAACTTGTGTTTAGGACTCCATTTCACAGTGGCCTCACTCATCAGTGAGTAATGATGAGAGTTGGATGGTTTCAGTTTCTCTGTTCTTTGCTTTGTTGTTATATGGTGTCAAGTAGAGATGGGCATGACTTAGCGGTATTTTCGTTTTTGTTTTTGTTTTTTTGTTTTCGTTACGTAACGAAACGAAAACGAAAAACGGTTCAAAAATGGACCGAAAATGGAAACGAAACAACTAATTTTGAGCCAATTTTCGTTTTTCGTTACTGGAAAAACACATAATGGAGCTAAATGGGGAGAAATGAAAAATTTTTCGTTTTCGTTTTCATTTTCATTACGTAACGAAACGAAAACAAAAAATTTTGAAATTAGCTCACGAAAACGGAAACGAAACGAAACGGACCCTAGCCGAAAACGAAAACGAAAACGAAAATTTTTTTCTGAGTCGTGCCCATCTCTAGTGTCAAGTCAGTTCTGACTCATGGTAGCCTTAGTAGGGTTTTGGAGACACGTGGACTATTCCTGAGAGTGGTTTATCATTGCTGCCCACCAGTGAGTTTTCTGACAGAATGGGGATTTGAACCTAGGTCTCTTGATTCCTCCATCCATGACATGACACTGTGTGCATTCTATGCTGCCAACTTACAGCAAATCTAACAAGGCTTTCAAGGTTCCACTCCCCCAGTGAGTTTCCATGGCCAAGTGGGGATTTGAGCCCTGCTGTCTAATCTGCCACTCTAGGACACCACGCTGGGAATCATCCATCACACAAGGTGCTCTTAAAAAGCAAGTGTTAGCTTTGAGGGGCAAGGAAAATGACTAGAGTCATTTAAGAGACTCTATCTTTCTCTGCCTGATAGAATGTTGATAGCCTGGTCCAGGATGTTGAAAGGCAGTGGTTAGAGAAGGCTTGTCTCATTCTGGATTGTCTTAACACAGGGTTTCTGAGCTAAAAATTTTTTTTAGAAGTGGTGCCTTCTGTGCACTTCTAGTAAGAGTTGAGTAGCCTCTGCCTAGTAGTAGAAGGAAGCTGCAGTAGCAAGTTTACAAGACATTAAGGAGAGAAACCTGGAGGTCCTTAATTCACAAGATGACCATGGCTGAAATCCAGTAGTAAGTTACACCTAGAGTAGCCCATCAGGGATTTGGTGAACCAATGTCTCTGGAAGTTCCCTTTATTTTTGTTTGGATTCCTCTTGTTTCCCCAAGAGCCTAGTGGCAAAGTGGTTAAATGCCTATACTGTAGCTAAAACCGCCCACGACCTGGGGTTCAATCCCAGGTAGCCGGCTCATGGTTGACTCAGCCTTCCATCCTTCCGAGGTTGGTAAAATGAGTACCCAGCTTGCTCGGGGTGGTGGCGGCGGCAATGTGTAGCCTGCATAATTAAATTGTAAACCGTGCAAAGAGTGCTTGAAGCGCTATGGGGCGGTATATAAGCAGAACACATTGCTTTTGCTTTGCTTTGTTCTGACTTAGTGGGCAAAATTTTCTTGAGCAGCTATATATGTTGTTGTTGTTCACAGAAGCTACATAAACATAAAGGCAAAAGTGCTGTCCACTAAGCACTTCTGTCCATGCATTGCACGGATGTGACAAAGGGAATTGTGTGACTGAGTGCTGGTCTAATTTTGACCAAGGCTTAGCTGGTTTGTATCCAAGCTAACTCAGTAAAGACTATTTTCAAAGGCTTTCATGGCTGGGATATGACAGCTGTTGTGAGTTTTTCAGGTTGTTTGGCGGTATGTTCTGGAAGTTTTTCTTCCTGATGTTTTGCCAGTCTCTGTGGCTGGCATCTTCAGAGGGGAAGGAGTTTAGGGAACTAGGAGTTCTCTCCATGATTTAGGGCAGTG
>JAHTLZ010000007.1:38851642-38866642 GCA_023846285.1 Phrynocephalus versicolor | reverse complement strand
GCCCGGCATTGCTCCCACTTGATCGATGGCTTAATTATCTTGGTCCCAGGATAGACAAAAACCACCAGCCTCCCCCCCCCCCCAAGAGAGGAGGCCTTTGGTGCCAGGTGTGGAAACAACTTCCGTGCCTTGGCCTCACAAGGATCTGAGAAACGCCGATATGGGAAAACACAGAGAAAGCCATCTCTGTCTCCCGTGTTTATTGGCAGGCTCTTACTGGCATAATAAGAGAGAGGATTAATATGAACTGGCACCAATGGCAGCTGCCCTGCAGGCCACGAGGGAAAGAAAAATGGCCGCTTGCTTGGACAGATGTTCCTCATGCCATCCCGGCAGCTGGAGCTCTCTGATGATTTTCATGCCTCTGACAGTGTGAGAATCTGGAAGGAGGCGCTCTTGGTGGGTGGAGAGCAGTGTCGTGAAAAACGCCACACAAAGGCCTGGTTGCTGTTTAATCAGTTCAACCTAAATGCCCCTTAACATCTGAGGAATGTCAAGAGAAGCTAAAAAGAGAGGCAAGGAGCTAGTGAAATTTTCCCAGATGCATGTGTGTGGCTGTGCGCGCACAAATAATTCAATTCCCTTCATGAAAAACAATTTCCTCTCAATGAAATCAGAGCCAGGCGATGTGATACACCTACCAGCCGGGAGCCACATGCAGTCATTTACCCAGTAGGAAATGCAGTGTACATTTTCATACTCCTGTCATTGAGAGGTGTGTGAGTGTGTGTGTGTTGAAAAGGAGGTCCTCCTTAGCAATACAGCAAGGAAGAAGAAAGGAGCCTGACACCAGGGGTGTTATTTTGGCATGTATGTTTCGGTGTATGGCACCTCTTATAAGTATTCTTTTGAGTTTTAAACACTTGTAAACTCTCCAGAATAGGGATTTCTCACTAATAGAGTGGTATATAAACTCAGCTAGCCATCCAGTCAACCATCCATTCATCCATCCAACCTTCGAACGAACGAACAAACAAACGAATGAATGAACGAACAAATGAACTAACTAACAAACTAACAAACTAACAAATTAACAAACTAACTAACCAACCAACCAACCAAACAGCCAGGCAGCCAGTCATTTTATGCAGATATCAGAAATGAAAGGATGGAAAGGACTGAGTGACAGCACATGTTTAAGGTCAGGAATAATGTCAGGAATTTCTTTATGCCACACGGTGCATGCCTTTGTAGTGCATGTATGCTAACTCGCATGGTTGTAACCATGTACTTCTCATTGCTCTACTTTAATCTAGCGTGCTTCATATATGCATGGCACAGGCTGGTAGGCGAAGGATGGAGGGAAATTTACTCTCCATTCTCTCACACACATACCCAAGCAGTAGCCTTAGCCAGAGGCAGAGGCATCTGGAAGCTTGTGGGGATGGGTAAACTCTAAAGATGCAGCTCCAGATAGTGGGTAAAATGGATGAGTAGCTGAGCAAACACTAGACCAGCTGAAATTGTTCCTGCATCTGTATCTCTGCTAGATATCTTAGGGATGTGGAGATCACTTTGGATGGTGGTTGCCAATCTTGGGCCCCCAAGTGTTCTTAGTAGAGATGGGCAAGAACCAAAAAAAATGGCGACTCGTTTTGGTTCGGTTCGTTTTAGGGTTCGTTTTGGTTCATTTCATTTTTAATGATTTTTTTGAATTTTTTTTTATAGATTTTTTATTGAATTTTTAAGGGGGGAACAGGGAAAAAGAGTATGGGTGGGGGGGAAAAAGAAGGGGTACAATTTTTAAAATTTACATTGAGTATATCAAGCAAAATAGAGATAGTAATTTAACATATTACTAAAATTGCCAAATATTATCACAATACTAATAAATTTGTTACTTCTTGCCATCTTTCCCGAGAGATCTCGTCGTAGTCTCACTTTAGATAACCAGAGAGTTTATCAATTTCGATACATTCTCTTATCTTTCCGTGGAAATCCTTCTCTGTTGGCGTGTTTGGTTGTTTCCAAAGTTTCGCATACAGTATTCTTGCAGCAACAATTACATGGTGAAGTACATATCTCTGGTCATAGGAAATATTTATATCTACTATATTTAACAAGAATAGTTCTGGTCTAAACTCTATCTTAATTTTCAAAGATCTTTCTAAGAAAAGTTTTACCATGTTCCAATACGCCTTTGCTTCTTTACAAGTCCACCACATATGATAAAAAGTTCCACAGTCATAGTTACATTTCCAACATTTAGGTGAACAGTTATACATCTTGGATAAACGGTGAGGTGCAAAATGCCATCTATAAAACATTTTGTAACAATTTTCCTTAAACGAAATAGATTTGAAGATTTTAACTGTATTCCACAGAGAGTCCCATTTATTTAAATGAATAGTATAACCAAAGTTTTCAGCCCATCTAATCATAGAGTCTTTAACCAATGTATCAATCATTTTTCCATTTAACAGTATATTATAAAATTTGCTAAGAAGCTTTGAATCACCAGAAGAAAGTATTTTATCAAATGGGGTATCAGTAGTCATAAAGCCACCCTCTTTGGAAAGCTCTTTGAAGTGTGAATGTATTTGTTGATATTTCCACCAATCTAGATTATAACCTTCTGATACTAATTTCCCTAATGGTTTCAATGAGAGGTCAGCATTCAGAAGGTGTCTGTAAGTTATAACTTTTGAAATTTCACTTGCCTGGGAGCTATAAATTGCTCCCAGTGGGGATAACCACATAGGTGCTTTGAAATAAAATTGTTTTTGAATCAATGACCATATTTTGATTAAGGCATTCCTTATCCAATGCTTTTTAAAGAGGGTAGGTAAATTTCCCTTATACCACATATAGTGATGCCAGCCCTTATCAAGGCCATAACTCTTGAGCTGTAATATTCTTTTATTTGTCATCAAGATCCAGTCTTTAATCCAAGTCATGGCGGCAGCCTTGTAGTATAGTACCAAATTGGGAAGGGCAAAGCCTCCAAATTTGCTTCTATCCTGCAAGTAAATATTTTTAATCCTTGCTTTTTTCTTTTGCCATATAAATATACGTATACTTTTTTCCAAATCTGAAATGATCTTAAAGTTTGGTAATATAGGCAGAGATTGAAATAGGAAAAGCATTTTAGGTAAGACATTCATTTTGACTGCAGCAATTCTGCCCATTAAGGATAGCTGAAGTCTTGACCAAGTTTCGAGATCAGCTTTGATTGTTTTAATAACATTAACATAATTGTCTTTGAGTAAAGAGTTACATCAGTTAGATACAGTAATACCCAAGTATTTTACCTTATTAGAATGTTGAAAACCAGATTGATTTACCAGTTTTTCGATCATGGGTGGGGTCATATTTTTAGTTAGAACCAATGTTTTTTCTCTATTCACCTTTAATCCGGAGATTTTAGAGTATGCCTCCAGGGTCTTTAGAAGTTCTACGGAGGAAGTCTGGGGGTTCTCCATGATAACCATCAGGTCATCTGCAAAGGCTTGTACCTTGTAAACTTCTCCCTTATTTTGTAGGCCTTGAATGTCTGGGTTTTCCCTTATTACATGAAGAAGAATTTCCAGGGTGGATATAAACAAAAGAGGGGAGAGGGGACATCCTTGCCTGGTACCTTTGTGTATATTAACTTTATCTGTGAGGTGACCGTTCACTACAATCCTGGTATTTTGGGTAGAATAGATTTGTTCAATAGCTCGCAACATTCTGTGGCCACACTGAAGGTAATCTAATTGAGTTTTGAGTAAAGACCAGGATACATTATCAAAGGCTTTCTCAGCATCAATGAATGCAAAAGCTACTTGTTTCTCGGGGTGGGATTCATAATATTCCAACACGTTGAGAAAAGTTCTGATATTGGATTGGAGGTGCCTTTTCGGGAGGAAGCCAGTCTGGTCGTGTGATATCAAAGAAGGTAAAATCATTCGCCATCTATTGGCCAGGATGGTTGCAAAAATTTTGTAATCCACGTTTAGGAGGGCGATTGGCCTGTAGTTCTGTATCAAATCTTTGGATTTCCCTTCTTTGGGAATCAGTGTCGTATGTGATGATTTCCAGGAATCTGGTATATTTTCGCCTTCAAATATAGATGTAAAGAGGTTTTTCATATTTCCAGAAATTGTCTCCGAGAATTTTTTATAAAATATGGCTGGTATTTGGTCGGGTCCAGGCGCTTTATTCAATTTTTGATGATTAATAGCCTCTGTTATTTCCATCATTGTGATAGGGGCGTTCGTCTGGGCTCTCTGTTCCTCAGTAAGTTTTGGAAAATTGGCTTGTTCAAGGTAATGGAAGATAGCATCATTGTCAATCATCTCCGGCTTGAATAATCTTTGGTAGTATTCCTCTATGATTTTTTGGATTTGTAATTGCTCTGTCTGATTTCCCCCAGTTTTGTCTTTGAGTGAAAATATGAGTTTTTGTGATTGTACCTTTTTTAACCTATACACTAACCATCTACCTGGTTTGTTTGCATTTTCCACAAAGTTCAGTTTGGCCAACTTGATTTTGTGAGCTATATCTGTAGTCAGAATCAAACTGAGTTCATGCCTACAAGAGGCCAGGTCTTTGTTCAACTTATCGTTACGGGGGTCTTGTGTTAAGTCCGTTTCAAGCTTTTTCATCATTTTAAGAGTTGATTCATATTTCTTTTTCCTCTCTTTATTCCGTCTTCCCATAAATTGGATAACAAATCCTCTAAAGTATGGCTTGAAGGCATCCCATACCGTTTTGAGTGGTGTGCCCTTATTCAGATTAGTTTCAAAATACAAATTCAAATCTCTAGCAGCCTCTGAAATGAATTCTTTATCAGTCCAAAGAGTTGGGTTAATTTTCCAGTGCCTAGGCATACCTGAAGATTTCAGTGTCCATAAGATGGCATTGTGGTCAGATAACACTCGAGGTAAAGTTTCAATATCCCTTGTAGTTAGTAGAAGGTCAGATGTAGCCCAACACATATCTATACGGGAGAAGGAAGCATATTGTCTTGAATAGAAGGTGTAACCATCTTTTAGTGGATTTTTCCTTCTCCAGATGTCATGAAGTTCTAGAATGTCGGACATGTCCAGAAACGATTTGGGCAGTGTGGAAGACGAGGTCTTGAGTTTTTTCCCTTTTGGTGTTTTCCTGTCTACTGAGGGAATGTGTACAGCATTGAAATCTCCCAATATTATAAGCTGGTGATTCCCATATTGCAACAGTTTCTGGGCCAGTTGTTCAAAGAAGGCTTGTCTTCCATGATTATCATTAGGAGCATATATACCAGCAATAATTGTTTCTTTAGATTGAATTTTTGCTTGGACAAGAATCCATCTGCCTGATTCATCTTTTTCCAGAAGGATTGGGGAAAGTTCTGGTTTAATATACAGTGCCACCCCATTTTGCTTCTTTTCTTTGTTTGATGTGGAAAATAGATTTCCCAATTTATTTTGTATTAAATATTGTTCATGTTTTCTCAATACATGGGTTTCCTGTAAACAGATGATGGAGCATTGTTGTTTTTGGAGAAAATTGAAAGTTTTCCGACGTTTCTGGGGCGTGTTCATACCATTAATATTCCATGTTAGAATTTTTTGGGCCATCTTGCTACTTCCAATAATATTTTTTCTTACCTGATTTTGGCCTGAGGTAGTTTTTCGGCCTGGCACCTCCCACTGCGCCACTAGAATCTTGGACGTGCTTTGAAGTCTCTTGTTTCGAAGTCTGGTCATCACGGCTGTCATCTTTGGTAGTGGTTTGAGTTCCGGTCATGTCCTCATCTTCAGAGGAGGATGGTGAAGAAGAGGAAGGGGAGTAGCCCAACTTCTTTGCATTTTTTTCAACGAAGGCTCTAGCTTTCTGGTGAGATTCAATTTTCTGTAATTTGCCTTCCCATTGGAAGGACAAACCCTGGGGGTAGAGCCACTTGTATCTTATGTCATGCTTGAGCAGGAGTTTGGTAAGGAATATATATTCTTTCCGTAATTGGTGAACCTCCCAAGGGACATCTTTCAGAATTGTTACTTTGGATTTATTGATTTCCACCTCCTTATCTTGGGTAGCCTTAAGGATGCAATCACGAGTGTATCTTCTAACCAATTTAACTATTACCTCGGGAGGGAGTTTATTTCTTCTGGTATAAGCCGTTGGTTGACGATAAATCACGTCTACCTCGCGAAGGAATTCTTCAAGATTTTTTTTTTTTGAAAAATTCATTTCGTTGGTTCATCTGTGAAGATTCTCAGTCATCCAGGTGCGTTTATCTGGGAGTTGAGTCATGGCTCAACTCCCAGATTTCGTTGGTTCATTGATTCATTGTTCAGTTTCCCCTGCTTTGTGCCATTTAATCCACTTGAGAGCGTGAGCGGGAAAAAACATTCAAAAAATTAAAAAATACCACATACCTTAAATACACACACTGGACTGACAGCATCCTCATCCTCATCATCTTCATCATCCACATCATCTTCAATCATCTTTACGGTGGCAGCGTCCACAGCGGTGGGGCGATCCACGGCCCCAGGGGCCAGGTCGGCACTGATTTTTTTTTCTTGTTGTTGTTTTTAGGGTGCCACCCCGGCCACCCTTGGGGCTGGGTTGGTGCACATTTTTAATTTTTTAATTTTTAATTTAATTTAATTTAATTTTATTCTCCCCCCCCCACTCCAACCATGTGGCCCACACTAAAAGTTCATTTTGTGCCCATCTCTAGTTCTTAGGATGCAATTTGCAGATGGTTTCACAACTAGGTGTGCTGGCAAGGGCTTCTCAAGAGTTGCAGTCCAAGAACGTTTGGGCAACCAAGGTTGGGAGGCATTGATTTAGGACTATTCTGATCCGGACCTAACCTGGTGATGGCATAGTGGCTGTGAGTTTGGGGTGAGATACATCTGTCATAACTCACCTCCTCCACCGCTCCTCTCCTTCTCTTTTCCCCTCCCCATTTTTGGCTCTTCTGCCACTGCACCCCAGCCTCCACAGCTATCAACTGGCAAAAGAGAACTGTATCGGCCACATCGATTGTGGTGGCAAAGGAGGTATTTGTGTATTTCCACCACACTCCAGGCGTATAAAGCCTCATATAATTTGGGCTCAAGGAATCTTGAAGGACCACATTGTCCCATACAAGAGTACTTGGGTTTTGAGATCTGCTGGAGGATCCTTCCTCAGGTTCGTCTAAGCTTTACAGGCTTGTTTGATGGGTATTCAGAGAGGCTAAAATTTCTTCTGTCTGGCAAAGAATATTTTATAGAGAGGCAAGCCTTTTGCAATTAATGTCTCAAACAACAGAATTTTAGCTGTTTTGTATTTTCCAAATTGAACTAATTGCATGTTAATTGTATTGAATTGTATTGAATTTGCCTCACGGCACAGTGGTTAAGTTGCTGTATTGCAGCTAAAACTGTGCTCATGACTTGGGGTTCAATACCAGGTAGTCGGCTCAAAGTTCACTCAGCGTTCCATCCTTCTGAGGTCGGTAAAATGAATACCTAGCTTGCTGGGGACTGGGGGGCAATGTCTAGCCTGCATAATTAAATTGTAAATTGACCAGAGAGTGCTTTAAACACTTTAAACACTAAGCATAACAATTTGTTTTGCTTTGAATTCATGATTTTAATTCCATGTTCATATATTTATTACTGCTTGGACTGAAATTTTACTCTATTTTTAGTTTTCCATCTCTGTGTCATTTTTCATATTTTCTTTGCTTATTGTTCTTAGCTTTATTATTCCCTTTTTAATTATATAAGTTGCCTCTTCACAGTCATCGTTTTAGCTTTGAATATTGTCTTGTATGTTTCTTGGTAACTGTTGCACACTTATTGTCTCCAACTTTGTTGCAGAGCGAGAGTTTAGGAGTTTGATTCTCCACTGTGCCTCCTCTGAGTAGAGCCAGCCAGTGTGGTCATGGGAAAACTGGACAGTCCTAGACTTCCCCCAGAAGAAAGGAATGGGAAACCACATCCGAGTATATTCTACCTGGAAAACATTGGAAAGGGTCACCATAAGCCAGAATTAATTCAACAGCATATAATTATTATTTTAAGCAACCTTGGTTCCAGTTCCTGGAGAAAAGGAGCAGAAAATTAAAAAAGCAAAAATGCAAAGTGTTCTGCTTATGTACCGCCCCATACAACTTCAAGAGTCCCTGGGCAGTTTACAGTTTAATTACAGTATGCAGGCTACACATTGCCCCTCCCATCCCCCAGCAAGCTGAAGGGTGAGTCAATGATGAATCTGCTACCTGGGATTGAACCCCAGGCCATGAGCACAGTTTTACCTGCAGTACAGGCATTTAACCACTGCGCCACATGGCACAGAATAGAATTAGATTAGGGACGCACAAAATGAAAAATGAAATGCTGTTTCATCATTTCATTAGGTAACAAAACAAAACAAAATGAAACAAAACAAAACGAGGAAGCAGCATTTTGTTACAGACAAAACGAAACTGGTTCCCCCCTTTAAAACAACCATTTTGTTCTGCTGTAAAATGGCTCCCTTACCTGCTGAGCTCACCACTGCTACCACCGCCACCACAGCAGAGCCTGGGATGGGAGAGGGCGAGGGCGAGGGCGTGCGATGAGAAGCCCTGCCGCCGCCGCTGTAGAGCTGGGGCTGGGAGAGAGCGAGCGCATGGAGTGAGAAGCACTGTTGCCGCTGCCGCCAAGTTGGGCCTGTGAGAGGTTGAGCGCGCATGCGGCGAGAGACCCTGTCACCACTGCCGCCACTGCCGAAGAGCCCGTGCTTCCCAGAAGCAGGAGGAGGAGGAGGAGGTGAGTACGAGCCCTTGGAGGCTCCCCCCCCCAAACCGTTTCATTATGGTTTCATTTTGTACAATTTTTTTTGCAAAAATTCATATAAAACGAAAAGAAAAAAGTGTGGGGGGTTATGACAAAATGAACCAAAACAGAAATTTTCAGTTTCATGCCCATCCCTAAATGAGATAGAATAAAAATGGGACACTGATTGGCATTAAAAGCTAAGAAAAAGAAGGATGATGGAATTTCATTGCTCATCTCATGCTTGAAGTGAGTATTACCTGTTCATGGAGCTCCTATTTTAAACCAGGAAACAAGAATTTCTGATATGTCTGTTTTAAAAAATAAATCAATTTGTTCATATTTTTCGGATGAAACTTGTAACTTTGACTAAACACACAGTAGCCTCAAAACAACAAATTTCTTTCAGGCTGAGTTTCACAATTGTCAGAAAATTACTAGACGCTTACTGAGTTTGTCTTAGGTGCATCTACGTATGATATCATTTGTTTTCATTAATAAGAGAAAATCACTAATAATGTTTCTTGTTATATTCTGTTTTGGACTGTGTCAATATTTTCCCTCATAACATTTGGTCTTAATTTCCTTGATTTGAAATACCAACTGTTTTAGGGAAGATATTGATTTTGGACAAGAAAAGAGAGCTGCATGGTGTTGTAATATGACATATTTATCCTTGATTAGCCATAATGTTAGCTGTAAGGAATGCTCACTAAATAGATTGTTGGAGTTGATTTAGGCTGCCTCAGCCTGCAACTACACTGTCAAATAGAATTTGCTTCAGGTGGAATAAAAGATGAATTTATATTTAAAACATCAACAACAGGTCGTTCAATTTAAATCAGTCCAGTCCTTTATACTCCGAATATTTCGTGTTTTTTCTCTGCTCGGGGCTTCTACTTTTTTCAAGTGGACTTTCCCCCATGTGATCAATTGTTTTGTTTTTCAAAAGTAGAATATGTGTTAGAGATATTATGGGTGGTATTCTGGTGATGTACTAAACCGGGTGTGGTGTTTTGGTCAACGGGCTCCCCTACACCTGATCTTTTGCCCTAGTCACCCTAAAGTTTTTTTAAATAAAACTGTTGTGTTTAGCGTTATATCACCTCATTGATACATCAATATAATTGTTTAGTATCAGATCACCATTGCACGGGTATTTTTTTTAAAAAAATCAATATGAAATAGAATCAACGCTGATGAATGACAGCAGATGACTATGTGACATCTGTGGCATGCATGTATGTATTTGTACTTTATTGAGAACTTTTCCCTAGCACTCTGTAGGCTCTTTAGTCTGGAAAAAAGGTGTCTGAGGCAGGGATATGATTGAGACACAAAATAACACAGCGCATGAGTAAAGTGGATAGAGGGATGCTCTTCTCCCTCTTAAAAATTACCAGAAATAGGGGACATCCACTCAAATTGAGGGATGAGAGAGTGAGAACCTTTAAAAAGGCTCTGAAAACCTTCCTTTTTAGAGAGGCATATGGCAACCTTACTACTTAATTTTTTTTAATTTTAATTTTAATTTTAATTTTCTTTTCTTTTAATTTTATTTTATTTTATTTTTTCTCTATTGCCACTCACGTCGCCTCTTGTGGAGGGCCCCTCCTCCTTTACTTTTGTTTTCTTGTTTTCTTCCCCCTTTTTTAATTGCTATCATATTTTATTGTAAACTGCCCAGAATTCCGTCCAGAAGATGGGCGGTATATAAATAAATAAATAAATAAATAAATAAATAAATAAATAAATAAATAGAACAGACAAAAATATTTTTTTACCCAGTCTGTTGTTAGTCTGTGGAACTCTCTGCCACAGGATGTGGTAATGGCATCTGGTCTGGATGCCTTCAAAAGGGGATTGGACAGATTCCTGGAGGAAAAGTCCATCACAGGTTACAAACATGATGGAGATGTGTGATCTCCAGGCTTAAAACCAGGGTACTTCAAGGACCAGATGCAGGGGAGTGGTATCAGGAGACAGAGATCTAGTTTCGTGCATTCCCAGACACATTTGGTGGGGCCACTGAGAGATACAGGAAGCTGGACTAGATGGGCCTTTGGCCAGCATGGCTCTTCTTATGAGTCCACCCACTTTACAATGGATCATAAACGGAAAGCTGGGGCTCAGCAGAGGGCATAGTGAAAGGAAGGGAGACTGTGGGATGTGACATGCATCTAACCATGTCAGATAGAGGAGTCAGTGTGGGTAACAGCAATCTGCAATCTCTGTATGATCACGTAATCTGAACAGAAGCATAAAATAGGCTGCAAATAAACTGGAGTGATTCGGCTTGTCAGTGTGGTTGCAACCTCAGTTTGATGAAATATCTCAATGATTTTTTTTTCAAGCCCAGTAACATTTTTTTGGTGTGAGTGGGACCAAGAGTTGTATTTCTTTTCTCATTGTGATCTCTACAATTTGTGCAGGCTGTCTCCGCACAAAGCAAGTGTTGTTTACTTTTTATGAAACAAAGCCAAGTCAACAGAAGCATACTCACAGACTCTACCACTGAACGCACAGGATAATTGGTTGATTCATATAACAAAGCAGCAGGCATTGTTATTTTGTGTTAAAGGCTTCTTGGCATTCTTTGCACCATTTTGCTTATCTGGAGGTTGTCATGGCAACTGAACTTCTTGTAAGTTCGAAACATTTCACTGCTCATCCAAGTGGCTTCATCAGTCTAAAGAAAGTTGGTGCAAGGCCTCCAATTTATAGTTCCCCTTGGTTTCACACACCCCTGATCTGAAGAGGCACATTAGGTGGGGAGTGGCCTGAATAGGCCGGTTAGTTGGACAATGGCCTGAATACACTGACGTAACTAGGGAGGGGTGGAAGAGTACATTTCCCTGGGGAGTGCAGCAATCTGGGGGTGCTTGGAGGAGGAGCAGGAGGAGGAAGCCATGCACCATACCACCAGCAGTCTTCCTTTAGCCTTGCTAAGGCTTGGCAATCCTTAGTCAGGGGAAAGGAGGAGAGGGAAGCAGGTGATTCACCCCCCCAAGCAGCTCCTCCCCTTACTAAGGCTTGGCGATCGTTATCCCGGGGAAAGGAGGAGAGAGAAGCTTGCAACAGAGGTCCTGCTTGGAAAAAAATTCCATTGCCTGCTTCCCTCTTGTCCTTTCCCCGGGCTAACAATCACCAAACCTTAGCTGGGGGAAAGGAGGAGGGGGAAGCATGTTACGGAGGCGATGCTTGAAAAAAAAACCCATCATCTGCTTAGAGGTATCTGCATGCTGTGCAGTTTGTACAGAAGAGCCTTAACTGGAAAGAAGACCCACAAAAAGTGCATGAGATGAAGAGACCCTTCTTCACCTCCCCCACCGTTCCCCCAGAATCTACCCCCCTTGTTCAGTGGGTGAGACATGGTGAGGTGGGGAGGAGAGGGCACAGCAACTGACTTTGTCTCCAGGTGCTCTAAACTCTGTCTACGCCACTGGCTAAATAGGCTCATTAGGCGCACAACATTTTGATCTCACAAGAAAAGAAGTCCAGTTGCCTTGACTCAACTTCCAGATAACCTCGCCTGGATAACAGAGAATCTTCACAGATATTTGCAGCCCTAGAGATATTAGGAAAAGGATGTAGTCTTTGTAATTTGTACAACCGTTTAGCATGGTTTGCCTTTCCTGTGAATAGTGTTTTGCCTGTAGTCCAGACTGTCTTTCAACTTTATGCTGCATAAGTTGAGTTCATTTGTTCTGGGATAAATGGAACATTGAACCAAGCAGAGCCCATCTCATGCAATTTTCATCTAAAAGGATAATATATTAGCTTCCATAATTATGCTTTTGGTTTCTGATGCCTCTATAAATGTTTTAAAGTAGGCTCAGGGCTTTTACTGTTAGACAAGGCTTGCCAAGACAGTTGGAGACAATGATGCTTTCACCTCCGTGATCAATCATTTGCCCAGTAAGTTACAAAAGCTAGAATAGACATTGTTTTGGCCATGGTTTCACCAGTTAAAACAAACTACTGATGTGCACAGATTTAACTTGATTTTAGCTTTGTAAAACTTTACCCGAGATGGCAAATTTCTTCATACTGTATTTAGCATGGATAGGACTTGAGATTCATCCTTATAGACCCAGGGCTTCACTCTTAAGGTTGTGGTTTGTATTTCTTGTTGCAGATACTTATATTTCTGATAAAATTCTTTTTTTTCCTTTTCCTTTTCCTTTTCCTTTTTTTTTTGCTAAGCAGTATAAGTGCAGAGAGCTGCCTAGATGCCCAAAGCACATCTGATCTCACCTGCTATAGGCGCCTGGAGTAGGAACTGGCAAACCACTCCAGTATTCCTGCCATGAAAACTCCTTGGACATGGGGTCACGGAAAGTTGGTCACAACTGTAATGACACAACACACACACACACACACACACACACACACACACACACACACACACACACACGTGCAGAGATCTTATCTGCAGAGGATAATAGTTACAAGTTCACCAGAGGCCATTCCTTGCTCATAAGCTGGTACTTAAGGTCTCAGTATGGCATGGTGGCTCAGCAGACTAGAGCGCTGAAAACTGTTGGCTACAAAGTCGGCAGCTCAGTGGTTCGAATCCCGTGTGCCATGCAGCGGAGTGAGCTCCCGATGTTAACCCCAGCTCCTGACAACCTAGCAGTTCAAAAGCATGTAAATGCAAGTAGATGAATAGGTACCGCCATAAAAAAAGTGGAAAGGCAAAATAGTGTTTCCTTGCAGTCATGCCAGCCACACAGCCATGTACTTGCACAATACTGGCTCTTTGGCTTGAATAGAGAGATAAGCACTGTCCCTAGAGTTGAACACAAGTAGCATGCATGTGCGGGGTTGGGGGAAGCTCTTAGTAACACAATCTGAGACATTTGTAAGAGAAAGAAAAAAGTTCTTTGCTTACAGTTGCTTGAAATTGCAGACTTGCATATACAGTACCATTTCTTTCTCGCACACTTATCAGTAACCAACTGAACAGATTAACAGCAGTAGCAACAGTCTCCAACAGAGGAAAGAGAAGAAGAAAAAAGCTCTCCGCAGAGAGTCTGGTCTCTCTTTGAAATCAAAGGCTGGAAGGAACAGTTGGTTAGTGCTGGATAGATCTACAATTAGCTCCTCACAGAAAAGACCTTCCCCGGCACACAAACTACAGATAGCACATGAGATTGCAAACCAAACCCCAACATGTATCCTGCCATATTTGCTGTGAATGGAACTTGTAATGCCATTTTCAATAATTCTTTTAGTTACAGTTCAAGGCAAGAAGCTTTTCATCTTTAACACTTATCTGGCAGCCAAGTAAAACACCAGTTGGCAAAGATTGTTGGGAACACTGTATCAATTCACTTCTTGATACTTAGGATGGAAAGAATTTCAAGCCATTAAAAAAGTCCTCTGAATCCCAGAGGGGAAAAACTGATATATTTCCCCATTTATCATTCAAATACTTCAAGACGGATTAAGCATTCATATGTCTTTGTACGTGAAAGCCCCTGGTTTGCAGAGGCAGAGAAGCAGGCCACTGTGTCTATCACAGTGCTAGCTGCCAAAAGTACCTTTAGCCAAAGAAGTTAGGGCCGTCTGTCGTACCCAATACTGGGACAGGCCTGAGAAAATATGCCTGACCCCATATTTTCAGCATCATAATTCATAGGCTGGAAAAAAAATAGTAGAGACCACCACCTTGCTTTCTAAACAGCTTGGAAGAGGGTGGGATTCATAGCACAGCCGTAGCCAGGATTTGGAGCACCTGGCGAAAAAGCTAGTTTTTGCGGTTTTGTCTGCTGCCCCCCCCACATTATTACCCACCCAGCAATGGGGGACCGAACCTGCGGGTGTGGTGTGTGTGTGTGTGTGTGTGTGTGTACCTGCGTGCACACACTTTGCTTGGCAGTGTGCTTTTTTTGTTGGAAAGAGAGGTAAAACACTCTTCTGCTACAGGGTCGTTTGTTTTAAATCACTTGCAAAACCAAATTATTTGAATTGTTTTGGCATGTGTAAATCCTTCTGTCAATATAAATTGCATCTTCGCCTGCCTCCCCGTCTGGCCAACCCTCCCTGTTTGTTTGCTCACTCATCTCCTTGCCTGGACCTTCTGCTTGCTCATCTTCCCATCCCACTCACCCACCAGCCGGCTGGCTTACGCCCTTTCCTGAACTGAGGACTGCTATCTGAGTGGAGAGCATTTGTGGTGAAGAGAGCCTCTCTCTCTCTCTCTCTCTCTCTCTCTCTCTCTCTCTCACACACACACACACACACACACACACACACACACACACACACACAC
>JAHTLZ010000007.1:38826011-38848705 GCA_023846285.1 Phrynocephalus versicolor | reverse complement strand
CTTCTTCTTCTTCTTCTTCTTCTTCTTCTTCTTCTTCTTCTTCTTCTGTGAAAAGCCCTACTAAGGGAAGCTAGGTTGCCCCCTCCTTGTTTTCCTTCCAGCTTTCAGTCCACTCCACCCTGGCAGTCATCATCATCATTGGCATCCTTCAGTCTCGAAAGACTATGGTATCATGCCTAGAGTAGAGATCCTAAAAACAACACCTAGTGTGACTAAATAGACCAATTTGTGAATGGCAGTCTCTACCGCACTGGGGGCAGATGTATTCTGTTTCTTGCCCAGTCCTCGAGTTTCATTCTTTCCGTGCCTGCCTCTTTTCCTCCGCCTGTTGGACAAATGCCTCTTCAAATTTATGTAGACCATGCTGAATCTCTTGCCTCTAGACAGTGCCATTGGAGGTCAGGGTTTCCCATCTGTTGAGGTCCATTCCCAAGGCCTTCAGGTCCCTCTTACAGATATCCTTATACCGCAGCTCTTGTCTCCCTCTGGGGCGCTTTCCCTGCACTAGTTCTCTGTATAGAAGATCTTTTGGGATCCGACCGTCATCCATTCTCACAACGTGTCCAAGCCAGCGTAGGCGTTGCTGTTTCAATAAAGTGTACATGCTAGGGATTCCAGCTCGATTCAGGACTATGCTATTTGGAACTTTGTCGTGACAGGTAATGTTGAATATTCGCCTAAGATAGCGCATATGGAAGGTATTAAGCTTTCTTTCCTGTCGAGCATGGATGGTCCAAGACTTGCTGCAATACAAAAGTGTGCTCAGTACGCAAGCTTTATAGACCTGTATCTTTGTATGTTCTGTCAGCTTCTTATTGAGCCATACTCTCTTTGTTAGTCTGGAAAACATAGTTGCTGCTTTATTCGTTTATTCAGCTCAGACTCTAGTGAGAGTGTATCTGAGATAGTTGAGCCAAGATACACAAAGTCATGGACAACTTCCAGTTCTTTTGCAGAAATTGTAATGCGAGGAGGAGAGTCCACATTCTGGCCCATTATTTGTGTTTTTTTCAGGCTGATTTCTAGCCCAAAATCTTTGCAAGCCTTACTAAAATGGTCCATGAGTTGTTGGAGATCTTCAGCAGAGTGAGCAGTAATGGCGGCATCATCAGAGAAGAGGAGATCCCGCAAACACTTCACCTGTACCTTAGACTTTGCTCTCAATCTAGAGAGGTTGAAGAGTTTTCCATCTGATCCGGTCCGGAGATAGATACCCCCTGTTGAAGTTCCAAAAGCATACTTCAGCATGGTAGCAAAGAAGATCCCAAACAAGGATGGCGCAAGGACACAGCCCTGCTTCACGCCACTTCAGATGTTGAAGGGATCTGACACCAGGCCATCGAAAACTACATTGCCCTTCATATCCTCACGAAAAGACCTAATGATGTCAAGGAGCTTGGGTGGGCATCCAACCCGGAGCTTGCAATTAGGGATGATAGTAAACTTGCCCAGGCATTAATTCCCTCTCAGTCACGTGATACAGATAATCACAGAAAGAACAAGGATATACGGCCAGCTCAGGCTACACAGAGGAGTCAAAAGAACTGACTCATTGGAGCCCACCTTAGCACACGACCTACCTCTCCAGTAGCAATCATCTCATGAAACATTGCAGGCTGGAAGACTAAAGTAGCAGATGAAGACTTTTTGATCTACTTGAAAGGATTTGATATCCTCCTACTGCAAGAGACATGGCTGCAGGAACAATCACAGCTACAGATCCCAGGTTTCAAAGCGTTCTCCCTTTCTGCACGTAAACTCAAGGCTAAAGGGCGCCCACAGGCTGGTATAGCCACATTGGTAGCTACTAACTCAAATTTAAATCCTGAATTAATAGCTACATCTGATCTGAATTGCAACAACTGTAATTTTTTAGCTATTAAGATAACTTTGGAGGGAAGAGGTATTTTAATAATTAATGTTTATATGCCCCCATACTCTACTCAGCCAATCTTAGAGCAGCAGTGGGATCTTCTGGCAATTTTCTTAGGCAAGTTGGAGGACCAATTCCCCAACACAGACTTCATAATTGGGGGAGATTTCAATGCCAGAGTAGCCAGTGACATGGACATATTTGCTATGACCCCAGAAATAGATCTAGACTCTTCAATGCTATTACCATTCAATCATAAGCGATGTTCTAAGGATAAGAGCACAAATGCAGCAGGGCATAATATGGCAAGATTCTGTATCCAACATAATTGCATATGGCTGAATGGCTTAACAGAATATCCCAATTCAGGAGAATTCACCTTCTCTTCTATTAGAGGAGCTAGTGTTATAGACTACATTATGGTGTCCCTACCCCTGAAACCCTTTGTGGCTGAATTCACGGTAGGGGATAACATTTGTAGCGATCACTTCCCATTGTTACTTACGTTGAACCTGAAAACTGAGGGTAAATCAATGCTGATAAGACGAAACCAAAATTCAGAGGTACTCAATAAGATAAGATGGAATGCAACAACAAAACTTAAACTGGCCCAGCTACTAAAATCTAAATCACTTATAGACCTTAAATCCTCCATTACGACCTCTAATGATCCTAGGGATGTAATTGGAGCCTACGAAGGATTGACAGCACTCTTATCTAAGACACTAAGCTATAATCCAACTTTAGAGCAATGCAGGACAAACCACATCAAACAAGACTGGTTTGACTGCGAGTGTATAGAACAGAAAATTATCTTAAGGAATATCTTCAAGCATTATAAGGACCAGGGGCTAGCATATATACCAAAGGAATTCTATGAAACAAAAAATCAGTTAAAATTGCTGTACAAGGCCAAAAGGCAAGCCTTCATCCATAACCAATGGAATCAATTACTCACAGCAATATCCCTTAAAAAATCCAAACAATTTTGGGACATAGTGAACAATACAAACAGAAATAATTATTTGGATCCAGCCAACATTGAACCAAATATTTGGCACAGACATTTTTCATCTCTGTTCCATAATGGAGGTAACTCCATCAGTGCCAGCGAGGAAACCATGCCTAAGGGTCTTCCAGAATGGCCCCCAGTCACTCTTGTAGAGATAAAAGAACTAATCTCCCAGTTAAAACTGGGTAAAGCACCAGGGGCTGATATAATACCCCCAGAGATACTGAAGTTTGATGCTGACTGGTGGATGGCACCGTTGGCTGCCCTTTTCACCATGGTAGACAAATCTGGCTTGATACCAGAAGCCTGGACCAATGCAATAGTTGTCCCAATCTATAAAGCAGGTGACCCCTTAAACCCAGGTAATTACAGACCAATTAGTCTCCTATCTGTTATTGGCAAACTTTATACCAAACATCTTCTAAACAAACTAATTGACTGGGAGGAGCAGACATCAGTAATCGGACCAGAACAAGCAGGTTTTAGCAAGGGGAAATCCACTCTTGATCATTGTTTTACCCTAGCACATCTGGTAAATAAATATGTAACTCATGCTAAATCTAAATTATATGTGGCCTTCTTAGACCTGAAAGGGGCTTTTGACTCAGTAGACCGTGAGAAATTGTGGGACAAATTAGCCAACCTCCCAATTGACAGAAGATTAATATTTCTTATTAGGAGATTGCATTTGGCAACCTCCTGCCAAATTAAATGTTCTAACTCAGGGATCCTAACTGAGCGAATAACTATCAACAAAGGTGTCAAACAGGGTTGTTTACTAGCCCCTTCCCTGTTTAACTTGTTCCTCAATGATTTAGCCCCGCTATTGTTGGAAACTGAAGGACATCCCCCTAAAATTGGCTCCACTCCAGTCCCTCTACTTCTGTACGCGGATGATGCCGTGATCTTGTCTCGTACCAAACCTGGCCTAAAACGCTTGATGTATAAATGCCTTGATTTCCTAGGTAACAACAACTTACAACTTAATTACAATAAGTCTAAAATTGTTGTATTTGCTAAATCTTGGAAATTGTACAGGTGGATCTTTGCTGGAAGAAAGATTGAACAGGTTAAGCATTTCAAATATTTGGGTATCATGTTTCACTATAAACAGTCCTGGGTGCTCCAACGCAAAGTGGCAATACAACGGGCCAAAGGCACCACCCAGGCAGTTTGCAGATTTTTTTATAATACAGGAAACAGATATGTACCCTCCGCACTAAAAGTGCTCAATGCAAAGATTGTACCTCAGTTGTTGTATGGCATACCATTATGGATCAAGGCATGGGACCATTCTCTAGAACAAGTGCAATCTATGTTCCTACGGAAGATCTTAGAAGTACCAACATGTGTACCATATGCGGCTCTTTGTTTAGAAACAGGCCAAAATATGGTAGCAACTCAGGCATGGTCGAGAGCAATCAAATATTGGTTAAAGATCCACTACAACTTTAAAGAGGGTAGCTTCATACACCAAATTCTCCAAGAACAGGTCAGGGCACAAGAACTTGACTACATTGAAAAGAAAATTTCAAAAATAGGTCTATCATTAGAACAACTTGGCTCTCTGCCCCAAAAAGAAGCATTTCATGTTATTAAACGCAGACTACTAGATATTGAATTCCAGGATCTCCTGAGTTCAGCAAATAAGACTTGCTCACCCTTAAACCACTTAATTCCAATTAGGCAAGGCCAGAGTGCTAGATATCTTCATTTACTACAGTCACCACAAAAACGCAGAGCTTATTCTCTGGCCAGATTTAATGTAATGCCTTCAGCACTATTAGCAGGTAGGTTCCAAGGCATTCCGTATAACAAGAGGAATTTTTCGTGCGAGTTGGGAGGAATTGAGTCTCTCGCACATATGTGTTTGTACTGCCCTCACTACTCAGTACCACGCATGCAATACCTGGGCCCAATATTATCTAGGGTGAAGGGATGGCCAGATGCAGGAATAATGCAATTAATGCTAAATGATCTAGTGGAAGACAGGGTGAAGAAGGTAGCGGGTTTTATGGCATACATAGTGAATCATGCTGAAACTCCACAGCCTGTATCAATACTCCCACTCTGAGCTATGTTTGAATGTCAGTTGCAATCATTGACTTGGTTATTGCCAGAAAACCTAAATTAGGTTTCATATATGTGTTTTATTTATATGTGTGTTTTATTTATGCCATTAAAGGTTTGATTGATTGATTGATTGAGTATTTTAAAGAGTCCGTCCTGACTAACCATATCAAATGCCTTCGTAAGATCTATGAAGGCTACAAAAAGTGGCTCTGGAACCAAAAAATGTTCCCTGCATTTCTCCTGCAACTGCCTGAGGGAAAATACCATATCAGTAGTGGATCTGTTGTTTTGAAAGCCACACTGTTATTCTGGGTAGACTCTCTCTGCAAGTATCTGGAGCCTCTTCAGTATAACACGTGCAAACAGCTTCCCGACAACACTAAGAAGAGAGATACCACAATAGTTGTTACAGTCGCTCCTGTCACCTTTGCTCTTATAAAGCGTAACAATATTAGCGTCCTTCATATCCTGTGGTACTCCCCCTTCCCTCCAGCAAAGGCAGAGGATTTCGTACAGTTCAGTGGCGATGATATCTTTGCAGCACTTCAGAACTTTAGCAGGGATGTTTTCTTTCCCAGGTGCCTTGCCACAGGCAAGTGAATCCAGAGCTACATTTAGTTCTTTTAGTGTTGGTTCATTGTCAAGCTCCTCCAAGACAGACAAGCACTCAATAATATTTAAGACTTCTTCGGTTATTGTGTCAAGGAGAGGAACTTTACGTTCTTCTGGCAGGGAAAACCATCAAACTAGACCAGGGAATGTGGGGTTGGCTTTGCTGTTAGAAATACTTTACTAGGTCTCATTATCCCACCTGCTGTAGGAAGTGAGAGAATCCTGTTCATGCAACTACACTCTACAGCAGGGTTGGTTACACTTATCAGTGCATACACACCACTATCATCTCCAGCAGAACTTAAAGACAAATTCTATGATGATCTAGCTGCCACTATCAAGAAAATCCCTGAGAAAAGATCAATAGCTATCCTCGGTGACTTTAATGCCAGGGTTGGAGCTGATTATAACTCCTGGCCCACCTGCCTAGGTCGGTTCGGCATTGGAAAGATGAATGAAAATGGCCAACGCCTGCTGGAGCTTTGCTGCTATTATGGTCTCTGTGTCAGCAAGACATTCTTTAACACAAACCCCCAGCACAAAGTCTCTTGGAGACATCCAAGATTGAAGCACTGGCATCAGCTCGACCTGATTCTCATCAGGCGCTCCAGCATTTCTAGCGTTACAATCACACACAGTTATCAGAGTGCCGACTGTGACACAGACCACTCCCTGGTGTACAGCAAAGTAAAACTGAAAACAACGAGATTGCACCACCTGAAGAAGGAAAGAAGATCAAAAATTGAGACCAGTAAGACCTATAACCAAGGAAAAGTGGAGGAATTCTCCCATGTACTCAAGGAAGCTCTTCCTGGCCCTGCTGAAGATAATGCATCTAAATGTTGGGAACATTTTAAGAATGTTGTTTATAACACTGCTTTATCAGTATTCGGCAAGGAGATTCGAAAGACAGCAGATTGGTTTGAAGCCCACTCAGAAGAGCTGATGCCAGCTATTGAGGAAAAGAGGAGAGCCTTGACTGCATATAAAGCTTGACCCAGCGAGCACAACCTACAGGCCCTGCGAGCTGTTCGTAACAAAGTCCAGCAGACTTCCAGGAAATGTGCTAACAATTACTGGCTGCAACTGTGTTCTCGGATTCAGATGGCAGCTGATACAGGTAATATCAAGGGGATGTATGATGGAATTAAACAGGCCTTAGGGCCAATACATAAGAAAACTGTACCCTTAAAGACTTTTTCAGGTGAGATCATCCAGGATCGTTAGCAGCAGATGGCACGCTGGGTGCAGCACTACTCTGAACTATATTCCAGAGAAAACACAATAACCCTGGGAGTATTGTAATAACAACCATGTGACATCAAGTAAAATCTGACTTACAGTGATCCTTTTCAGGGGCGACCCTGGGACTGTGCAGCTTGGCCAAGGGCACACAGGCTGGCTCTATTCATAGGAGACACAGTGGGGATCACACTTCCAACCTCTGGCCCCACAGTGAGACACCTCTCACAGGCATTTGGGGTTTATCTTGAACAGCAGAGTTGAAGCAATGTCCAGGTTAGAGACAAAATACGACAGACTCAGTTGCTGGTTTTCTAGTGCAGTCTACTTACAATATTTACAGTTGGGTGTGTTTGTTTCCAGACCTCTTTATAAAATGTACCTTAAAGGCTTGCAGTGCTGGAACACTCTCCAGAACATCCCAATGCAAACATGGACAAGATAAAGCAGCAAGACTACCCCAGCCTCTTCCAGCCAAAAATGCAAAGAAAAGCAGTGCAAACAAAGATTAATAAAAGCTAGCTTCCTATCTTACCAAGTTCGAAAGGTCCAAATCCCTCAGCAAACCATGTCCAGAATGGCTCCAAAACACCATTAAAAATGCTCTAACTCTGTTGTGTATTGATCTGCAATTGCTGGTTGAAGTAACTGCCTTCCTGTTCCAAAGGGAACAGGCCTATTGGTCGATTCTAGTTGCTGCATTTGGATCCTCAATTCTATTCGTTCCCGCGAAAAGGCAGCCTTGTGATTGCTTGTAATTGTTCCCTCCAAAATGTATCTTTTCCCAGCCAGTTCTGGTGCCTATAAATGTAACTCCCTCTCCCCAGTCCCCAGTCTTGTCTCTCCCTGATTAAAGAGCTGTTCACTAGAAGCTGTCTCTAGCCTGCTTTGTATCAGAGCTGAAATAACTGCTGAATCACTAACCCCACGCTACAATACTGGCGACGAGGATGGGATCCGGAATGCTGAGTAGCAGAGGCTCATCACGCTGACTCAGAGTCCGGATCGCAGCAGAGACAAGACTCACCTGCTGGCTAGAAGACGACCCTGCCCACCTGGAGAATGGAAAGTCCACGGGTCTTGGAGCCCTTCCAGCTGTCCGAGCCTCACACTTGGGAGGACTATGTTGAGCGTTTTGAGTTCTTTGCGGTGGCTCAAGGAATCGCAGATGCCAGCAAAAGAAGGGCCACATTCCTGAGTTGCTGTGGGCGGGAGACCTTCATGTTGGCCAAGGCACTGCTTGCCCCAGCAAAGCTGAGTGAGACAGCACTCACAGACATTTTCGCCTGGCTGACAAGCCACTTGGCACCTACCAAAACCCAGATGGCCTGGCAGATGGAGTTCCAGAAAAGGCAGAAGCAAGCCGGAGAATCTGTGGCTGCATTCCTAGCAGGACTCCGGGAGCTTGCTCAGCACTGTGGCTTCCCAAATCTTGAAGACACTCTCTTGAATCAATTTGTTGGGTGGCTCTGCAGCAAAAAAGCCCGAAGGCGCATTGTGGCAAAGGAAGATATCACCCTTGCCTCTGCTTTGAAAGAGGCCTCTGCCACAGAGAATTATGAGCAGGAAGAGCTCAATGCCAGTAGAAAGACCACGAAGCTGTGGGTAGAGGCTGCCCATGCCATGGATGAGCCAGAGGCTAGTCCAAGCCAGAGCCCAGTCCGTGGTGTCGAGTTGGTGCGTCAGGCGGATGCACGGCCCAAAGATCGCTGAGGCGCTTGCACAGGCTGTGGCGGACACCATGAGCGGAAAAGCTGCCGTTTTCGTGATGCTATGTGCAGGGCTTGCGGTAAGACAGGACACATTGGCCGGGTCTGTTGGTCAGTGGCAGCTGCAACAATGGGATCACCTAGATCAACGTGTCGCAGATCATCCACCACGACTCATCTCCTGGACAACTGCAATTATCTCACAGAGATCAACGGAGAGATCGTGCAGTTTCCGGCGCAGGGCAAACCATCCATCAGAGTGAAGATCGAAGGTCGACCGTGCGACATGGAGGTGGATTCCGGATCTGGATTCACCATTGTCTCAGACCAGACTGCAAGGGGGCTCTTTCCTGGGGGTAAGTTCCCCTCTCTAGAACCATTCCCAGCAACCTTGCAATCATACACGGCGGGCCGCATCCACATTCTAGGAATGTGTGCTGTGAGGGTACAAATCTGGGAGAAACAGGCCATGCTTAAATTGGTGATTGCACAGGGGAGTCGCCCCAGTCTTTTGGGTACTGACTGTTTTCCTGCCTTGGGGCTGAGTATATCAGGGCTCAACTCAGTCCAAACTTCCCCAGAGTTGGGCAAGATATTAGGCCAAGAATTTGCTGAACTCTTCAGTGGAAGGCTGGGTTATAAAGGGCCTCCAATTGACTTTGAGCTGGACCCCAGGGTGGCTCCAATCCGACTCCGCCGCAGATTCTCTCCCCCAGAATGCTGCGATGGTCTATATTCCTGAATGGGTTCCAGTACACCCTGACCCATGTTCCAGGGAAAAGGTTGTGCCACGCTGATGCACTAAGTCGCTTGCCCCTTCCTGGTGTGTGCGATGCAGATCCTGCCCAAGCTGAACGAGTGATGATGCTGGAAACACTTCCGCCCCCCTCGGTAACTGCCACTGAAATAGCTGAGAGAACAAGGAAAGATCCCGCTCTCTCCCGTGTGCTCACTTGGGTGGGGAGGGGATGGCCAGGTGGCCCGCATGAGGAAAATTTTAGACCGTACGCAACAAGGCAACATGAGCTATCCCTGCATAAGGGCTGTCTCCTATGGGGAGACAGGGTGATCATCCCAGCACCACTGAGAAACAGGGTTCTGGATACACTGCACTTGGGGCATCCAGGAATGGTCAGGATGAAGTCGCTGGCCCGGTGCTATGTATGGTGGCCTGGGATGGACCAAGATGTTGAAAGATGGGTACGGATGTGCAAGGCATGTCAGGAAGTACGCCCAGAAGTGGCCAAAGCACCAGTCCACTGGTGGGAGCAGACCCGGACTCCCTGGAGCCGGCTGCACTTAGATTTTGCTGGGCCATTCCAAGGAAAGGTTTTTTTGGTTATCGTTGATGCGTATTCTAAATTGTTAGAGGTGGCTATGGTTCCCAGCATGTCATCAGCTGCAGTCATCAAAGTGCTGAGACAGCTGTTCGCAACCCATGTGTTGCCCAAGACCATTGTCTCAGACAATGGAACAGCCTTTGTATCCCAAGAATTCAGGGCATTTCTGGCTGATAATTTCATAAGAGGGGTCACCTCAGCTCCTTTTCATCCCTCATCCAATGGGCAGGCTGAGCGCATGGTGCAGACAGCCAAGGGATCTCTTGCACGCTTGATGGAGGGTGACCGGTCAACGCGCATTGCCCAAATGTTGTTCTTGCAGCATGCGACGCCGTGTACTACTACGGGCAAGTCGCCAGCAGAGCTGCTTCTAGGTAGAAGACTGGTGACGGTGCTGGACTATGTCCACCCAGACAAAATGCCAAACCGCAAGGCTAGAGCACCTCCACAGGCAGAGAGCGACTCTACAAGGTTTTTTGCTCCTGAAGATTTGGTCTGGGTGAGAAATTATGCCAGAGGTCCCCTGTGGGTGCCAGCGGTGATTACCAGAGCATCTGGGCCAGTCTCTTATTATGTGACCATTGAAGATGGCAGGGTCTGGCGTAGGCACGTGGACCAACTGAGGTGCAGAGCGCCCAGTAGATTTGGTACCGGTATGGGTGAATTGCAGCCTGAGAGTGACACTACCCCCATTAATGAGTCCCAGCTGCAAGACCAGAGCGGAGATGCCCCAGGAATGCAGGTACCAGTGGCGTCAGCAAATGAATCTACTCCTGCACGTCCTCATGGCGCCGAGGAACAGATCAGGGACACTGAGTTGTCTGAAACCCCCTCCGTGTCAGACGAAGCTATTACAGTAGACTCTCCACCACAGACACTGCCTGCTGAAGCCCCTGCAACACCCGTAGTCAGGAGATCAACTAGAAGTCGCAGGGCCCCACAATATCTAAAGGATTACGTGTGCTGTGCCCACCAGGGGGGGGGAGGGGTGTTGTGTATTGATCTGTAATTGCTGGTTGAAGTAACTGCCTTCCTGTTCCAAAGGGAACAGGCCTATTGGTTGATTCTAGTTGCTGCATTTGGATCCTCGATTCCATTGGTTCCCGCCAAAAGGCAGCCTTGTGATTGCTTGTAATTGTTCCCTCCAAAATGTATCTTTTCCCAGCCAGTTCTGGTGCCTATAAATGTAACTCCCTCTCCCCAGTCCCCAGTCTTGTCTCTCCCTGATTAAAGAGCTGTTCACTAGAAGCTGTCTCCAGCCTGCTTTGTATCAGAGCTGAAATCACTGCTGAATCACTAACCCCATGCTACAATAAACTCCTTCCACCCCTCCACAAACTTTGCATCCTGCAATGCACGCAGGGTACACATTTTTTTTGCAAGGCATTATGAAGGCCCATAGGGAACATTTACTATCCAAGGCAGCCCTAAGCCTGGAAATTTCAATTTGTTATCTGAAAAATTTGTTATCCGAGGCATTCTTTATCTGAGGTATTATTGTACTTAAAAATATATCATCCTAAACACCTCTCTTTCTACAGAACAGCCGATGGACTTCACTGAAAAAAAAAAGTTCTGGGTTTTAAAGTTTTTGTTGTATTGTCAACATTGAGCTGCAAAGTCTAGTACTTTTCCTGGGGTTTTCTTATTCTCAGAAAAATGCAAATCCTTTCAATTTTGAGGTAAAATCTAAGACCCAATAAATCCTGCCAGGATATCCCCAGTGTTTTATCCACCTTTAGGTCATACAGCATCATGCAGGCTGTTTTAACTTTAAGTTTGAACTTTATTCTGTTTTTGAAGCATTGTGCCTGACTAAGAGCTTGGTTCTGCTGACAAAAAGAGCTGCGGTTGAATTTTTGCTTTAAAAATTCAGTTTAAATTAAAGTGTCTCCATGATGTGAGTGAAATGTGTGTGTGTGTGTGTGTGTGCATGCGTGCGCGCACACGTGCACGCACACTTTGCTTGGCAGTGTGCTTTTTTTGTTGGAAAGAGAGGTAAAACACTCTTCTGCTACAGGGTCGTTTGTTTTAAATCACTTGCAAAACCAAATTATTTGAATTGTTTTGGCATGTGTAAATCCTTCTGTCAATATAAATTGCATCTTCGCTTGCCTTCCCATCTGGCCAACCCTCCCTCTTTGTTTGCCCACTCATCTTCTTGCCTGGCCTTTCTGCTTGCTCATCTTCCCATCCCACTCACCCACCAGCCGGCTGGCTTACTCCCTTTCCTGAACTGAGGACTGCTGTCTGGGTGGAGAGCATTTGTGGTGAAGAGAGCATCTCCCAATACTTTTTTAGGTTCTGGAAATTTCCAAGGACATTCACGCAGGCATGTTCAAGCACGTTCAAGCACGTTCAAACATCCATGGTAGAGCCTTGTGGTGCAGTGGTTAAATGTCTGTACTGCAGGTAAAACTGTGCTCACAACTTGGGGTTCAATCCCAGGTAGCAGGCTCATGGTTGACTCAGCCTTCCATCCTTCGGAGGTCATAAAATGAGTACCCAGCTTGCTGGGGGGTGGGGTTGGCGGCAATGTGTAGCCTGCATACTGCAATTACTTGAAGTGGTATGGTGCGGTATATAAGCAGAACACTTTGCTTTTACATATCCATATAACAACAACAACAAGAACAACCAATTTATACATTTATATACCACCCATCTTCCAAGAGGAACTCCAGGTGATGCGCAACAAACATGGATGACAGAGCAATAATACACGTAACGTTAAACCAACAATAATCAAATGGATCACAAATTATCACGGTCATCTAAAAAAAAAGGTAAAATAAACTAAAAAATATACTAAAGCTAACTGACAAAGCAGACTTATGGCCAGGACAAAAAAAAGTCCCCAAATGCCTCTCTAAAGAGTAGAGTTTTAAGATCTCTTTTAAAGGCCAGCAGGATTTGAGATGGCTGTGATGTTCTAGTGCAGTGGTGTCCAAACTCTGGTCCTCCAGATATTTTGGACTACAACCCCCACAGTGCTTTCTGACTGGCCATGCAGGCTTGAAATTCTGGGAGTTGGGGTGCAAAACATCTGGAGGGCCAGAGTTTGGTCACCCCTGTTCTAGTGGGTAAGTATGGATTCAGAGATGACCACTCAAAGAACTACAGTTACAAGGAAACAAAATGTCCTTACTTTATTTGCAGTAGCTTTATTGCTTATGAATGGTAGGCAATGACAAAACAACAAACTAGAGATGGGCACGACTCAGTGAAATTTTCGTTTCCGTTTTTGTTTTTTTGTTTTCGTTAGGTAACGAAACGAAAATGAAAAGTTTTCAAAAACAAAACGGAAATGGAAAAGAAACAAAAAATTTTGCTGTGTTTTTTCGTTTTCATTGCGGCAAACACATTGAATTGAAAAGAATGCTAACAAAACAGAATTTTTTCGTTTTCGTTTTCGTTTTTTTCGTTTTCATTAGGTAATGAAATGAAAATGAAAAATTTGCGAAAAACCCAACAAAAACGAAAACGAACCGAAACGGACCCCTAAATGACCAAACAAAAAACAAAAAACAATTTTTTTGAGTCGTGCCCATCTCTACAACAAACAATGAAAATGTTTGGAATGAATGAGTAAAGAATCTGTACAATAACTGTAAAACCCCGCATGTTCAAAACTAAAAGGAATTAAAAGTAAACCAAAAGGACTCCAAAAAAGCTCCCTACCTCCTGCTCTAGCTAATCTTTCTTTGCCACTTTCCCCAACACTTCAGTCAAGCTGCAACTGAAACTGAGCAACTCCAGAGAGCTTAAAAACTGATATACTCAATAAGTATGAAGCTCCGAGATAAGTGTTTGGAATCTTAAGCCAATTGCTTTAAAAGCCTTATGAAGTATATAAGCAGCTGAAAATAAGCAATTTGCTCTGAATAGGGGTGTAACATGTTGCGCTTTAAAATGGCACTCAAGGCAGTGGAATATGCTGCCACGGAGGGTGGTGGAGTCTCCTTCTTTAGAGGTTTTTAAGCAGAGGCTAGATGGCTATCTGTCGGAAATACTGTGATGGGGTTCCTGCGTGGCAGGGGGTTGGACTGGATGGCCCTTGAGGTCTCTTCCAACTCTATGATTCTATGGGTCAAGCCACTTCTTTCTACCTTGCTGAAGTGGGCATTGCAGCACAAACATGTAAGTATAGGACTCTTGGTATGGTTCAGATGATGCATATAGATTTCTATACGTTTGGGGCATATATTTGGATCCTGAGGAAATGTGAAGATCCGTCACTTGTTTAACATCTGGTTCGATACTGTCCAATGCTGTATGGTATAGTTACAGTTGATTTGAGCTTGTTTATAAAGTAAATTGTTTTTATTTTATATATATAGCTCCTTAAGAAGGCCAAAATGCATTGAGCATTTCCAATCAGAATAAAGGTGAAATTTGGGACTTTCTTTTATTGATAGAAGCAAAAAAGGAGACCACATTCAATGAAAGCAATAATGAAATCTCTGTCAAATCTCCTTTGATTTGGATTCCTTCACTGAGCAGGGGGTTGGACTCAATGGAATCCTTCCAACTCAATTATTCTATGATTTTATGATTCTATGAAAACAAGAAAAACAATTCATTAATAGCCTTATATTTCAGTACATTCTCCCCCCCATCCCCCGGCTAGCAGTTTGCCAAATCCTGCTGGATTATATATCAATTTTCGGCTTTACTGGCACTGCTTTGTTATTTCCTTTCTAGCTGAAATCAATAAAATTATACCCTGCTCCTTGCCTAGGAACTGAGTATAAGAGTCCCAAATAGTTGATAACAAAAGTAACAGGAGACAAGAAATTCATTAATTTTTTTTTAAAGAAGAAAAATGAAGGCGCTGACACAGTCCTATACATGCCTACTCACTATTTTCTACTATAGGCATGATGGCTTGGATATGTTGGGACTGGCATTCTGAATGCTGCTAATACTAAAGGTATTGATAATTCCAATATAATCATATTTCATATTTAATAATTTATTTATGTCTCAATTTTATTAAACTATTGCATGCATCATACTATAGTTACTGTAGTTCATAGGATTTGATATCTGTTTCCTTGATGTGTTTTTACCTATTATTTTATTTTTGCTTTTGCTTATTTATATTCAATTTATTATTGTTAATGGCTATATTGTTTGAGATTATATTTTTGTGTGTATTATGCTTATACATAGTATAGTGTTATTCGCTGCCCAGAGTAGCCCTTGGCTAGATGGGGGGGGGGTATTAATCAGATCAATCAATCAATCAGTCAGTGAGTCAAGATATAGTATTGATATCCATTTCAGTTTATGGAGCCAACGGTAAAATCCTGTTGCTTTAATACATGTTGCGTAAGTCTAATGATGTCATCAGCTGTGGGGGATTTTCAGAAATCTCTTCCAAACCCTTTCATTTTGGGAAGATTCTGGGGGTTACAGGTTGCAGTCTTTAAATCCCCCCCCCAGATCAATGAGGGTGGGATGATTTAACATGCAGCAGTTATATTTGGAAATTAAAAATTTCCCTATCCTATAACCGCCTCCAGCTTCCCCGCAATGAAAGGGGTACGAAGGAAGCCTTTGAACCTTGGGGGTGGGGGTGGGGGTGGGGAGTGGGAAGCAGAATAAGAACATTCAAAGTTCTAAAAAAGAGAGAAAACACTGTAGCTGATGATGCTAGATTTCAGTCAATGCACTATTTTAAGAAATAGGACAATCTGTGCACAAAAGTACAGCAACGGGTGGGGGTGGGGAACTATCCCTTCCTATCCCTTTTCACCGTGGTATATTCACACTTTATTTAAACTGCAACAACTGTGTACTTCAAATTAACTGAAAAAGTTTTGGGATAGTTTTGTTCCCAGTTCTTACTCCCACTTAAAGTTGACCTATTGACTCAATGGAAATTAACATCAGCATTGATTTACCAAGATCCCATTGCTTCAAAAATTCTGCTCTAGTTGAGAGTAAAAGATGGAATTAGGCAATGATCTGACCCTCTGACCATTACATTACACGATGATGGAATGTTGATCATTTGTGAACATTCCCAGTTCCTTCCACATTTTACTTATGATGAATAAATTTTAAAAAAATAGAGCCAACCTGATCTTGACCAAATATATTAACTCTGAGTCAATAAGTTATGAAAATTAAAGCAGAGTAAAAAACCCCAGCTCATAATTTTCAAATGTAAAGGTAAAACCAGACGGTGGAATTGAAGTTATAATGACATTTTCTGCCATAATGCATAAAAAAACTCACCACAGCGTGGGGAAATGCCTTTATCAACTAATAATGTCAGTCTTTAGGGCAGATGAATTCATTATTCCCAAAATGGTAAGAAACAAAGAAAAGGAATAAAAGAAGTATTTTTTTTTAAAAAAATCACATTCTTTAATGGGAAAATAAGTTTTTCTTAAAGATATGAAGACTGCTCTTTCTATTCTAGTGCACTTGTTTCTTTGGCATAAAACTACCAAAAACTGCTGTCAAGGCAGATTTCAAAATATGAGTTTTGACCTTCGAAGCCTTAACTTATATTTTGTATATGTTTGTAAACTGCCCAGAGTAGCTCTTTTTTTCTAGATGGTTGCGGTATATAAATCAAATAAATAAATAAATAAATAAATAAATAAATAAACCCATTATTATATTTCTTTGGTCTTCTACTATTTAGGGCAGATCCTTTCAACCTACAAATGCAAGACTAAGCTACAGGCACTACCTTTATGGATCACTAAAAATAATAATAATAAAAGAAATCATTGCAAGCTTTCCTGAACAATATCCACTTCTTCAAAGCAAGTACCAAAAGTCCAAACATGGAAAAAATGTGATTTGCCAGGAGATCAATCTTAGGTGTAAAGTTCTTGGCAAGATGATTTTTGTCAGGCACTTCTGTCTTAGATGACGCAAGAAGCAGCAGGTCTGTTAGCTGTAATCATAAAGTTGCTTCTGAATCAGATGATTGGGTTTCACACTCCAGTCCTAAAGTGGTATAGGTCATACATACCTATATTTAGTGCATGCCACTTATTAGTGGTCTATAAAGGTATTCCCTATAACAGTGTTGGTGAACCTATGGCATGGGTGACAAAGGTGGCACTTGGTGCCCTTTCTGTGGGCACTCGACATCTCCCCTTCATAGCCACCTGTATTCAGGTTAAATTACTGTATTGGTACTTTGCAAAAAAAATTACTGGGTTTTGAATTGCAGTTTGGGCACTTGGTCTCTAAAAGGTTCGCCATCACTGCCCTATAGCCTATCCTTGCATTTGCATTTTGTAATAGCCACACGGCTTCCCCTTTCTTCATCTTAATGCCCCACAGATGTATTGGACTTCAGCTGATAGCACTAGAGCAGTAGTTCCCAACCAGGGAACTCACAGGAGTTGCCATGAGCCAGTGAAGAAAAAGGCACAAACAGCTTGGGTCTGGAGGAGGAGGGGGAGGAAGGAGGGAAAGAGTGAGTTACAGCTTGATAGGTTGGAGGGGATGTCAGTCAATGGCACCAGAGGTTGTGATTGGCTAAGGGTGCCTGTAGAGCAGGCCTGCCCAAAGTCCGGCCCGGGGGCCAAATCTGGCCTGCCAGGCCATTCTGTGTGGCCCGCGGCTGGCTGGACCACCCCTCCCTCCCCCTCCTTTGCCCCATGTTTTTTAAAAGAAAGTGGTGGTGCTTGCAGTAAGGTGGCAGGGTTGGGGAGCAACCAGCCCCTGACACGTTCTCAGCCACCAAATCTGGCCCTCCTTACAAAAAGTTTGGGCACCCCTGCTGTAGAGGGAAGTTCTCTGTGGCAGCTGTGGCCTGCCAAAGGGGGCTTGTAGCCTCTTACAAGCAGGGCAAGGGGGCACCACAACATTAGGAACTGTATTAAAGGGTTGCGACATTAGGAAGTTTGGGAACCACTGCACTAGAGGCAGGGGGACACTGAACTGGATTTAGCACCTTGGAGAGCTCACCTGTAATTTGGACGTAAACCTGGAGTGAATTCTCACCAAGAGTCTCCACCTGCTAACCTTGTTATGTTGCATGAATGCTCAGAACTGTAACTCGGGGCATCTGCACGGGACCACATTGTGGAAAGTTGAGATAAGAGTTGCTTTTTCTTTCTTTTTTCACTGTCCTTCACCTCTGAGAGTTGACTTGATTTGGGAGGAATGGGACTACATATGTCCTTATATTAATAATCGTTATTATGACTTGAGTATAATGATTGGTTCCCCTTGTAGGTCTATTGAATCAATGAGATTTCAAAATGGTATCCCCGTTCAGCAATTAATTTAGTGATTTTTAAATAGCAGCAGTAGCACTACGACTACCACTAATATGTCATCCGGTTGATTCTGACTTATGGAGATGCTTTCTAGAGTTTTCAAGGCCTTGGAAACTCTAGAAAGTGAGGGTAAAAATATTCAAAAATAAAAATAAAATTAAAAAATTAAAATAATAATAATAAAGGACTCGGAAGAGATTGACTGTTATTTTCTTTGGGTGATGCTCTAGGACCGTGCAGCTGACCCAAGGCTGGAGAGATGGCCGTTCTTACAACATGTGGGAAATTGACCTGCCATTCAACTCATTGAGCTAGTGATACAGGTAGATTTAAGATCTCTCTGGCTGAAGTCTCAAGGGACCGCTATCCCTTTTCTATGTTGCTGGAGTGGAGAAGGGAGAAGATTCTCAGAATGAGCAGCAGTGGGAAGGTAGAAAATCTTTTTATATGTGTATGAGATAGCACACCAGTTTGCATAAGTTGCCGGTTGCAACTAATCGATGAGGTGCTGGAGCGTATCACAGTTGCACAATTGGGCACATGACCAGGCACCCTATCAATTAGCTGCAATTAATTGTGCAAAGCTATGCAACCTTATAGCTGCCTAGATGTCCTAAGCACATCCAATCTCGCCTGATTTCGGAAGCTAAGCAGGGTCGGCCCTGGTTAGTACTTGGATGGGAGACCACCAGGGAATACCAGGTGTTGTAGGCGCTTGAAACCACTCCAGTATTCCTGCCAAGAAAACTCCATGGACATGGAGTCACGAAGAGTCGGTCACAACTGTAATCACACAACAAACACACACACACACACACACACACACACACGACCTTATGTGAATGCCAACAGGATTCTGGCCATCATTTATTTGAACTCTGTCACCGTTTAAGAACCAGTGCAGTGTAGTGAAGAAAGTAGTGGACTCAGGATACCTGGGTTCAAATCAGACATGGAAGCTGGGAGAGGAGGGGCAATGGCAGAACTTCCTTGAACATGACACATATTTCAGAAACCCTGTTGTTGTTGCAATAAATTGGAAGAGACTCAATGGATCAGAGCAACTGGAGAACACGTACATATGTATATGTATATGCGTATGTATAGTTTGTTATGTGCTGTCAACTTATGTGATACTCAACTTGTAGCAACACTAATAGGGCTTTCAAGATAAGTGAGATATCTATATATCTATATCTATATCTATATCTATATCTATATCTATATCTATATCTATATCATCTATCCACTGTGTAAGTGAGAAATGTTGCTATGGGAAGTGGATACTTGTTATGTTTTCAGTGAATTGAATCTTAACAAGGTTTCTTGAGAAGGTGTCCCTGTGGTGCCCTCAAGCTCAGGAGGTCAAACGGCAGGCACTGCATAAGGCTGTAGCCTGCCCGGCGGCCTTGGCAGCACAGATAAACAGAAGACTCCTGTCTCCAGACAGAGTCATTAAACCGGCACCTTGTACAAGTGATAAACCTATTGGATAGAAACCAGAACCCTGCAGACAAAGTCGAAGAAAGTGCCTGGCCATCAATTAAAAAAAAAAAAAAGCTAGATGGAAATGCATTTCTAAGCCCTTGCTGCCAATGGTGCTGTCTGTATAAGTTGTATAAATAAATAAATAAATTTATAAGTGGTATAAACAAACAAACAAACAAACAAGGCGCTCCTTGCTAATAAAGCAACCTACTGCTCAGAGCAGGGAGTGAGTGTGCCACTGATGGCAAACAGGCTTTGGGGGGCAATTAAAAAAAAAAAAGAAATTATGAGGCAACAGCTGTGCCTTTACCCCAAATCAGATGGAAACGGATGGAGGGTTGGAAAAAGGCTGGGCCAGATACAATTTCAATTACAGTGGTACCTTGTATAAAGGAATTAATTTGTTACAAATGAAATTCTGTTCAGCAAATTTTCCTTTATGCAAATTTCGCATAGGAATGCATTGAAAACAGAGTAATCCCTAATTGCGACCATTTTACGTTGTACGGATTTGCCCCATAGGCGATTCTGTTAAGCAAATTTCCCCTATCTCTGGAATTTTTTTATGTTGTACAGATTTCATGTTATACAAACCGTAAGTCCACATCACTAGCTTACCTGGCCAGGATTTCTGGGAGTTGCAGTCCAGGAACATCTGGGGACACACTGGTGGAGAACCACTGTTTTAGAGGGAATGGAGACTCAGAAATTGTTTGCCACTCCCTTCCTTTGGGGCTGCCCTGGGACTATGCTGCCTCCCTTGGTGTCACCAGGCTGGCTCTAGCTCAGGAGGAAGAGCAGGGATTCGAACTTCCAACCTCTGGCTCCACAGTACTGGCTTCACAGCGAGATACCTCAAGTACTATCCAGCCAGCTACTGGGAGTATAGAAAGTACTTAAAATATATCATCCCAAATACTGTTATACAGATACCAACAATCTGCACTGTTTCAAGCAACAGCTGTCTAGGACCTGTTCCTCCCCCAAACTTCATATGATAAGCTCCCCAAAACTTTCTAGCATAAAATATGGTGAAATACAAGCCAGCTCATGCCAGCCCATATTAAGGGTTGTTGTTGTTAAATAACAAAATAATACGCAAAGAACCAAGGCCATGTCATTATTCTGAAGAGAAACAAGAGGTGAGGAGTGTGCCACTGTGAGATACAGGAAGCTGGACTAGATGGGCCGTTGGCTTGATCCAGCATGGCTCTTCTTATGTTCTTATGTTCTTATGCCCTGGGTCCTCATTTTGTCACCAATTATTAACACACACAGGCTTTTTTAAATTTAATTTCATTATACAGTACAGTATTACTTGTGTCATATTTTATTAGATTTTCAGATGACACCAAACTGAATGGGGTAGTTAATATGTTGAGCCAAAAACAAGGAGTCTACCTTAGAAGGTTGAAGAATGGAACCCAAAGAAAGAAAATTAATATTCAGTTCTTCAGTTCAATTTGAATCCACGGCCCACGGACTGCCTGATGCCCCCACATTTTTCTTCTTATGTCTCCTTGCTGATGCAATTCAATGGTGGAATGCGAGAAAAGGATTAAACAAACCCCCATTTCCACTCTAAACAAAGTGTGTGTGTGTGTGGGGGGGGTACACGGATATTCTTTTAAAGGGGAACTGCACACCCAGAATCCTGGTTCAGCATTAGAACGAGGTCTGTAGATCAGGCATGTCCAAAGTCAGGCCCAGGGGGCCTAATGTGGCCTGTTTTCAAATTTCGAGTGGCTCACGGCCGCTTCTCCCCACTGGCTCAGCCTGTTACGCATCCCTGCCAGCTGGCCCCTCTCCATACCAGATGGAGATGTCAGCTTGCGGTTTTTCAGTTTGCCTCCCCTCCTTGCCTCTGTCCATCCCCCCAGCCACCTGCCCAGCCTACCCGCCCCTGGCTCCATTGCTGCAGCATCCTCCCCACCTCCTTGCATGTTATAGAAACTTGTCCAAAGTCCGGCCCAGGGGTCCAAATGCGGCTGAATGGTTGGCCCCTGCACATTTTCACCTCACCCAATCTGGACCTCCTTGCAAAAAGTTTGGACACCCCTTATGTACATCCTTCACTTCTTGTTTAAAAGTGCCGTGCCAGTGCCATGGTGCAAATGTTCAGGTTGGGAGTGGGCTGGGCTGGTAAAATTGGCTTCCAGACTGGCCAGAGTTGCCAACTCCTAAGGCAGAACATGTACATTGGCTGAAATATATAGAGTTTGCAAGACAGATTGATCTGGTTCACTCCATGAGGGCACCTAGTTACTTCACAGTTGTTCAAGCAGGTGATTTGTGCATTCAGATCTACCCTAGGTAATAGCTACCATTGCCTTTAGGTGGAGGCATTGGTGTTCTACGCTGTTGTCATGCCACAGAAACGAACTGTGTTTATTTTAAGCCCATCTTAAGTTTTTATTCCACCTAATTCCCATTGAGCCAAACACCTGTGTCGGAGGTTAGGTTACATAACTAGGCATACGACAGGACTGGTCTGATCATTAAATGAGGGAAAAAATGAATTTGAGACTTCCTTCTCAGGGGAAATAGCTGAGGAATTTCAACAGAATAAAATAAGTTTTTTTTTTTTTTGTGAGGGAGGGCATTTAGTTCCTCAGTCTGTACCACTAATTTACATCTCCTTGGAGAAAGCTGAAAAATTAGAGTTTGGGTAGCTAATTATTTTCCTCAGAATTTCATTTTAGCCTCTTGTACCGGCTTGACAGAAAATGTGTGTGCAGGTCTGCCTGTCAAGGAAAAAGTGCATCCCAGACAACAGGTCTGTGGCTGTTATTATCTGTGAAAAGAAGGTTGTCATACTAACTCCTACACAGTGTCCAGAAGCCACCTCAGAGACGAGGCTCATAACAAAACACTTCAGTTGCAAGCTGACCCTCTATGGCCCTTCTAGCACTTTAGGAATGAAGAGGTGTGACAAAATATTTGCTGCACTTTTTTCTCTCAGCTACTTTCCTCCCCCTTAAGTAATGGCGTCTCAAAAACCATCCTGAAAACACAACTGATAGTAAAGTGGGAACCACAGTGTTTGTCTATAATTTTGTCTAAAATTGTTAGACTAAAAATTGAGGG
>JAHTLZ010000007.1:38789353-38813526 GCA_023846285.1 Phrynocephalus versicolor | reverse complement strand
AATAAATAAATAAATAAATAAATAAATAAATAAATAAATAAATAAATGGCTCTGGTCATTTTCTGGAAAATTGGTAATCAGTCCTATGACTGAACAGATTGCACTATCAGGATCGGATGTCTTGAGTGCTCCTATGTTTTACATCCCTTTTCTCTCTTTATTCCTGGTTATGATCCTGCCTCCTGAGCAGGGCCGGCGCGTCCATTAAGGCAAACTAGGCAGTTGCCTAGGGTGCCAAAATGGAGAGGGGGCGCTGGCTAGCCTGCTGCCCCCTGCCGCTGGCCACCACCCTCCGTGCCCCCACCGCCCGTCGCCATCTGCCCGCCGCCCCCCACGCCATCGCCCCCACCCCTGTGTCCATTGCCGTCTGCCCCCACGCCTGTCGCCATCCCCATCATCTGCCGCCCCCTGCAGCCCTGCCCCGCCCCTGCTGCCCCCGCTGCCCACCCCTGCCCCCTCACCCGCCACCCCACCCCCGCCCCTCACCTAGGGTGCAAAAAAACCTAGCGCCGGCCCTGCTCCTGAGCCAAATATATTGTACATTTTTCTCAACCACTGGGTTGTCGACAGCCTTCAGAGAATATACGCTGTTGTGCTAGTCTCTCCTTACTCATCATTTGGACAAGCTACACATATTTAGCTAGCTTAATCTTTCCCCATAACTCACACTCTTTGGCCTTTCCCTCTCCTTCCACTTACTCGGCTCTGAACGTGCTCTAATTTGTCCGCATCTCTTAGAAATTATAGTTCCCAGAGAAACGCGTGTTTCATACGGATTGCAGTCACTAACACTACCAGTTGCTAGGATGACAAAGACAGCAGCTGTGTTGCCATCAGCTGGAAATGAACGTTAAAAGGATTATTGAGGGGCGGGGGGGGATGTATATATAGCCAGTATGGTAACTGAAAGGACAGTTTTGGTGGGACAGAAAGAGGCTGTAAGCATTTCAATAATTTTGCCAGTTTATGCTGCTTAAAAAGTCTCTGATTAGATATCCTGACTACATATCTGTTTTGGTTTTATACTCATTTATTCCTCAGGCCAGTAGTATGGGGAGGTTCTGATAATACTGTTAGTGAAACCTCCTCTCCCCTGACCTTAGAAAACTGTATTCCAAAGATTCCCTCAGAAGAGGAAATGCTGTTAAATCAATTTAAGCCTGTTGTGATCACAAGAGCAGCCGTGCGGGATCAGATCAAAGTAGGGATGGAAAACAACATTGCTGCAGTCAACTGTTTCAATTAAAAATAGCATTTTTGTACTTTCCAAGGTCGACAGGGAAAGACACCTCGAGAATGTGCACGTTTATTAATCTTACGAGGTGATCTGGCAAAATAAAATGCCAGGTAAAACTGGATACACTTTAAAATGTGAGCAATTTAAATATTCACGGCTGAAAGGAATATTTGTAACCGTGCTTTAGTCAAGCAGGAAAGCATAAATCAGATACACAGTGTGTATAAATGTGTACGTTTTGTGAAATACATTAAACCAAGCCCTATGAGGAAAGACGGAAAGAATTGGGCATGCTTATCCTAGAGGAAAAAAAGAGTGACGGGTGATATGACAGCACATTTCAAACATTTGAAGGGCTATCATTCAGAGGAGGGGCAGGACATGTTCTCGATTATCCCAGAGTGGAGGACGTGGAGCAATGGCCTCAAGCTGTGAGAACCCAGCTTTGGGCTGAATATCAGGAAAAATTTCCTAATTGCTAGAGCAGTAGAGCAATGGAACCAATTTGCTCAAGAGGTGCTGAGTTCTCTGAAGCTGGAGGCATTCGAGAGAAATCTGGAGAACCACCTGGTAGATATCCTTTGATGTGTATTCCTGCATGGAGCGGGGTGCAAGGGTGGGCTGAGGGGGGGACACGGAAGGGTGCGTTTGCCCCGGGCACAGCAATCTGGGGGTGCCTGGAGGGGGAACAGGAGGAGGAAGCTCTGTGCTGTCCCTCCAGCAGTTCTCCTTTTCCCCAGCTAAGGCTTGGCGACAGGACCCACTCTGCTGCAGCCTCCTTCTCCTCCTCCTCCGTGCACCAGGCGAGTGGCGAAGCAAGCAGGCAGGCAGGCGTGCTGGGTGTGCAGTGCCTGCAGTGCTCTCCTCCTCCTCCTCCTCCTCTTCCTCGCCTTGCTCTGGGCCTTCCACGGGAGAGACAGCGGACACGTGCACACAGACAAATGCCCACCCACCTGCCCCACGCCCCTAGGACTGCCTCCCCGTGCTGGGTGGATGTGATGGGGTTGGGGAGGGCCAGAGGGGCGCAAGAATAACTTTGTCCCCAGGTGTTCCAAACCCTTGCTACGCCACTGGTGGGGTGTTGGACTTGATACCCTTATAGGCCCCTCCCAGCTTCACCATGCTATTCTATGGTTCATCAGTGGAGAAAGCTGAAGCTAAACCTGTCAAAATGACTTTTCCATCAGCTTCTCTTGACAATTTTAATCGTGGAGTGAGATAGGAACAGATTCTACAGTGGTTCCCATAGTGCCACTGGCAGGCATAGTGGAGGTTCTGTGGGAACCCAACCGTCTATTTACCACTAACTTCTGACCACTGATGAAAAGGTGCAGTGTCCCATACTACTGCACTCTCGATGATGAGGTTGCAGCCAATAAGCTAACAGCAGGGCTAGTTGTCTGCCCTCTTGTAACACCTCCTCTCTCTCTCTCTCTCTCTCTCTCTCTCTCTCTGTGTGTGTGTGTGTGTGTGTTGTGTCATTTGTGACCAACTCTTTGTGACCCCATGTCTATGGAGTTTTCTTGGCAGGAATACTGGAGTGGTTTGCCAGTTCCTACTCCAGGCACCTGGTATTCTCTGGCGGTCTCCCATCCAAGTACTAACCAGGGCCGACCCTGCTTAGCTTCTGAAATCAGGCAAGATTGGATGTGCGTACTGCATAAGGCATCTAGCATCCACTTAATCCTCTTTCTCTGTTTAGATATAATATTGATTGTGAGGTTGCAGCTACTGATGGAAGGATTGTCAGTTTTACTTTTGCCACACTCATTTTTTTTAAAAAAATAATCTTTAGTTCTTTCCCTTGAATTCACAAACTTGGTGAGGTGTGCAAAGTTCTCATCTGAAATGAATCAAATGAAATTTTCAGTCATATCTCCTGGCCAAATTCAATGGGTACTACTACAGTATTTTCAGTATCCAGGTGACTATTATGCACCTGGCCACTGCTAACTGCTAGAGATGAGGAATCTGTCATAAAAAAGGAGCAGCTGGCTTTCAGAAACATTCTCCTGGTTAAATACATGTGGAATGAAAAATAGATTTTTAAGAATCAGGCCCTCTTCTTGGATTGGCGAATCAGTCAGTTTTGATTCCTCTCACATTTAAATTCTTACATATCAGGTTCTTCCCATCCCAGTTGTGTCTTTGTTTGTTTAACTTAATAGCATAATTTTCTCCCAGAAACGGGAGTTTATGTGGCTCAGGAAAAGATTATAAACAAATCCAGAAAAACACACACATAAATTGTAATGCGAAAACACAATTAAACATGTTCAAACCCTATTAAATTAAAAAGCAGTTTAAACAAGACCTAAAAATGAAACTCTGATCAAACCGCACAGGGTGGAGAAGAGGAAGAGGTAGTTAATGGACTGCTAATGTTTTCTCTTTTCTAAAATGATCCCCATACATTTGCAACCAAGTCTGAGACCTTTAACCCTCCTCATCAGAAAGGGCCTGGTTTTGGTTATGCCATTGACCTTAATAATGGTGATTCTTTCCAAGGTTTCCTAGGTAAAGAGTACTCAAAAGTCTTATTTCTATTTTATTATGTTACTGTATTTTTATCTTTTTATTTTATGAATCACAGTCGTACCTTGTATAAAGGAATTAATTCATTCCAAATGAAATTCTGTTAAGCAATTTTTCCTTTATACAAATTTCCCATAGGAATGTATTGAAAACGGAGTAATCCCTAATCACGACCATTTTTTCTGTTGTACAAATTGACCCCACAGGCAATTCTGTTAAGCAAATTTCCCCTATCTCTGGAATTTTTTATGATGTACAGATTTTATGTTATACAAACCATTTGTTATACAGGGGTCCACTGTATTTGAATTTATTAATTGTTGTAAACTGTCCAGAGTGACCTCACTGCCAGATGGGCGGTATAAAAATCCAATAATAAATAAATAAATAAATAAATAAAATGCTCTTTACACTTCTTCTGGGGCATTCTAGGACTGCAGCCGTCTCTTCCCCTATGAAGCACAGTGGCGAAGAGCACTCCCAAGCACCACAGCCAGATGTCTAAACTGCTGAGCTGTGATATACAGTGGGGAGTGCACATTTATTCACAATAGAGGATCTAATTCTCTGGGAATGGTTGAAAGTCGAGATGGGCACGAAACGAACAATTTTCCATTTCTGTTTTCATTTTTTCATTTTGTTACGTAATGAAACAACAAACGAATTTTGTCTCTAAAATGAAACGAAACAAGCAGAAACACTGGAAATTTTGTCGTGCATTTTGTTTCCGTTACTGCAATATAAGTGAATTGCTTAAAATCCTAAAAAAAAAATCACAAAATATTGAAATTAATGGTAATGAAATGGTAACGAAATGAATGAAAACAAAAACAATTTTTTTCAAAAATTCGTGAAAAAGGGAAACGAACCGAAGCGGACCCTCCAAACGACAAACGACAAATGAAATGCCATTTTTTTAATTCGTGCCCATCTCTAGTTGAAAGTATGCCCCACTCCTTTCGTACGACATGTTAAGATGAGGCCTTCAGGGTGACGTATCTGAGAACCACCCCAAACATGGAGACCATAGTGCCTTGTGACTGGGAAGCAGCTGATTCTGTTTGTCTAACTAGACTTTGGACCTGTGGTTCTTGTACAGCTGACCTACAAGCCAGGAATGGAGAATTTGTGGCCTTCCAGATGTTGGACCGGACGTTGACTATAACTGCCATCATCTCTCTTCTCTTGGCTATAGTGGCTAGAGCTGAGGTCAACACACTCTCCATTTCTGCCATACAGTAAATTATGGTTAAAGCTCTGGACAGGGGTTCTGGTGACTGGGATGCTATTTTCCTCAAGTTTTGGATGGCAAATAGTTATTCCATCAAAAAACCTGTGGCCTAAAGGTTCCCCGCATAAATTTTTGTCAACCTTCTTCTCGCTTCTGCAACAAACACCTGCAGTCGTATTCTTTCTTAGAACAAAGACTTCATCCCAACAGAGTCCACAACTGATTTAGTGATAAGTTGAGTGATTCAAAAACCTTGACTTATGTTATATTTCAACAGAGCCTGATTGCAATTCAGTTACATTAGTTTTTCTCCTCAGATCCTTCTGTTGGACTGTGAAAGATAAATACATTTCCTATGTTACACTTGTACAGCACTATTATTTAATAGATTCCACTGGAAGGAGTCACTGCTTCAAGAGACTGTTCCAGCTGTGGCTTTCAAGTGAAGGGTTTTTGTTTCCTGATTGGCAATTGATTTATTTTGGACTTCGCAGTGTGAGGGAAAGAAAGGGAGCATGGTATACAGGCGGAAAGAGAAGCGCCTCCATCCGTCATTTTGATTAGCTTCAGTAAATGACCCTGGACATAAGATTCTAGATATTTTTCTCATTTGTCTGTAGCTATAGATACATGTGCATGCACACACATTGCATGTCTAATCACACACATTGGCATATTGGTTAAAAGCTGCTGTACTGCAGCTATAATTGCACGATCTGGGGTTCATTTCCAGGTAGCAGCCTCAAGGTTCACTTAGCCTTCTATCCCTCTGAGGTTGGTAAAATGAGTACTCAGCTCACTGAGGGTGGCAATGTGTAGTCTGTATAATTACATTGTAAACTGCCCAGAGAGTGCTTTAAGCACTATGGGGTGGTATATAAGAAGAACTGTTTGCTTCTTAAAAACGTTTTTTGCACGCAATGCATGCATATACTGTATACATATCGCTGTAGATTTAACTGCACATTAAATAGTAATAATTATAGATGCTTATTTCTTGCATTAACATCTCTGATCTAAATTATATTATATATAGAATTACCATAGTTAAGAGGGCAAAAATAAATAAAAAATAAGAGATTGGGAAGGCTTTTTAAAAAATAAAATAAAACCATACATACAGAGTTCCCAGAACTGCATAGCCAGCAGGCAGTTGGATGTACAATAAAAATGATCAGATCAAGGTCTAACTGTTAATTAATGCAAACCCATGAGACCATAATCACAGCACAAAACTTGCCATGATATTAAACATTAGTTTAATAAGTTTTGGAAAGTTAAAGAAAAACATGGCATTTCTGTCTGGCACTGAGCAAAAAAAATCCATAATTGAAGCACTGAACTCAAGGTAGCCATCTGTCTGACAGTTGCTTGCTTTACCTCAGATTATGTTTTCTTCTCAACAGTTTAAAAGGCCCTGTCATTTTTTTTTCTGACTAGAAAAGTCATGTAAACTGGAAAAGCAGCTTGTTGGGAAATCGTTTTGTTGGCATTTGAGACAATCGTATGGCCGTGAACATGTTTCTCCTCTGAGGAAATAAGTAGAGGTTGAAGTTTTTTGTTCAAGAATTTTGAAGTTTTGGCAAAATTCTTCTTTTGTAGTAGAAGTTCAGGGAATGGAACCATAGAAGATAATAGCTCCAAGTTCCCATGAATAACGTAAGAACATAAGAACATCCTTTCTGGAACAGGCCACAGCCCATCCAGTCCAGCATTCTGTCTCACACAGTGGCTCACCATTTGCTTCAGGGTATTCTCAAGCAGATGTCTTTACCTGCTTACAATTCCCTGCAAATGCCATTGAGGGATATCCTGCCTCTCTCTCCAATGCGGAGGTTGCCTTTAGGCATCCATAATGATAGCGATTGATACCCTTGTTCTCAATGAACTTGTCTAATCCTTTCTTAAAGCTGTCAAGCTGACAGCTGTCACCACTTCTTCTGGCTGGGAGTTCCACAGACCAGTGATCCTCTGGGTGAAAAAGCACTTATTTATTTGAGATCTAGCACCCAAAGATTTCATGGAGTGCCCCCTAGTTCTAGTGTTGTGCGATATTTTGTGTGATACTTTGTCCATGCCGTGTATGACTTTATAAACTTCAGTCAGGTCACCTGTTAGGTGCCGTTTTTCAAGAGTGAAGAGGCCCAGCCATTGCAGCCTCAGATGATAAGGAAGGTGTTCCAGTCCCCTAATCATTCTGGTTGCCCTCCTCTGCACTTTTTCCATTTCCATAATATCCTTCTGGAGGCATGGTGACCAGTACTGTATACAATACTCCAGATGGGGCCTTACCATAGATTTATAAAGAGGCAAAATGACACTTGCTGACTTATTTTCTATACCCTTCCTAGTGATCCTTAGCATTGAGTTTGCTTTTTTCGCTGCTGTGGCACACTGGGTTGCCACCTTCATTGAGCTGTCCACCAGGACACCAAGGTCCCTTTCCTGGTTTGTTGCAGAGAGTTCAGAACCCATCAGTTTATAGATATAATTGGGGGGGTTTTGCCCCAATGTGCATCACTCTACACTTACTAATGTTGAAGCTCATTTGCCACTGGTTTGCCCACTCCCCCAGTGTTAAGAGATCCCTCTGGAGCTCCTCACAATCTCTCTCAGTTTTTACTACCCTGTATAATTTAGTGTCATTGGCAAATTTGGATACCTTGCTATTTACTCCTACTTCTAGATCATTTATGAAGAGACTGAAAAGCAGGGGTCCCAGTACTAAACCTTGGGGGACCCTGCTCTTTACCTCCCTCCACTTAGACAAGTCTCCACCCCCTTTTTATTAATTGGCACTTCAAGTCTCAGCCACTCACTATGAGGTATTTGTAGGAGAAAGAAAACACGTCTTTATTTACAGTTACTCGAAGTTCCTTTTATATGCTTCTTTCTTAATTGTGTGAGTACACATACTTAGCAGATTAACAGATCAACAGCGAACACACAACTGCTTCCAGCAGACTAAAGAGCAGAAAAGAAATACTGAACAGAGAGGTGGGGCTGTCTATGAACTGAAAGGCTGGAAGGAATTATTGTTGAACGCAGCACAGAAATGTCCCTTCTATTCACGCGAACTACTGATAACAGTAGTTTCAGTGAAAAACCATTTTTTATACACGTGAATGTCAGTTAGTTTTTTGCTACAGTATGGGTTCCGATGGGGGAAACTGCATAGGGCTATTGTATCAACCAAAAAAGTTGCAGAGAAGTTCAAGATATAATACTGTAATAAGAACAACAACAAAAAAATTAACATCCATTGACTAGCAATGGTTTATATTAGGGGTTTGGCTTGGAACTCGCATCATTCCCTGTTATTGGCCACGCAGGCTAGGGCGATGATGAGAGCCTCAGTCTAAGGCTGCAGTGGTCTAGACTTAACAAAGCTCAACAACAACATGGAGACTCCAATGATAGAAACGCACACGATCAGAGTGAAGCTTAAAAGAGGTGATACGTCCACATTGGGGTGGGGGGAACCACAGCAGAGAGGGTATTCATGTGGTGGTTAACCTTACCTTTGCCACTGTTGTGCGCCGCAATGGGATATTGAAGTGGAAATGCTTTCCTAATTCCCACATATGGACTGATGTGTTCGCCAGTGCGTTCCACGACAAACTCGGAACGTGCCCCATTTTGAGCACTGTTGGAAGCTAATCCTCGACAGGTGTGGTTTGGATTTATTTATTTATTTATTTACAAAAATAAATAAAATTGATTTATTAATTATTTATTTACAACAACAAAAATCCCAATACCAAAGGTATACCAAGGTGTTCTGAAACCCTGGAAAGTGTCTGTGAGGCAGAGCTGGGCTTAAAAGATCAATGGCTTCATTCAGTGAAATGCAGGTTCCTATGATCCTTCTGTGTTGTTAATATACATACCAATATATGCATGAAAGCTCTTTTATATGAGCAGGACCCTAACCCATCAGGGTTGCATCCCAAGCAAGTGTGCAGAATCCTTCTCATGCTGGCTGATCGAGTTGATGGCTGGGAAATATTTCCAACGGGTGAGCGGAAAGAGAAAGGTTTTTTGTTTATTTTTTTTAAACTCTCAGGGAGACGTGAAAAGGCAAACTTTAAAAAGAAGCTATAGCAGCGAGAAGCCATCTAGATAACAAAATGCAAGTGATCTGGAAGTTGAGTCATGGCAACTGGACTTTTTCCACGGCATCCTTGGAAAGAAGTCCAGTTGCCATGACTGAACTTCCAGATAAACTCACCTGGCTAACTGAGACTTTTTACAGACAGAATGGAAGTAAGATTTATTTTTGGTGAATTCCACTGTGCCCGAAACCCTAGACATCTATGCTTTGCTCTCTAACACTTTTTTACATGTATTTATTTATTTAAGAGTATTTTACCCCGCCTTTCTGCTTGGAAAAAGGACCCAAGGCGGCTTACAGAATGAGGGATAATATACAGTCCAGTACAATTAAGACATGTTCAAGGGAACTGAGGGAAATCTTACAGCATTAATAGACAACATTACATTAAAGCTACAAGAGAATGCAAGTAGTTAAAGGGGAGTAAAGTTCCATGTAAATTTATATCATATTTTAGCCAAGCCTCCCAATTCTCCTTACAAAGCTTCCGTCTACATCATTAAAACCCATCTACAGAGAAGATAGGTGGTTTGAGAGAGGAGTCAGGGAAGCCATTTATGTCAGCATTGAAACCCTCTCTCTCAACAGAGGTGGGGGCATCAGGCATGGTCTATCTGCTAATTATCAGGTGTGCTTTCAACAATACCTAGACAAATCAAAAAGCCTTCACCACCAAGGCCATAGCTAACAACTCATACTATATAGGTTTCAGCACCTTAGGCCATTGTTCACCTTAAGGCTATGGATACTATTGTCTACCTAACGAGCCTATTCAGGTCATTGTTCATGAATCTATTTCATGAGGTCAAAGTTGACTATAAGATGGAGGACTCCCACTAGCTGTATTCAGACTGATGAAGCTGTTTGGATGAGCAGCGAAACATTTCTCTCTCTCAAGAAAAAAAAAGTTGGGTTGCCATGACTCAACTTCCAGATAAACCCACCGACTTAAAACAAAACAGACTGGTAACACCCAACAGATCCACTTATGAAGGAGATACCTCAGTCTCACGATGTACAACAAAATATAACTTTGTAGAATCATAGCAGCATGGAATAATTGAGTTGGAAGGGGCTTGTAAGGCCACTGAGTTCAACTTCCTAGTCAAGGCAGGAATCCAAATCAAAGTGGATCTGACAGATGGTTGTCCAATTTTCTCTTGATTGGAAAACTCACCATCTCCTGAGGTGGTTCGTTCCATTGTTCTACTGCTCTAACTGTATTACATTTCTTTGTTACATAGAAGGGCTATGTGTTGTTCCTTTTTGATTCATGCTGTTGTCTTTGTACCGTCGCTGAAGAAGGCCATAACTTGTTGAAGCTGAAAGGCACTTGGCAGTTTTAAATAGTAATAAAGTTATATATAGTTTTATCCATGCTGAGACTTTAGTCTCTCCTTCAAAATCTAACCCATGGACTTAATCTGTGAAGTTTATTCAGGCATTAACACATCAGAAAACTCATTTGGTTTGGCTTTATTCCACAAGACATTTCCATGTTTATGGCAAATACAGCACCCTAATGTATATTTCTTATAATCTGCAAAGTTTCATCTCATACTAACTACTTATACCCGATATATACAAACTCCTAGAAATAAGCTATGTTAAGGAGTGAGAAAAGTAGGGTTTTCTGCTACAGCGCCTTGAATAGCACCACATTAGTGCTGTTTAGAATTTTGGCTGGAGGCAACAGGAACAACTTGTTAATGAAAACTTAAAGTATCCATGGCGGTGTGAAAATTTAAGTGTGGCTGTATCTCTCCCCATCACTTTTTAACAGCTTGGAGGGGGACAGAGAAAAAAGAGGTGGGGAAAACCCTTTTCATTTAAAAAAGATTCTGGGTTAATGTACAAAGGAATTAGTAACAACAACACATGTTTTTAAAAGTAATAGCCTGATATTACTTGCCTGAGTCACAGAACATCAAGCCTACAAAATAGGCAACTATTTTCTGTGCTAAAGAGATGAGCAATTTGATTTAATGTTTGTTTGTGCAGTCAGGAAGATTTCGTGCTGTTGACTGGCAGGGGTTGTATTTTACTAAGATGGTAATGTCAAGAATGCAGATTGCTGTCTCCTCCAAAACTTTGCCATAAGTCCAATGTGCAGGGAATCCAGCAACTGGAACAGGGAAAACTTTAAAACCAATAAACCCACTCTGGTTTAAATTAAATTAAATTAAAATCAGCTGTGAGGTGCTCTGCTTTTTGCTAACTCAGAAAAACTGACCAGCTGTGTCCCTGCGTAGATGACAGGTCCCTAACAGACTGGTCTACGCATTGGCAGTCTCCAAAATTGACTACTGTAATGCAGTCTATACGAACCTTCCCTTCTCTCCTTCAATTTCCTCAAAAGCTTTCTTTGCCAATGGAAGATGCTTCCATTTTTCTGCCCCCTTGCTGGGACCTTTTAGATTTCTTATTGAGCCCATTTAGCCGTTGTATTCAATTCTACCCGCTATTGTACATCTTCGTACATTTTTGTAGCTTTAATGTTACTTTTTAATGTTCTAAGATGCCTCGTCTAATTCCACGTTCTTAACTTGGATCTGTCTTAAACATTCTGGGATGTATATTGTCCCTCATTATTTTAAGTGACCTTCGGTCCTTTTTCAAGGACAAAGGTGGGGTAAAATCTCTAATTTTTTTTTTTAAAAAAATCTCTTCATCATTCCATAGTTCCCTTGGCTGCCCACATTTCCTGATTTGAATAAGCCTGATGGGAGGATTTATGACATTTCCACAAGAAATGTAAGAAGCTGGGCTGCCAAGTGACATACAGATAATTGTACCACGAAATATTAAGACAGTGGTTCCCAACCTTCTTAATGCTGCAATCCTTTAATACAGTTCCTCATGTTGTGGTGACCCCTTGCCCTGCTTGGAAAAGGCCACAAGCCCCCTTTGGCAGGCCACTGACGCAGGTGCCATAGAGAACTTCCCTCTACAGGCACCCTCAGCCAGTCGCAGCCTCCGGTGCCATTGACTGACATCCCCTCAAACCTATCAAGCTGTAACTCACTCTTTCCCCCCTCCTTCCTCCCCCTCCTTCTCCAGACCCAAGCCGTTTGTGCCTTTTTCTTCACTAGCTCCTGGCAACCCCTGTGAAATGGTCCTTCGACCCCCAAATGGGTCCTGACCTGCAGGTTGGGAACCACTGTATTAAGACATGCATACCTGCACACTCTTCAACTGCTTTGTAAGCAAAGTAAGCACAATAACACTGAACGTTTCCTATGATAATTCCTTCATAATTTTTCATCTTTTGCTATTTGATTGCAAAACCATTTATTTTCTAACAAATAAATGTTCATGGGGAGAAATTTTCTCCCCGGTGCAAACAGCAATGAATTTGAATTAAAGCTGGTTTGAAGCAGCATCACAAGTTCTCCACTGCCCACAGAACTTTAAGTGAGTAAAAGGACATCTTCTGTTTCGCCAAGAGTGCTGTTGAAGCTTTTACAACCTTGCATGCTGCCCGTAGAAGGCACAGCTGGGAGGGGCCTTTTGGGGCTAGAGGGGTGGGAAACTGTCAATCTATCCAGCACCAACCAATTGTTCCTTCCTGCCTCTGAATGCACAGAGAGCCCCACCTCTTTGCTGAGTGTTCCTTTCACTCATTTTCCCTCTCTTTAGTCTGCTGGAAGCACTGTTTGCTCCTTGGCTCTGTTCACTACTGGAAGTTAAAATGTTTTTTTTTAAAAAAAAAACTTCTTCCTACAAATGTCTCAGAGTGAGTTATTGAGAATGTAAGTGCCAGTTAATGAGAAAATGGTGGACAATCTGAGGAACGTGTAGCCATTCTCCTCTGTTTCTCTGTACTTCTATTGAATAGAGAAAAAAATTAACGAGAAAGTCAAAACTGAGTGAGAAATGTATGCAAGGAAAAACACAATAGACATGTAGAAGGACATATTTTTCTTTCTGGTTTCTTCTCTTCCAGTTCCAGATTTCAGCCTGGGGGATTCTAGATGAATTCTGATGCTGGCTATCCTTGAAATCTGAAATCACTTCCACCTGCATATTACATATACATATGGATACAACCTGTACCGCACTGTGGGTGACATAGATATAGCCTCTCCCTTCTTTATTGCCTCTGTCTGGTTGCAACATAAACAATGCTGGGAGATTCTTCAACAGATCTGCAAAGCCATCTTTCATTTGGCCTTCTATCTCTCTGTCACTACTTTCTGCACAAGCTCTCATTTATTATTAGGGGTGAATATCAACATGAGAAAATAGCTCCAGAAAAACAACAACTTAATGAGTGTGTGGCGTTTATCCGTTGGTGATGAACCATTTATTAGAAGTGTCTATGTTAATTGGTTGTTTGTGGACCAATGAGAGAGTCTTGGCGAGGAGCCTGAGGGGATTTAAGGATCAGCCCAGGACTGAATTAGTCAGATAGGGCCCGGTAGACCTACCTACATTTACTGATAGGGACAGATAGGGACTGACACTGTCTGAGAGAAGGTCAGATAGGGACCTACACTCACTGAGAAAAGATAGATAGGATCTGACTGAGAGACAGTTAAAGATTAGAGAGAGAAGATATAGGATTTTAGCACTTCTGTGAGGAAAACTAAGTGTTGGGTGTCTGTAAACTTAAGAACAGGGTGTACATGTGATCAAATTTGTCAATAACCAAACTTTAGCATGTTTGAGTTATATTCTTCCTTTAGTTTGTACCTAAACACATTACCCTTGATGCTTTTAATTCTACTTTGTAATAAATAAACTTATTTTATCTTTATTCAACTTAAAACCAGTCTGAAGGCAGTGATTTACTAGAGAAACTAGTTGGTGGCAGCGAATGAGAAAAATTAGAAGGGGTGTATGTCAATAGCCTGTGAAAGGGCCGGGGGCAAAGCATGGGATTGGGAACACTACAGAGGGCACAAACTATTGTCAGATCAAAGCCACTGCTGATTTTTCTTACTTCAGAGGGGAAACTGAAGTAACTATATGGCTGATGCAAGCAGGCGAGGAAGCTCAGGTGGACTTGCTAAGGAATACAGTGGTACCTCAACTTACGAATTTAATCCATTCCGAATGCATGCTCTTAAGTCGAATTACTCTTAAGTTGGGGTACCTATCTAAAAAATTGAAAAAATAAGTTAAAAAAATAAAAAAATAAAAAATAAAAAAGTATTTGTAAGTCCAGCAGACCATATCTAAAATTTGTAAGGCGTCAGTTAAAATACCAACAGTTTTCCGCTATTAAGTCGAATTGCTCTTAAGTTGAGCTGCTCTTAAGTTGGGGTACCACTGTATATTGGTATGATGGGATATGAAGCTTCTGCATTAAAGAAAGAGGATCTATCAAATATAGATGATCTCAATAGCCGTCATCAAGAGACAAAGTTGGACACAATTTTCTAGGAAGTCTGCAATAAATGTTAATAAGCTAAATAGCTGATAGAATGATCCAGCACTTAACTCATGTAACCAGGTGAAAGTTAGTTAGTTAGTTAGTTAGTTAGTTAGTTGGTTAGTTAGTTAGTTAGTTAGTTAGTTAGTTAGTTAGTTAGTTAGTTAGTTAGTTAGTTAGTTAGTTAGTTAGTTAGTTAGTTCAGCAGGCAGGCAGGCATGTAGGTACCCAGGTGCTTGTCCCCCTCTGTTTACCACTGATTAGGTCTCACTTGGCGTAAACTCAGTGCAAGGTCAGCACTTTCAGGACTATGGACAGCTACCAGCAGGCAATTTCCAAATTAGAGATGGGCACGACTCAGGAAAAAAACCTCGTTTTCGTTTTCTTTTTCGGCTAGGGTCCGAGTCGTTTCGTTTCCGTTTTCGCGAAAAATCGGAAAAAATTAGTCGTTTCGTTTTTCGTTTTTTTCGTTATCGTTATGCTGGTTTTTTTGGGGGGGTAGCGGGCTCCTGGAGGCACCTCTGTGGGGTGGGTGCCTCCGCCGGCCCGCTATAAAGGAAGGGACAGCAGCAGCAGGCTCCAAGAGACCCCTCAACATGGGGGTCTCCCCTCCTCACCTGCTGCTGCTGCAAAATGGCATGCACAACCATATGGTTATGCATACCATTTGCAGGCAGAGTGAGACCTGCTCAAGTACCTCATACCTGGGTACGAGCGTGTCGCCAGCCATTTGCAGGCCAGGCAGTGCCACTGCACCTGCTCAACTACCTGGTCCCTTGGTACGAGCGGGTCGCACCTGCCATGTCCCACAAAGAAGGGAATCGTACTTGCGTGTGTAGTGCAATGCAAGTCGATCTGGCTATGGGCTAAGGTGGATTAGGGTTAGGGCTAGGGTTAGGCTAATGACGGGTAAGGTTATGGTGGGCTATTGGGTTGCACCTCTGGGTGCCTCTCTGACCCACTAAGAAGACAGTCTGTGACGTATGGGTAAGGAGTCAAGGATTAGGGTTAGCGGGTTAGGGGGCTAGGGCAAGTTTTAGGGGGCTTTTTGGCACATCCCAGAAGTCTCAGTGGCCAAGTGGCCATGCGATTGGTGAGATGGCTCCAAAAATTTGCATGGTCGTCCCCTCCCACATGGCTGGCCAGGCCACTGGGCCAGCCCATCATTGCACACTGCGCAGGTGTAAAAAAAAATAAAATAAAATAAAATCAATGGAGGACACAGGAGGAGAGGAGAGACATTTTGTTGCAAGAAAAAAACCACTGCTACTGTGAAAAATCTGGCAGTTCCATTTCCGCGTGTTTCTGTTGTGCTTGTGTGTTTTTGGACCACGATTTCAAAAACAATATTGCATTCGCCACCCCATTTTCGATCCCCCGCCCGCACCGCATGGCATGGCGACGAGGCGACTCGAGTCCGGCTGCCCAGGACGGGGGAAGCCGGGACACCCCCCTCCAGACCAGAAACCCCCCCTCCGGTAGGTGCCCTACTGAGTGAGTGCCCTTAGTCAAGCGGGCATTTTCCGCCTGCTTTTTGGCCCGGGAATGGGTGGGGGGGAGACCCGGGGGAGAGTTTAAAAAAGTTTTTTCCTGTGCCGCCCGTGCCGCTTGGTTGTGCTTTGGCGGCCGGCGGCGAGACTGGGCTTTTTGCGGCGGGCGAGTCCCACCACCACACCAGAGCATCCCAGGACGGAGGAGGGGGGGAGGCCGGGCGGGGACCTCCAGAAACCACCCCTCTGGTAGGTGCCCTGAGGCACGGCAGGCATATTTCCGCCTGCTTTTTGGCCAGGAACCGGGCTTTTTAACTTTTAAAAACTTTTTTTTCTGTGCCGCTTGGCATCGCGCGCGATCGCGCGATGCAAGTAACGAGCACGACAAATCAGACCAAATTGTTCGTTCGTCGGTTCGAGCTCGAAGTCTGGCGGAGTAATTCCCGTTTCCGTTTCCGTAGAGTAATGGAAACGAGTAACGGAAACGGAAACGGAAATACCGCTAAGTCGTGCCCATCTCTATTCCAAATCCTGTGAGGTGCTCTTCCCCCTCTATTTAGCACTGTGGTTAGGCCACACCTTGAGTATCATATCCAGTTCTGGACACCACACTTCAAAAAAAGATGCTGAAAATTGGAGCATGTTCAGATGAGGATGATCAGGATGATGAGGGAGCTGGAAACCAAGCCCTGTGAGGAAATACTGAAAGATGACATTATTATCATCTATGTTTGTTTTATTATTTTTGCTATGTATTGTTTTATTGTTTGCTTATTTTTTAATTATGCTCTTTGTTAACCTTACTTTGTCTGTGTTCACCACACTTGTTTTATACAAGCTGGCAGTATATAAGTTTTAATTAAAGCAAAGTAAGAGTAAATTAAGGGAAGAAAGGCTAAAACATTTGGGGCTCTTTAGTCTGGAAAAAAGGCACTTGAGGGGGGATATGATTGAGACATACAAAATAATGCAGGGTATGAGTAAAGTGGATAGAGGGAAGCTCTTCTGTCTCTCCCAAAATACCAGAACTAGGGGGCATACACTCAAATTGAGGGCTGGGAGAGTAAGAACTGACAAAAGAAAATATTTTTTCACCCAGCGCGTTGTAAGTCTATGGAACTCCCTGCCACAGGATGTGGTGATGGCATCTGGCCTGGATGCCTTCAAAGGGGGATTGGACAGATTCCTGGAGGAAAAGTCCATCACAGGTTACAAACCATGATGGAGAAACCAGGGTACTTCAAGGGCCAGATGCAGGGGAGTGGTATCAGGAGACAGATATCTAGTCTCATGCGCTCCCAAACGCATCTGGTGGGGCTGCTGTGAGATACAGGAAGCTGGACTAGATGGGCCTTTGGCCTGATCCAACATGGCTCTTCTTATGTTCTTATGTTCTTATATGACTGGGGATGTTTGGCCTAGAGAAAAGAAGAATGAGGGGCGATTTGATAGTGTTTTCCAAATTTTTTGTCATACAGACGAGGGGCAGGGCAGAGTGCAGGACGCACAACGATGGGCTCATGTTGAGAGGACCCAGCTTTCAGCTGAATATCAAGAAAAACTTCCTAACTGATAGAGCAGTAATGTAATGTAATACTGTTAGAGCAGTAGGACAATAAAGCCAATTACCGCGTTTCCCCGAAAATAAGACAGTGTCTTATATTAATTTCTGCTACCAAAGATGCGCAAGGTCTTATTTTCAGGGGATGCCTTATTTTTCCATGAAGAAGAATATGGTACACATTTATTGCTATTATCGGGGAGGCCTTATTTTCAGGGGGATGCCTTATATTTCAGTGAGAGGCAAAACTGTAAGTAGGTCTTATTTTTTTGGGGGGGGGATGTCTTATTTTCAGGGAAACAGGGTACCTCAAGAGGTGGTGAGTGCTCCAGCACTGGAGGCATTCAAGATAAATTTAGAGAACCACAGATATCTTTTGATTTGTATTCCTGTATGGAGCAGGGGGTTGGACATGATGACCTTATAGGCCCCTTCAAACTTCACTATTTCATAGTGACTCATAGTTTGAAGGTTTTTCTTACCCCAATGGTGGATGCAATGCCACCATCTCTCATGCAAAAAACCTTTTGAGAACTGGAATACATCATTTATGTTTCTCTGTATCTTAAGTTACTGAAATGGCAAGGGACATTCACTCTCCCAGTCTATTACATGTTTGTGTGTGTTGTGTCATTATAGTCATGACTGACTCTTCGTGACTCCATGTCCATGGAATTTTCTTGGCAGGAATACTGGAGTGGTTTACCTGTTCCTACTTCAGGTGCCCACAGCACCTGGTATTCCCTGATGGTCTCCCATCCAAGTACTAACCAGGGCCAACTCTGCTTAGTTTCTGAAATCAGGCGAGATTGGACGTGCTTAGGGCCTCTAGGCAGCTAGTCTATTACATATATTAGAGCAAAAAAGTACTTAAATAAGGAAGAGAAAAAATATTTTGGGGACTATCTTGTGTGTGGTCCTGGTTGTGTCTCTTTCTTAAAAAACCCAAGAAAGTGGCTGGAATCGGCAAATATATTATTTCCAAGAAATGGTAAGAGACAGTTTTTCAATGCTATTGGAGGGCGTGAGAGCCTTTTCAGGTTTCTTAAAACCTTCCTCCGCCCCCTTACTTCCATAGAAGTTCATTGACTTTGGCCACGTTTTTCCAACTTTAGCCTAATCCCATGGAGAGCATGGCCCTTAGCCTGCTGGCAAATCTGATAAAGCCCCACTGAGCCCACGGGGTTTTTTTTGTCTTCCATAAGGGAAGGAATAAATGAGCATTAAGCTGTTGTTATTTTTCCTCAGACTCAGAGCAGGCTTCGAAGTCTGAGAAAAATAATAACAGCGTAATTCCAGATCTCTTCTTCCCTTGCCTTTGGAGATCTTCAAGGACTCTGGTGGTCTAAAAGCATTATTCTACAATAATGGTGTTGCCTTTTCATGCAGCTGGGCTATCAAAAGATGAAAAGCCATCTACACAAAGAGAATGGCCCCCATTTAATGGTCATCCTTTCTCAGAGAATGACATCCCAGCCAAAGATCCAAGGACAAGCCTCAAAGCTCAGAGCCAGAATATCACAGTAGTCTAACGGAGAATATAATAAAATGAAAATAATTTCTTTTTAAACAGGTTAAAAAGGTGGAGTAAAAGAAGCATTTGTGCCATTCTGGAGGTTTAAAAAATAAAACTATGGAGGTTCATCAACTCCTTGTGTTTCATTCATGAGTTTGTGGTATCACTTCAACTACAGACGGAAGTTTGTGTCCTGCAAAAGAAACAAATACAGTGGACCCTCGTATAACAAACAATTTGTATAACATATAATCGTACAAGATAAAAATTTTGGAGATAGGGAAAATTTGCTTAACAGAATCACCTATGGGGCAAATCTGTACAACATAAAAATGGTCGCAATTAGGGATTACTCCGTTTTCAATGCATTCCTACAGGAAGTTTGTATAAAGGAAAATTTGCCTAACAGAATTTCATTTGGAATGAATTAATTCCTTTAACAAGGTACCACTGTACTTAAAAGGTTGTCCTACAGAGAAGGGGGAAGGATCTGTTCTCGATCAACCCAGAGTTCAAGACCTGCATCACTGGGTTCAAGTTGGATTGAAGCGAGATTTGGGCGGAATGTCAGGAAACATTTCCTTGAGACCTGCTCCAACGTGGGAGGAATTCCAGACAAATTTAGACAATCAGCTCCCAGATATGCCTTGATTCGTATTCCTGCCTTGAGCAGGGGGTTGGACTCTTTGGCTTTGTAGGCCCCTCCCAGCCTCATGATTCTATCCCTACCCAATAAATAACATTTTTGTCTAGGGCTGTCAAGTGAAATCAGCATGATGTTCCAGTCCTTTGAGCAGCAAGGGTGGTGTATATAAACATCATTTCTAAAAGCCTCCCAACCAGGCCGGTTTATTTGTAGCTGAATGATCTTCTGATATATGCTGTCATCCAGACATTGGAATCTGGGGATCGCCCAAAGACGATCAAGTACTAATACTGAGTGACTCAAGATTCCATTTGATGAAACCAAACAGCAGTTTAATTGAAACATTTCTTTCTTTCTTTCTTTCTTTCTTTCTTTCTTTCTTTCTTTCTTTCTTTCTTTCTTTCTTTCTTTCTTTCCATATTTATATACTGTCCAGCTTCTAACAGAACCCCGGGCAGTTTACAATAATGTAATCAAAATAAGAGCACAACAACAGTAACATTGTGGTGGCCCAGTAGACTAAGGCTTCTGAAAACTGTCGGCTGAAAAGACGGCAGCTGGGTGGTTCGAATCCCGGGTGCCATGCAGCAGACTGAGCTCCCGCTGATAATCCCAGCTCCTGCCAACCTAGCAGTTCAAAGTATGTAAATGCAAGTAGATAAATAGGCACCACTGTAAAAAGCAGGAAGGTAAAACAGTGTTACCTTGCAGCCAAGCCAGCCACATGGCCATGGACTTGCACAACACTGGCTCATTGGCTTCAATACGAAGGTGAGCACCGCCTCTAGAGTCGGACACGAGTAGCACACATGTGCAGGGTGAACTTTTACCTTTACCTTTTTATACCGCCCGGTTTCTAACAGAACACCGGGCTGTTTACTAATGCAATAAAAATGAGTGCACAACAACAATAAACATAATAATAAAACAAAACAATACAAAACTTTAATAATAAGCTTAGCCTAATATTGTAGGCTAAGTTATTGGTCCAAAAAAAAAATATAAACATATATTGAAATTAAAATTAAAGCTCACCAAATGCCTCTCTTAAAGGCAGGCAGGGACTCAGCAAGGAGACACATGGGTCCCCATGCAAATGGAGACCCCAAAGCATAACAGAGGACACAACCTCTTATACACATAATAGATCAGTTGCCATTGGCTGGTGGAAGAATACATAGCATTACATAGTCTTGATTAGCTAAGACGGTGGGGTAGCTGTTCCAATTCCGAGATATTTCTGTAGGATGTGGTCGAGACAACTGGTTCTATAGTAAGCCTCTGTGGTTTTGCTTAGGTACAGAGTGACCTGGGACTTTCCACAGTTTGCAAAAGCAAGTCCACCCTCCCATGAGGGTCTGTGGGGTTATGCAGAGTTCTGATAGATATCCTTTAACCTTCCAATATGGACCAAGACATCATTAACAGGGAAATTGTCCAATATATATTTCTGACATACTGCTCACAATGTAATAATTCAATGCACATACAGTATGTACAAACAGGTGTGTTGCTTACGTGTGTATGCATGCGTGTGTGTGTGTGTGTGTGTGTATTTCTGTGATGCAATGTGGCTTCATACATATGCCTATGTTAATAGATATTGTCTAACTTCAGTTCGTGAATGCAACCCACTGCTTTTGAAATGTGTTAGAATAGAAATTCTATAATTCTGAGTCATCATGGCTATTGCAGTGGCAGGCAACATAAAGCCAGGATTGGTTTAAACCAGGCATGTCCAAAGTCAGGCTTGGACCCAAATGCAGCCCAATTTCAAATTCTGAGTGGCCCGTAGCTTCTTCTCCCCACCGGCTCAGCCTATCACACATCTCCACCAGCTTGCCCCTTCCCATAATGGATGGAGACATCAGCTTTCAGTTTTATGATTTGCCTGCCCTCCCTGCCTCCGTCCATCCCTCCAGCCACCTGCCCAGCCTACCCACCCCAGCTCCGTTGCAGCATCTCTGCCTCCTTGCATGTTATACAGACTTGTCCAAAGTCCAGCCCAGGGCCCAAATGCGGCTGAATGGTCGGCCCCCATCCCATTTTCACCTCACCAAATCTGGCCCTCCTTGCAAAAAGTTTAGACACCCCTGGTTTATCAATAAGGGTGACCCTTTCCTGAAACAGAAAATGGTAAAAGGAAAGATCATTTACCTATCTAGTGTAATCATGTTTACTCTGGTAGACAGTGGCTACCTAATATCTCAAGCAAATTTGTTTCCATTGCCTGTTATCTGAACTCTTTTATAGTGGGGATACCAGTGCCAGAACTTGCTGTGACCTACATGCACACATGGGTTGGCCATTAGACCAGGACCTTTGGTGTGCATGCAGGTTAACGTTCCTGAGATAAATGGATGGATGGACAGATGTCCACCACCACTAGTATGCTCCACATTTTAAAAATGGCTAAACCAACACGTGTGTTTAAATCTTCCTTTAAACATTGCCAGACTGGCTCCTCAGGACAGCACCCAAGATGGTGATAGAAACTAACCAGAGAAGTTAGTTTCAAAAAGAATTAATACAATGGTACGAAGAAGCCACCCATCACTTGGGGCGTTTATACACGACCCCTAAACTCTGGGGCAAATGGCTCCCAGCTCCGGAGCTTAAAAATGTTTCCCCACCAGCTCCGGAGTTTACAGGAAATTAAGTGCGACCACGCCCACTTTAGCTCGTCCCAGTGCACCTTTCAAGTACCTGCTCTCTGGAGGTGAAAATTCCTTGATGCGGTGTAACGATAGTAAGTGCAGGGCTCTCCTTGCTTCTGTTTGTTGTTTTTTTGGCTCCCACCCCTTTAAGAGCTACTTAAGAGACTGGAATGTTGCCGCGGCAAGAGCGAGAGGCAGAACGGAGATGAGCCACGTTCTTTTCTTCCTTTTTTTTCTCCCTCCCCTCACTCAGCCAGCAGCCAGGAAGTGCGGAGGGGTGGGGACACAGGAAGAGCGACAAGCCCCTAAGATCTCTGGTCCGAATTTAAGTGGCCAGTGGATCTTAGGGGTTGTGTGAAAAGGCTAGTGGTGCTGGCAGGATGTGATGTGCATGTGTGTGTGGATCTCATGCGATCAATACTGAGTTCTGAATGGCTTCAGTATATATGATTTTATTCATTGTTTTTAAAAGGATATTGGTAAACTATGGATGAGGGATCTGGAGACCAAGAGCTGCAGCAAATCCAACTATGAATGAATGAATGAATGAATGAATGAATGAATGAATGAATGAATGAATAAACAAACAAACTGTTTGAGACTACCAACAGAATTCAGGTTTATGGTTCTGCACTTTCATGATACTAGGACATATTATGCTTGGGGTGGGGGGAAATCCACATTTGGCTTCAGTGAATTTCTTGTTATTGATGATGGTGTGGTGGTGGTGGTTGAGCAATAATTGTAAATTGCCCTTAGTCCCCTCTGGGGAGATGGGAGGTGACAAATCTAAATAAATATAATAAAATAAATAAATTGGCTTTGGTTAAAGGCAAAGTTCATCCATGACCTTGGAGATGGCTGAAATATGGCAAGTAGTACATATGGAAAAAGTCATTCTGAATAAAACGAATAAGGAAGTCCAGCTTTCTTTCTAATTAGGGTTCCCATTTTATCTCGGCCTCGCTGGTAATGAATGAGAACTGGCATCTGGTACACTTTGTAAAGGTGATTCCACACAGCTTTCAAAGGTAATTGATGTAAGAAAGCTTCGTCCCAGGATCATACCCAGGTATTTTTGACAGCTCTATCCATCATGTAAAGGTTGGAAGGTAGGAAACAGCATTAAGGAAGAATGAGAACCTCAAAATAAAACAATAATCCCTTCACAACTTTGTTAGCCGAAATTGGGCAAAAGCCAGGATTGGAAATTGGAAAGACGGAAATTAATGGGAGAGAACGCGACCGGCCGTAAATCAAATGCATTTACAAACCGTCCAACTTGTCAGAGTGGAGGAATGGACTGTGATTGACAAGGGAAAGGTATTAATTTGGCATGATCAAGAATTCAGAAAGGGAGAAGGGGATTTGGGGAAATAATAGAAGCGTGTTGGTTTACAGAAAGCAGAAAGCTCCCAGAGTTCGGGCAGCAATAAACAAAAAGCCCGGTGCAGACTTTTGTGATAGGTATGTTTGAAAGGTTGAGAACGGCATCCATTGGGGTTCCCCTTGCAGCTTGTGCATTGCAGATCTTATTTCCCTAAGTACTGAATCTCAAATGCACAAACATTTTTAATGCACAAAAAAGTTGGGGGAATATATGGATTACAAGGCCACACTGACTGTAAAATCCTTTATAGAACAGCTGATAGCTCTTCAGTGGTTTAGCTGTCTGGCTGTGGAAGTTCAGTTCCCCACTGTGACTCTTTGACAGGGCCTAGACTTGATGACCCATAAGGTCCCTTCTAGCTCTGCAGTTATGTGATGATGATGATGATGATGATGATGATGATGATGATGATGATGATG
>JAHTLZ010000007.1:38752556-38770801 GCA_023846285.1 Phrynocephalus versicolor | reverse complement strand
AGAAGAAGAAGAAGAAGAAGAAGAAAGAACTAAATGAGTTACTATTTCCCACCTGCTGGCCAAAGGGAAAATACTTGGTTCTCCATCCCATTTCTATTCCTGTAAATCAGTGGTTCCCAGGCTTGCATCCATCACGCAGGTGTTCATGGACTACCATTCCCAGAACTCTTAGTTAGCATAGCTGGTGATGAAGGCTTCTGGGAACTGCAGTCCAAGAACAGCTGTGTTACCAAGAAGCACTGCTGTCTATTATGCTGAGGGGTAGTTACCAATTAAAGCTTCAGAAGGGAGTGGGAATTTCAACCTGGTCTTCTTACTCTTAAACTATAACAAAGCATTTCATGGAGTAATTTGACCTTTTCAAACCAAGCCACTGGCATTGATTTCTTACTCTAGAGCTACTTCAGTTCATTTCCCCCAAAATTTATTTCTTTTTTCTTCCTCAGTTATTTTAGGATAATCCTTCCTGGACCATCAGGATAAATGGACTGGGCTTTGTGGTCCTGCATACCTTACTGGTCCTCAACCTTTGGTTGTTTTAAGTTTAAATTCCAAATGCTCCAGCTTCTATGGGCTGTGGTAATGAATGTTGGAAATCAAAGTCCAAACATAGAGGTCCGAATAGAGAAACACTAATGTAGCCTGAGCAGATTGTTCTATCTGGCAACCCAGCCAAAATATTATGATTTTTCCCCCAAAATCAAGAACATTGATGGTTCTTTCTTCCCCAAATGCTGGATTTAAAAGAGTCTTGTTGCAGGTGTTAAACTACTCCTCAGTATTACAGGAACACAGATATCCATCATTTGAACCATTATCCCAACCTTTAAGAGGGACTGAATTAACTCCTGCTATGGTAATGGAGCACTGAGTGGGCCATTTTCATGTTTCCCCACTAGGGAATGCAATGTGGAACCCAGCTTCCAGTTCATTGTAGCACGAGTGATTATTCTTTAGTGTAGCCATCTATTTCCATAATTGCCCATGAAAAACCATGTCTCTGAGATGATTTTACAAGGAAACAATTGATTCAATTATACAAATAAAGCAAAAGCAAAATGTTCTGCTTATATACCACCCCATACCACTTCAAGTAGTCTCTGGGTGGTTTAGAGTTTTTAATTACAATAGCAGGCTACACATTGCCCACCCACCCAAGCAAGCTGGGTACTAATTTTACCAACCTTGGAAGGATGGAAGACTGAGTGAACCTTGAGCCTGCTACCTGGGATTGAACCCCAGGTCTTGAGCACAGTTTTACCTGCAGTACAGGCATTTAACCACTGCGCCACGAGGCTCATTCAAAAGTCCGTGCTTCCTTCATGATTAAACAGAGCCAGGCAATGGGCCCTCAGTTCTGGCCCGGCCCCGGAGGCTTATGGACCCTCAGCGGTTCAGTGAGCTCTTCAGGGGCCTTCCTGGTGGTACGACTGGCGCTCCGGCTGAGGTAATGGCTAATCTTTGGCATGAAACAGCTGCCAACACCATCGACCGGATCGCCCCCAAGCGCCTTCTCCATTGCCGAGCCCGGCCCTCCCCATGGTTCACGGGGGAGCTCCGGGCAATGAAGCAGGTGAGGAGAAGGCTAGAGCGCAGCTGGAGAAAAACCCGGACGGCGTTAAGTAAGGCTGCTGTTGATGCCCAGACTAGTTGCTATACCAACGCGATCAGGGAGGCTCGAACATCCTTTAACTCCCTGAGAATTGCTGAGGCCTCGAACCGCCAGGCGGAGCTCTTCCGGGTGGTTCGGGACCTCAACAATCCTAGTCTGGCTAGGCCTCCTCCTACTGAGTTCAGTAGCGAGCAGTTTGCAGCCTTTTTTCGAACCAAAATAGAGGCCATCCGTGCCGGCTTTGGCTCCGGTTGCAGTGGCCCTGCCCCGCCATCCCCAGTTGCTGGTCCGCCTTCGTCGCCTCGGTTGGATGCACTTGGGCCTGTTTCTGCTGTCGAGGCCTCCAAGGCTATGGCGCATTGCCGGCCTGCCTCCACCCCTTTCGACCCTTGCCCTGCCTGGCTAATTAGAGCTGCCAGAGGGACCATGGCCGAATGGGCTTCAGTCATCGCCACCGCCTCCTTCAGTGAGGGGGTTTTTCCCTCTCGTCTGAAGGAGACGGTGGTAAAGCCCATTCTGAAAAAAACCAGGCCTGGCGGTGGACGACTTAACAAACTATCGTCCTATCGCCAATGTCCCGTTCATGGGCAAGGTGATCGAGAGGGTGGCGGCGGTCCGGCTGCAGTCATACCTGGAGGATCGGCAGTGCCTCGATCCTTGCCAGTCCGGGTTCAGGCCTCGTCGGGGTACCGAAACAGCTTTGGTCGCCCTGCAAGATGACCTTCTCCGGGCGGCCGACAGGGGTTGCTCTACCCTGTTGGTCCTCCTGGATCTGTCAGCGGCCTTTGATACCGTCGACCACGGTATCCTACTGGACCGGCTCTCTGAGGTTGGAATCGGAGGCACTGCTCGCAGTTGGCTCCGTTCCTTCCTGGAGGGCTGGCCCCAGTATGTTCAACATGGGGGGGGGAGTTATCGGCCCCTTGGATTCTCCCTTGTGGGGTTCCACAGGGGTCGTCTCTGTCCCCCAAGCTGTTTAACATCTATGTAAGGCCGTTGGCGGGGGTCATCAGGAGTTTTGGAGTCTGCTGTCATCAGTACGCTGATGACACGCAGCTCTATCTCTCCTTTAACACCTCTGCTGTGGAAGCTGTGGAAGTTCTCGACGGGTGCCTGGAGGCCATCCTGGCCTGGACCGGGGCGAACAGGCTTAAGCTCAACCCCGAGAAGACGGAGGTTATGTTCTTTGGGAGCTCGCCGTCGGGTTCGGTGGCCCTTTTCCCTGTCTGGGGGGGATCCCCCTCCAGCTCGCGGAAAGGGTGCGGAATCTGGGTGTGCTCCTGGACCCGGCGCCTACCTTGGAGTCCCAGGTGGCGTCGGTGACCAGGTCCGCCTATTACCATCTCCGTCGGATCGCCCAGATCCGCCCGTACCTGGACGCGAACTCTCTGAGAACAGTGGTCCAAGCGCTGGTGATCTCGAGGCTGGACTACTGTAACGCTCTCTACATGGGGTTGCCCTTGAATCTCCTCCGGCGCCTGCAGCGGGTCCAGAATGCGGCAGCCAGGCTGGTGGGGGGTGTGCGTCGTCACGAGCACATCACACCAGTCCTGGCCCGCCTGCACTGGTTGCCCGTTGCGGCCCGGATTAGATTCAAGGTCCTGGTTTTAGTTTATAAAACCCTCCATGGCTTGGGACCGGACTACCTGGCAGAGCGTATCGCTCAGCGATCCACCTCGGCCCGGCCCGTTCGGCAGGCGCGAGCGCACTTGCTTCGGGTCGCCACCCCTCGAGAGGCCTGAAAAACGAGTACTCGAAATCGGGCTTTCTCGGTGGCGGCCCCTAGCCTTTGGAACTCCATCCCCTCTGAAGTGCGCTCTGCAGAGTCCCTGCTGGCCTTCCGGAAGGCTTTAAAAACCCATCTATTCCGGGAGGCCTTTGGCGATCTTTATTAATTTTTTTTTCCCACCATCGTCATGCCTATAATGTTAGATTTTAATGATTTGCTGAGGTGCCTCTAGGTTTTAAGTTGTATGTAATGATGTATTATTTGTCTGTTAATGCATATTGTATTTTGTTCTGCTTTTGTAATACATGTAGTCCATTGTTGTAAGCCGCTTAGAGTTCAAAATTGAAGATAAGTGGGATATAAATGCAATAAATGCAATAAATAAATAAATAAATAAATAATAATTTTACCAACCTTGGAAGGATGTAAGACTGAGTGAACCTTGAGCCTGCTACCTGGGATTGAACCCCAGGTCTTGAGCACAGTTTTATTTATTTATTTATTTATTTATTATTGTATTTATACCCCGCTTATCTTTCGTACGAAACTCTAAGCGGCTTACACGGGCGAGCAAGCGCCAATAAACACAAACAATAATTATGAAATATACTACAAAATAACTAAACAATTAAAAACCCGGTGCATCCAAAAAACCCGGCAGCGTAATAGCTATCAACCAAGCACACACATAAACATAAAACACTTAACATGGTTGCTTGGGCATTAGAGATGGCGGGACCTAACAGAAGGAAAAAAAAAAAAGAATTTCAGGGCTTGCCAAAGGCCTCTCGAAATAAATAAGTTTTTACAGCTTTTCGAAAGGCCAGCAGGGACTCTGCAGAGCGCACTTCGCTAGGGATGGAATTCCATAAGGAGGGGGCTGCCACCGAGAAAGCCCGGTTCCGGGTGACCGACTTCCGGGCTTCTCGAGGGTGGCAACCCGCAGCGAGTGCGCTCGCACCTGCCGAACAGGTCGGGCCGAGGTGGATCGCTGAGCGATACGCTCTGTCAGGTAGTCCGGTCCCAAGCCATGGAGGGTTTTATAAACTAAAACCAAGACCTTGAATCTAATCCAGGCCGCAACGGGCAGCCAGTGCAAGCGGGCCAGGACTGGGGTGATGTGGTCGTAACGACGCACACCAGCCACCAGCCTGGCCGCCGCATTCTGCACCCGCTGCAGACGCCGGAGAAGAGTCAAGGGCAACCCCATGTAGAGGGCGTTGCAGTAGTCCAGCCTCGAGATCACCAGCGCCTGGACCACTGTTCTCAGAGAGTCACCGTCCAGGTACGGGCGGATCTGGGCGATCTGGCGAAGATGGTAATACGCAGCCCTGGTAACCGACGCCACCTGGGCCTCCATGGTCAGCGCCGGGTCCAGGACCACGCCCAGATTCCGCGCCCTTTCCACAGGCTGGAGGGAAACTCCCCTCAGAGAGGGAAAAGGGCCACCGTACCCAGACGGCGAGCCCCCAAAGAACATGACCTCCGTCTTCCCGGGGTTGAGCTTAAGCCTGTTCGCCCCGGTCCAAGTCAGCACGGCATCCAGGCACCCATCGAGGATCCTCACAGCTTCCACTGCAGAGGTGGAAAAGGAGAGATAGAGCTGCGTGTCATCAGCGTACTGATGACTGCACACTCCAAAACTCCTAATGACCCCAGCCAACGGCCTTACATAGATGTTAAACAGCAACGGCGAGAGCGACGACCCCTGCGGGACCCCACAAGGGAGAACCCACGGGGCCGACAGCTCCCCCCCCATGCTGAACATACTGGGGACGGCCCTCCAGGAAGGATTGGAGCCAACTGCGAGCAGTGCCCCCGATTCCAACCTCAGAGAGCCGATCCAGTAAGATACCGTGGTTGACGGTATCAAAGGCCGCTGACAGATCCAGGAGGACCAACAGGGTAGAGCAACCCGTCGGCCGCCCGGAGCAGGTCATCTTGCAGGGCGACCAAAGCTGTTTCGGTCCCCCGACGGGGCCTGAACCCTGACTGGCATGGATCGAGGCACTGCCGATCCTCAAGGTATGACTGCAGCCGGACCGCCGCCACCCTCTCGATGACCTTGCCCATAAACGGGACGTTAGCGATCGGACGATAGTTGCCTAAATTGTCCGCCGCAAGGCCCGGCTTCTTGAGAATGGGCTTAACCACCGTCTCCTTCAAATGAGAGGGAAAAACCCCCTCGCTGAAAGAGGCGGTGGCAATGGCAGAAGCCCATTCAGCCATGGTCCCGCTGGCAGCTTTAATAAGCCAGGAGGGGCAAGGGTCGAAAGGAGTGGACGCCGGCCGGCAGTGCGCCATAGCCCTGGAGGCCTCAACAGCAGAAACAGGCCCAAGCTCCTCCAACCGAGGCGACGAAGGCGGACCAGCAACCGGGGATGCCGGGGCAGTGCTACCGCAACCGGAGTCAAAGCCGGCACGGATGGCCTCAATCTTAGATCTAAAAAAGGCTGCGAAATTCTCACTACTGAAATCAGTAGGAGGAGGCCTAGCCAGACTAGGATTGGTGAGGTCCCGAACCACCCGGAAGAGCTCCGCCTGGCGGTTAGAGGCCTCACCAATTCTCACGGAGAAAAACGATGACTTGGCTTCCGTGATCGCGTTGGAATAGCGACTAGTCTGGGAGTCAACAGCAGCCTTACTACTTGCCGTCCGGGTTTTTCTCCAGCTGCGCTCTAACCTTCTCCTCACCTGCTTCATTGCCCGGAGCTCCCCCGTGAACCACGGTGAGCGCCGGGCTCGGCACCGGAGAAGGCGCTTAGGGGCAATCCGGTCTATGGTGTTGGCAGCTGTTTCAAACCAGTGGTTGGCCACAACCTCGGCCGGAGCGCCAGTCAGTCCACCAGAAAGCTCCCCGAAGACCTCCTGGAACCGCTGGGGGTCCATCAGTCTACGGGGGCGGGCCAAGACAGGAGGCCGCTGGTCCCCGCGAGGGGGGGCCGCGATCGCCAGGGAAAAAGAAAGCAGGTGGTGGTCCGACCATGACACAGGTAAGGAGATAAAATCCCCCACCTCCAGACTCGAAGTCCCCGACATGGAGGAAAACACCAGATCCAGGGTATGGCCTGACCTGTGGGTGGGACATACAACATGCTGGGACAGACCCATGGAAGCCATGGTTTCCATGAATTCCAGAGCTGCACCGGAAAGTCCACCGCCAACATGCACATTGAAGTCACCCGCCACCAAAAGGCGCGGGGACCTCAAAAGTGCAGCCGCGATGAACTCCGCGAGCTCTGGTAGGGATTGAGCTGGGTTGCGGGGAGCACGGTAGCCCAGCACAATGCCAAATCTGTCCCGCTGCCCCACTGACAAGTGAAGGCATTCTAAACCCTGGCTAACCAATGTCGAGGTCCTGCTAACATGTAAAGAATCCCGATGGACGATGGCGACCCCCCCTCCCCTCTGTCCCCCCAACCTTCCCACCCCCTGAACCAGATACCCAGGCGGGCAAAGCTGGGAGAGCGAGGCCCCCCCATCATCACCCACCCAGGTCTCGGTAATGAAGGCCAGGTCAGCCCGCCCGTCAAAGATGGCATCATATATGACGGGGATCTTATTGTGGACTGACCTGGCATTCAACAGGAGACAGGAAAGGCCGGGGGCGCTGGGGGAGTGACTCCTGGACACGTGACAGGGAGCCGGGGGGTCAGAACGAGGGACAGGCACAAGTTGCCTGACCCGTGTTCTTCTCAACCGACTAACCCCACGGCTACAAGCGTACCGCCCACGGCCCGACACAGTTGGTATATGAGTCCCTGCGGACATGGCGGCCCCTTTAAAAAAAAAAAACTAACAGAAATACACAAATCTAAGTTACAATATAAAATCAACAACTAAAACACTCCTACAATAAGAACACCCAAAATACAGCAGATACAATAATAAGTGATAAGTAAGCAAACAACAATAAATAATAAATAACCATAAAAGATATAACCGCCAGAGGGAAGGTGGAATCGTGGGAGAGGCTAGATAGGGAGGATGGAGGAAAGGGCTAAGGACACCATAAAGGACTAGGGAGGGAAAAAGAGGGGAAAAGAGGGGACACCCAACAGCCCGCAGCATGGCCCGCCGCCCAGGTGACAAAGGCAGCAGTACACTGGCAGCCGGCCTGCCATCTCAGATGGTCTCCGAAGGTTGCACCCCGTCGATCCACCACCCCAGATGGTAAACGACAATGGCACCCCGACGGCCGAAATGCCGTCCGCAAAGGTGCACCGAAGGCCATGCCCGGATAGTCTATCAGACTGTCCTTCCTTACCCCCGAAGCTGGTGATCGATGGGGGAGCCAACGGGTGGTTAAATGCCTGTACCTGCAGTACAGGCATTTAACCACTGTGCCACGAGGCTCATTCAAAAGTCCGTGCTTCCTTCATGATTAAACAGAGCCAGGCAACTGACTTATGTGGTGGAGGCTTAGAAGCAGCAGCAATGTATTGGAAAGCAGAACTGTATGTAGTGGTAGCCTTATCTAGACTGCTTAATCTCCCCTTCCCCTTGCAGCTAGGGGTGATTAGGCCAGCGAGGTGGGTATCTAACTAGAGGTGTGAAGTTTGATGGCCCATTGTGTCTCCGTGGATTCGAGCCAACTTGTGCAGCTTCCAGAAAGCATCCCCAGAAAAAACGATTGACAAGCAACATCTGATTACTCGATACCCAGAAAACCCTGGAAGAGTTTGCCATAACTCAGAACTGACTTGGTGGCCAACAACTATTGTTGTATTGTCCCAATGGCAGTCATGAAAGTGATTCAAGTGCTGCTGACCTCTCTGGCTTTGACCAATGAAAGCGGAAAAAGCATCATATTGAGCTGCTAAAGGCAAGAAATGCTGCTTTTAGAAGTGGAAACAGGTCACTGTATAGTGCAGCCAGAGCAGATCTGAAGAGGGGCATCCGTGTGGCTAAAGAGGCATACAGACAGAGACTGGAGAATAACTTTCAGCATAACAACACTAGGGACGTGTGGCAAGGTGTACAGGAAATGACTGGGTACAAATCTAAAGTATCCCCAGTAGCTGAGGAACTGAATGCCTTTTTTGCCCGTTTTGAAGCAACATCAGTAGAGACATCAGCAGAGTTCCTGCCACCTTCACTATTGTTATCAGCATCGGCACAAGGGAATGTAATTTTTAATGTGGAGGAGGGAGAGATGAGGAAGGGGTTGAAGGGGATCAATCCAAGGAAGGCTACGGGGCCAGATGGAGTTGCCGGAAGGGTATTGAAGGATTGTGCAGATCAATTAGCAGGAGTTTTCACTGGGATTTTGAATCGATCCCTATCCCAAGCTATTGTGCCATCATGCCTAAAGTCTGCCATTATTGTTCCGATACCAAAAAAACCAAATCCGGAAAACTTGAATGACTTTCGTCCAGTAGCACTTACACCTGTAATCATGAAGTGCTTTGAAAAGTTGGTACGGAACTATGTTATTGCCTGTTTACCAGAGGGACTGGACACATTCCAATTCACCTATAAAAAGAAGAGATCAGGAGAGTAGAGATGGGCATGGAACGAACATTTTTTCATTTCCATTACCATTTGTCGTTTCCGTTACATAACAAAATGACAAACGAAAATTGTGATGAAAATGAAACGAAACGAACAGAATCACGAAAATTGTGGTCGTTACGTTTCGTTTTCGTTAATGGCGACGCACAATGAAATGAGCTGTTCTAAATGTTAAAAAACACCCTGGACATCTGTAAAAATGCAGCGATAATTATTTATATTGTCTCATAATACCTACTAGGGGGGTTGGGGTCCCTAAAACCTTTGTTTTTGTCTTCTCCCATCGCAATGTATTTTTCTTTTCCCTTTAAAATGGATGTTGCCACCAGCCACAAAATGGAGGCAAGACATGTGATGGGATCATGTTCAACCAATAGCATGCACAGGTTGCAGACTGGGCGGGCAGGTTTGGCAGCCACAGAGGGCATAAAAAGCTCTGGCAGCCCCCGTCCTCCTTGCAGTCTCTGGTGGGAGATAGGGTGGGATTGCTGTCTCTGCGACTCTAACTTCAGTCCTGCAGCCTCCCTGTGTGTGTGCGTGCTGCGTACTTCTCGGTGAGTACCCTTCCTTGCCCCGCAGTGCAGTCACTCTGCGGCTGCCTTGCACCCTGGGCAACGCCCGCCGCTGCCTTTGCAGCCTCCCTGCGTACCTAGTCTATACTGTGTCTCTGCCAGCATCCATTTTTTTAGTGTTTTCCCTCTGGTCTGGGGCGTTGGGGGATGCCTGCACATGGAAATGCTTTAAAAATTGTGCAAAAAGCGGGTAGAAACGACAAACGAAAAAAAGAAAAACGGTAACAAAATTTTTCCAAAAATTCGCGACAAACAGAAACGAACCGAAACAGACTCCTCAATGACAAACAAAAAAATGAAATGCCATTTTTTCTTTCGTGCCCATCTCTACAACAGAGGATGCTGTGGTGTGTGTTCTTCATACTGTTTTTGAACATCTGGAGCGGGGGGGGGGCTATGCTAGATTGCTCTTTGTGGATTTTAGCTCAGCTTTTAACACCATTCTTCCACGACGTTTGATCTCCAAACTGGAAGGTCTAGGGTTTCCACAATCACTTTGTGGATGGATCTTGGATTTTCTGTCAGAACGTTCTCAGAGGGTCCGGTTGGGCCCTTACACCTCTAATACTCTTAGTACCAACATTGGAACACCACAGGGATGTGTACCTAGCCCACTCCTTTATATTATTTACACATTTGATTGTGTCTCTGCCTATCATAGCAATAGGATCATTAAGTTTGCAGGTGACACAACTGTGATTGGGCTCATCTCTGGCAAGGAGAGTGGGATGGCTTACATAGATGAAGTGGAGAGGTTGACCAAGTGGTGCAGAATAAATAACTTGCACCTAAATATAAAGAAAACAAAGGAGCTTGTGGTGGATTTTAGGAGGCAGAAAACTGATATTCAACCACTGGTGATTGATGGGACTGGTGTGGAGAGGGTTACAGGTTTTAGATTTTTGGGCATTGAGTTGCAGGAGGATCTGTCCTGGAGTGTCAACACAAGGGGGCTTGCAAAGAAGGCTCAGCAGAGACTATTTTTCTTGAGAACTTTAAGGAAAAACTATCTTCCACAAAAGCTGCTGCTGGCCTTCTATCATTGTGCAATTGAGAGTGTACTTACGGGTTATGTGTGTGGTATGGAAGCTGTACCCACCGGGATAAGACAGTGTTGCACAGAATGACAGTAAAGATTCCTATCCTATCCTATTATTCTTTTCCTCAGCAAAGCTTGGAAAAGTTGCTTTATGGGAGACTACAAATTCTAGTTTCCTCCACCTGGCATGCCTGATTGCCTTGATCGTTGCACACTCCACTGGAACAGGAAGAAGATTAATGATGATGATGATGGTGGTGGTGGTGGTGGTGGTGGTGGTGGTGGTGGTGATTGATGATGAAAGTACTGCTGTGAATGCCCATACCACAAGGAGTGGAATCCTAGAAGCTTCAAGCAATCCTCAAGGAAATGAACAGCAGGCTTTACCCTCTAGGTATAATAACTTGATAAATTTGGTTCCTTAGTGCCCTCAGAGGAACATGGACCAGAAGCTATGAGTTCAGTTTTGAGTTACTAACTGCATTTGCAGTGTAAAAATGCCAGGCATGTTAATTGAATTCACGGATGATGATGGTAAATTCTGAGGTGTCATCCTTTGTCAAATAAATCGTTGAAAAAGAACTATAAAGGTTACAGAAGAGTGATAAAAACTATTAAATGAGAATTAGCTTGGAAAAATACAAGCCAGTCTATACAGGGCATAATCATTTAAACCTGGCATCCTTAATGAGTGGGGTTGGCTTCTATTATGCGTGTTGATGGATTTTATTGATACAAGCAAAAAATATAAAGGGTGGTGAAAATCAAAGCAGGGAAAGATAAAAATCAACACTGAAATTTTGATTTGATATATCAGAATTTGAAATGAAGTAGGGTGTATGTTTGGTAAAAATAAAGTGTAGACCTTGAGTTATAAGTGGGACTGATCAATCATGGGACACAATACATTTATGCTTGCCCAACCTGGCTGCAAAAAATGCATCCAACTAGCAACTATATCCCTTACTTAAACTCTGTCACAGGTTTTTGATAGTGAATGGTGAGCTTTATTTGACAAAATAAAATAAAATAAAAATAAAAAAATACCAGCTTCCTTCTAAGTCAAAAAAATTGCAATTCTGTCTTCTAAAGAGGAATTTTTTGCATTACTGGAAATTTGGAGAGGTTTCAGGTTCAGGGGGAATGAGTTATTAAACTCCAAAAGGAGCCCTCTAGCAATAAATCATTTTAATTGAGTCGTGAAGCCGCTAATAGCATCTCCAGCCCGGGGGGGGGGGTGTCTTTATAGTTGAATGCATTTCTCCTTGGGGGACACCCTTTGGAGTTTAATAACTCAGCCCCCTGAAATCCATACCTCTCCAAATTTTGCAGGCTTATAGGAAAGAGCCCAAAGAAACTCCCCTGCGATTTTGGTGCTGATACATGGCTGCAATCCATATTTTTGAGTACATAAACATAACAAAACATTATGTACTCAAAATTATGGATCACAGCCATATATCGGCACCACAATCACAGGGTAGCTTCCTCAAGCTCTTCCTTATAAGCCCCCAAATTTTGAGAGGTTTGGCTTTTAGCGGGGTGAGTTATTCAACTGCAAAGAGGGTCCCTCTAGCTAGCTAACTGCAAAGTGTGTATGGCACACACCAGCAATATAGGGGTTAAAACCCATATATTGGTTCCTCTATGACCCAGGGGAGCCATTATATAGCATTTGATTTGGTTTCATTTCATTTAGAAATTCTTTTATTATTTATTTATTTATTTATTTATTTGTTAGGCTTATATCCCGCCCATCTTCCCGGGAGGGAACTCTGGGCGGCTAACAGTAAAACAATAAAAAACAATACAACAACCAGAACAATAGTAGAAGACAGAAGGTGGCTTTAAAAAAAGGCAAAGATGGCGGCGGTCAAAAAAAAAATTCATTAGTAACAAAACTAAACAAAACTTATAAAGGAATGAAACTATCATTCTACCAATTGTAAATCTTATTTCTAACGCAATTGAGTAAACCATATGCATTAAGATGTTGTTCAGAAAAGGACACAGAGAAATCTTCCACAGTGCAAGGTTTCATCAGAGCATTTTCTAATAGCCAGTGCTTAATCAATTGATTAGCAGCCATGCCAAACTTTCAATTGGAAAGAACCATTGAGAAAAAAGAATGCCACCTGGACTTCATTCACAAGGTTTGTTCCCTTCCCTTGGGAAACTCCAATCACTGGAGATGTCAGAGTTCTCTTTCCCTACTATACCTAGGGAAATACAGTATGTCTGTGAAGATTCTCAGTCATCCAGGTGCGTTTAACTGGGAGTTGAGTCATGGCTACTGGTCTTCTTTTTTTGAGAGATAGAAACGTTTTGCTGTTCATCCAAACAGCTTCATCGGTCTGAATACAGCTAGTGCAAGTAGTCCTTCTTATAGTCAGCTTGACCTCTTGTCGCCTGGTATGATTGGCTCATAAGATGAACAATAGCCGAGAATAGGCTCGTTAGGGAGACATTAGTGTCCATGGCCTTAAGGTAAACAATGGTCTAAGGTGCTACAACCCATCAAGAATGGGTCGTTAGCTGTGACCTTGGTGGTGAAGGCTCTTTGATTTGCCTGGGTACTTTGGAAACTACAGCCTGATAAGTAGCAGATAGACTATGTCGGAGCCCACCACCTCTCTTGAGGGAGGGATTTTCAATGCTAACATGAATGGCTTCCCTTACTCCTCTCTCAAACCACCTCTCTTCTTTGTCTAATATGTGTACATCCTCATCTTTGAAAGAGTGGCCTTTGTCCTTCAAATGGAGGTGTACTGCTGATTCTGGTCCTGAGCTGTTCCCCCTCCTATGTTGGGCCATTCGTCTGTTTAATGGCTGTTTAGTTTCTCCGATGTAGAGGTCTGAACACTCTTCACTGCATTGGACTGCATATACTATATTGCTCCTTTTATGGTTTGGTATCGGATCCTTTGGGTGGACAAGTCTCTGCCTTAGTGTGTTCATGGGTTTGAAATAAACAGGGATGTGGTGTTTGCCAAAAATCCTTTTAAGCTTCTCTGACACTCCCGCCATGTAAGGAATGACCAGGTTCTTCCGTTGGGTCTGGGTCTCAGACTGATCCCTTGTTCTTCTGGGATGGCCCACTGCTTTGTTGAAGGCCCACTTTGGATATCCACAGGCCTTAAGTGCTGTCTTCAGGTGCCTGTCTTCCTTCTTCTTGGCTTCTGTGGAGGTGGGGATGCTCTCTGCTCTGTGGCTTAGGGTCCTGATGACTCCTAGTTTGTGTTGTAATGGATGGTGGGAGTCAAACAGTAAGTATTGATCTGTGTGGGTGGGTTTCCTGTAAACTTCTACTCCCAGGCCATGGTCAGGTCTGATGATGACTGCACAATCCAGGAAAGCCAGCCTGTTGTCTTGGGTGTCTTCCCCAGTGAACTTAATATTAGGATCCACTGCGTTGATGTGGTCTGTAAAGGCCTGTACTTCCTGAGTCTTTATTTTCACCCAGGTATCATCTACATACCTGAACCAGTGGGATGGTGTTGTCCCTTGGAAGGTGAGTGCCTTCTTCTCCACTTTTTCCATGTATAGGTTTGCTACAATTGGTGACACTGGGGAACCCATGGCACAACCATGCTTCTGTCTGTAGAAGTCCCCTCTGTACATGAAATATGTGGTGTTCAGACACAGGTCCAGGAGCAGGCATATCTGGTCTGGGTTGAGGTGGCTTCTGGAGGTGAGGGTGCTGTCTTCTCTTAATCTTCTCTTTACCATTATTAGCGCATCAGTGGTGGGTATGCTGGTAAAGAGTGATGTAACATCAAAGGATACCATGGTTTCCTCTGTATCCAGTTTGAGCTCCCTGACTTTAGAAACAAACTCTTCTGAGTTGTGTACGTGGTGGTCCGTGTGTCCAACCAGTGGGGCTAGGATAGTTGCCAGGTATTTTGTGATGTTGTAAGTCACTGAATTCATACTGCTGACAATAGGTCTGAGGGGGATTCCTTGCTTGTTGATCTTGGGAAGTCCATAAAAGCAGGGGACTGTCTCTCCGGGATATAACTGGTGGTAGGTCACCCTGTCAATTGCGTTTTCCTGCTCCAAGAGTTTTAAGCATTCTATTACTTTCTTCCTGTAATTGCTGGTGGGGTCTCTTCTTAGTTTTTCATATGTGTGTTGATCATCTAAAAGTGTGATAACCTTCTCGTGGTAGTCCACAGTATTGAGGACGACAGTGCACCTTCCTTTGTCTGCAGGAAGAATTGTGATGCTCTCATCCCTGCTGAGGGATGTCACAGCACTTCTCTCTTGGCTGGTGAGGTTGGATGGTGGTGGTTGAGCACTGGACAGTGCAGCAGAGACTTTTATCCTGAGTAGTTCTGCTTCTGCTGCTGGCAGATTGTTGCTGTGAATGGCTGATTCTGTTGCTGTGATGAAATCCACAACAGGAACCTGTTTGGGTGTGATGGCAAAATTTAGGCCTTTGGATAGGACCTCTCTCTCTGTCTTGGTGAGTTCCCTGTTTGAGAGGTTCTTCACCCATTTGTCCTTTACATCTCCTGTCATGGTCCCTTCATCCTTCTTCCTCCTGCCAAACTCTTTAACTGACTCTTTGACATGCATCTTTGCTTACTTTGGGTAAAGTCTGTAGGCAGAATGAAATGTGGATGTGGAAGTTGGGACCTGGGAATGCTGCAGGAATGCTACCACATTTTCTGCTGAGAGGACTGCTCTTATGAATCTGGAAATTGAGTCATGGGAACTGAACTTTTTTTGTGCGATCAAAACATTTCATTACTCATCCAAACAGCTTCATCAGTCTGAGGCCTCCAGTTTATAGTTCACCTTGATTTCACATCACCCTGGTCTGAATAGGCTTGTTAGGTGGATGGTGGCCTGCATGAAAGTTCCACATATGCAAACCTTCCCAACACCCATTAAGTTTGGGTCGCTAGCTGTGGCCTTGCTGGTGGAGGTGTGAAGTGCTTCTGATTTGTATGGGGATTGATGACAGGGCCACATAAGTGGCAGACAGATTGTCCCGGAGTCCTCCACCTCTGTTCTGAGAGGGGTTTTCAAGACACACATGAATGTCTTCCCTGACCCATGGGTGAGGTGATATAAAGGGTAATTGTAAACTGGAGGGCTCACCACTAACTTTCTTTAGATTGACAACGCTGCTTGGATGAGTAGCAAAACATTTTGATTCCACAAGCAATGAAATCTTGTAGTTTTGTCTTGTCTTGTCTTGTTTTCTTTGCCCTAGAGGGCAGTAACTGATGGTTCCAAGTATTTCATTGAATTTCATTGCCTTCCCTCTTAGGTTGTGGTTGTGTTTTGGCTATGCAAAAGATTGCCGCCACAGCCTGAATATCAGAAATAGAAGACATTTTTCTCTCAGAAATGAGAGATGTACAAAATTATGCAGGGGATGGATAAAGTGGCTAGAGGGACATTCTTTTGCCTCTCACACAGTACCAGAACCAGGGGTCACACACTCAAAATGAGGGTTGGGAGAGTGAGACGAGACAAAAAAAACCCAAAACATTTCTTTACCCAGCGAGTTGGTTAGTCTGTGGAACTCCTTGCCACAGAATGCGGTGATGACATCTGGCCTAGATGTCTTTAAAAGGGGATTGGGCAGATTTCTGGAGGAAAAGTCCATTGTAAGTTACAAGCTCTGATGGGGATACATGTTATCATTCTCTAGGCCTAACAAGAGACTACCTGAAAATGAAATAAAGGGGAATTGTATCCCTTTATTTCATTTTGATACCACAGGGAAGTGGTATCAGGAGACAGGTATCTAGTGGTTTCATGTGCTCCCAAAGGCATCTGGTGGGGCCACTGTGAGATACAGGAAGCTGGACTTGATGGGCCCTTGGCCTGATCCAGCAGGGCTCTTCTTATGTTCTTACGGTTTTAGGCCAAGACAATCATTTATAGTATATCTGTCTGGTTCCCACTGAAATTCTCTATGCGCAGTTATTTGTGTGAATAACATGAAATGAACATCAAACTCCATAAATTTCAAAATAAAGGTTGATGCACCTACTTTAAATTAGTTACAGAATCCCACCGTCTCTCTGGTCCTTTCTGCCCGGCAAATAATAAATAAAAAAGCATTGTAATATTGCCATAGATCTTGATGATGAGGGTATAATGAGCCGTGTCTTAATAATTCATCAAACTGCTTCAGTCAATCAATATCTTTTCAGTAACAATGGGCATTTCACAACCTCTCATTTCTTCCATGGCCTCCTATACCTGCGAAGACAGTACAAAATGATACATCTGTTAAATTTAAGTTACGAGGGGCCCTCCCCCTCACTAGGAAATGAATAAAGCAGTTTGTGATTCATCTTGTTTTAGCAGAAACATAAGTGAAAGGATTTGATTGGGCCCTTTGAGAGATCAAACACAGGAAAAAGTACACTGAAAAGCAAATAATTGGGGATCAGGGGGAATCTTTGTGTTTTGGAGCACTCTCCTTTTAATTCTCTCCATGTGTCACTGTTAAATTATTTCTTGCTTTCTCTTCTCTGGGTGGTGCTTCTAATCCCAAATTGTAAGGCTGTTCTAGGTCGTACAGTAACTACAGGAAAAGGAGCAGTACTTGGAGTACTGAAAAGATAATTGCGTGGTACTTCTAATTTCAGATTATTTATTTATTGTTAGTGACTGGGGGAGGCCGGTTTGAGGGGCATGTGTTTTTTTTTTTTAAGCAGACTAGAGGAAGCATCAAAGGGGAGGTGTGTCTTTTAAACAAAGGGTTATGGGACGTTGCTTTAGCATTCCAACTCTGTCCGACATTTTGAGACACTGTGTCCTAATGCAGCCATTAACGATGAATTTACTAGACCTTGAAAATAATCACTATTAAGAAAGGAGTGAACTGATACTGCATTATTAACCCCGGACAGGATATTGTGTGGACTGGATTAACATTTCTGCTACCACAGGGCAGAGCCTGGAAAAAAATTAGTTACAAGTAAAATAATTACTTGCAATAGGTTGCCTAACAATAATTGAGTGCCATCAAGACAATTCTGAGTCAAGGCAGCTCTATTCAGGTTTTTCTAAGTAGAAAACACCCAGAAGTGGTTTTCCATTCCCTTCTTCTGCATCCTCAGCACTTGATTTACCATGTGCAATAAATAATAATCATACCCTCATGTCAATTCTGACTGGGCTATGCAGGCAGAGAAGACTCAGAAGTGGTTTCCCATTTCTCTTCTTCTGGGGATGTCCTGGGACTGTACAGCTTGCCCAAGGCCACATAGGCTGTCCATTCTGGGATGCAAGTGAAGAATCAAATTTCCAATCTCTGGCTTCACAGTCAGATAGCTAACTCACTGAGTTCTTGAAGAACTTCATGATGGTTAGAGCCATCCGCTGATGTCTTAACTGGATCTGTTCTCAGGACGAACAGGAAAAACAGAGCATGCTGCTTCTCACAATGCCTTCCCCTGATCATGAGGAAGAATTTCTTGATGGTTAGAGCTGTTCGGCAGTGGAATATGCTGCCACGGAGGGTGGTGGAGTCTCCTTCTTTGGAGGTTTTTAAGCAGAGGCTGGATGGCCACCTGTCGGGAGTCCTGTGATGGGGGTTCCTGTATGGCAGGGGGTTGGACAGGATGGCCCTTGAGGTCTCTTCCAACTCTATGATTCTATGATTTTATGCATCAAAATGTGTACGGATTTTATTTGGAAGGAAAAACAACAACACCCCAAGCACACCCTGAGAAATCTCAATATGGCATGCTGGCAAAATATGAGATAGATAGATAGATAGATAGATAGATAGATAGATAGATAGATAGA
>JAHTLZ010000007.1:38717847-38745798 GCA_023846285.1 Phrynocephalus versicolor | reverse complement strand
GTAGTAGTAGTAGTAGTAGTAGTAGTAGTAGTAGTAGTAGTAGTAGTTATTGTTGAAATCTCTGTTCTTTTCTATTCTATTCATGAAGGACATCTGGATATGTTAGGATACCTGTCAGCACACTGCATAAGTGTAAAATTTTCTACATTTTATTAGTGACTACACTGAGCCAAAATGACAATTTCAAAGACACATGGTCATAGTCGGTGAGTCCTATTGTTAGGCCAAGGTTTGGGGTTAATTACTTCAGAGCCTTTAAATTGATCACCTAAGTGACAAATCTAAGTGAAGCAAAAATATTTGTGAACCTAAGCACTGTTTTGAGTCAAATATATGGCTCATCAATGGTTTGGGTTCAGTATATATAATACAGGTTGGAACCTATAGATCTGAGTTGAATGAAGAACAGAGCAGTAGAGGGGGGGGGGAAACCTGCTCCATTATGCCTTTCACCCCTTCCCTGCTTATCAGCTGGGTTTTTTTGACAGGATGGGGTGTGTGTTGGGGGATTTTAGGGAACCCCCTGAAATCTGGAAAGATTTGGGTTTAAGGGGACTTAGTTACGAAGCTCTAAATGGGCTGGGGGTAGTAAATTGGCATTGTGTGTTGGGAGCGTGGAGGGAATTAGGGAGTTAGCACCATAGAGTAAACTCCCTGATTTGCCTCCACTCCCCCAGTACACTTTGCCAATTAACTACCACCAGCCTATTTAGAGCTTCATAACTAAGTCCCCTTACACCCAAATCTTTTCAGATTTCAGGGGGTTCCCTAAAATTGCTTCAGAAAGCTACCCCTGTTACTTTGGAGCCCCAAGGTAAGTAAATTTTGATTGCAATTTTTAAAAAAATAATTTTTGAGTGCATATGCACTCGAAGATATGCACTGAAAAATTACTTACTTCGGGGCAATAAAGTAGCAGGGGTGCCTTCAGAAAGCAATTTTAGGGAAACCCCTGAATTTTGGAAACATTTGGGGGTATGGGGCTGAGTTATGAAGCTCCAAAGGGGGTATCCCAAGGAAAAACACATACCTTCTAATTGGAATCACATGGGAAGCAGAGTCAGCGCTATCATTCGTCTGGTCAGCTTCCAATGCCAATTAGAATGATTTTTCCCTGGGGCACGCCCTTTAGAGCTTTATAACTTAGCTCCCTGAACTCCAAACCTTTCCAAATTTCATGGGGTATGCTACAATCACTTTCTGAAGGTACCCCTGTCATTTCCTCTAGAACGAAGCCTTTTCGTTCTAGAGGAACGAACCCTTTCGTTCTAGAGGGGGAAATGGTGTTTCATTTCATTTGTAACAAAATGCTGCTTGACCGATTAGTTTCATTTCATTTTGTTTCATTAGCTAACAAAAAGGACAAAACAACGTTGCATTTTTTGTTAGGTAGTACCCATCTCTAATCATGAAGCATAGTTTTAGCTGCAGCACAGTCATTTAACCACTGCACCATTTAATTTGTTTTCAACATCCTTTCTTATTTTTCAAATCATTTCTAGTCCTGGGGCAGCTAGTTAACTGTATAGGGCCACAAGCTGCCTTTTATTGTTGCCACATTAAAAGCACAGAATAAAATCCTGTTGTTCATTCCAAGCACACCAGATTCCACCACCATGTACCTGAACCATGGTGTGAATGTGGACTTCTGCACAACTTCTTTTGTGAGCTTTAGTCATTTTGTGTGTACGGTATGTAGTATATGGGCCCCCAGAACAAATCGTCTGAGTTTCCTTTATTTCTTATGGGGACATTTGCTTTGATATCAGAGTGTTTCGGTTTACAAACATATTTCAGGAATAAATTATGCTCATAAACTAAGACATTACTGTATAGGCATTTCAAACATGGAAACAAATTTTCAGCTTCTTAACTGTATGGGAGATATAAGAGAAAAATGCATTTTTTTTTTACCATAAATATGTCTGAAGATTTGAGACCTCAGAATATTACTTCTCTTTTCACGCGCTCTCCCCTTCGAGAGGGCTGGATATGGAAATTTCAACCAAGATTCAGACCCAAGCTATACTTCAAAACATACATGTCTAATGTGCTTCTGTATTTATAGGAGGAGGGTGAAATAGCTGGAAATGTTCCCTTTGAAGTATAACTTAAGTATGCATCTGCAGGATTATAGTATCAAAAGCCACTGTTTCCTTTCTCTGGATATGCCTGAAAAAGGCATCGGGACGACTGCAGATAGCGCTCCTTTGAGGCTCTCACGGTCAACCAGGTAAATAATTCATATTTTATGCTTGAAGATGCTTAAGTAAATGTTTCCATAAAGGCCTTGGGACTCCGTTGACTAAACGCGGAGTTACCTCCGTGCAATGCCTTTGATTTTTATTGGCGCTCAATAGCGATGGCTAGCGAAGGTTCTTCAGGCATCTGTGGGACAATTTTCTCTGTGAACATATCTCAGCAGGTTTATACAACTATTTATCCTCAGTTCCCATACTCCACAGGAAGTGACTCATACTTTCAAACAGCTGTGAGGGAGGCACTTTAAGGTGCTTTTTCCCATCTGCAGTGAAAGGAAGCACTCCTAAACTAGAAGGTATGCCTCGCAAGGACTCTGAAGAGGAGGGTGAGAGTCTGTGTGATACTGCACAATCCTTTACATTAGTAAAAATAATAATAACCTTGGAACTACACAGCTGGAAAAATTATCATATCCCCCCTGTCAAGGAGGCACAGTGGGATATCGAATGCCTCACATCTGGCTCCATAGCCAGAGACCTAAACCACTGACTTTGTTCAGTATTTTTCTATTTTGGTACGTAAATAATTCCCCCCCCCAGTCAGTTTTGTCTAACAAGAAAAAGAGTGTGTGCTAGTTTTTCTTTTTAAACCATCATCTCCTCCATTTTTGTGCTCCTTTTAAATATTATAAACTGAAATTTCAAAGGTTTCCCATGCTGTGTTTCACAACATATTTGATGTGTCTAACGAAAAAAGAGGTGTCAGGGTTTCTCAAAACTGAAAAGGAAAGTTTTTTGGGGGGCAGTTGTTTAGATGAATTTGTAGTGTACTGAAGAGAATGTCAGAATAGAATTTGTGAGACCTAAGTTTAAACCCTTGCTTGGCTTTGGAAGTTCACTGGGTGATGGCACTGATTAAAATGTTCATTAAATATCTCAGATACCTCGGAAAATATGTTGGGGTCACCCTAGGAAACTGACTTGATTCTTGTTCTTCAAGTGCGATGTCCGATCAAGTAGCATGAACTGGTTTTTATCCAAAGCTATTCTAAAAAGAGAAGCATTGCTCACTGCAAAATACAGTAATACCTTGGATAAAGAATGCCTCGATAACAAATTTTGCGGATAACAAATGAAAATTTCCAGCTATAGGGCTGCCTCGGATAGGAATGTTTCATAATGCCTTGCAAAATGCATAGTTTGTGGAGGGGTATAAGGAGTTAGAGCATTTTTTATGGTGTTTTGGAGCCATTCTGTACATGTTTTGCTGAGGGATTTGGACCTTTCGAACTTGGTAAGATAGGGAGCTAGCTTTTATTAATCTTTGCACTGCTTTTCTTTGCATTTTTGGCTGGAAGAGGCTGGGGTAGTCTTGCTGATTTCATTTCTCCGTATTTGCAGTATTTTTTCATTGTTCTACAGGCAAAAATGGGCTGGATTTTTCTTCCTGCTTATGTTTGTTTGTTTGCATTTCCCCCCGTTGCACTTTGGGTGGGAATAGGCTGGGGTAGTCTTGCTGGTTTCTCTTGTCCATGCTTGCATTGCACTGCAGGGGGATGTTCTGGAGGGTGTTCCAGCATGGCAGGCCTTTGAAGTGCACTTTATAAAGAGGTCTGGAAACACCCCCCCCCACCCAGCTTTTTTGCCCTTTTTTGGACCTCTGGAACAGATTAATTGCTTTCCCATTCATTTCAATGGGAAACCATGTTTCGGATAACATTTTTTTGGATAACAAATTGCCTCTGAGAACGAATTAAATTCATTATCAGTGGTACCACTGTACTGGCTTAAATTCTTGCCAGAAAATTCTCCTGCGACCCTGGGCCACACTTCCCATCTGTTTTTCCTTGAAGGATAACCTGCAGCAGATGCTACTGTACTCAGAAGTGGTTTACTGTTCCCTTCTTCCTTGGGTACCTAGGGACTGGGCAGCTTGCCCAAAGCCACACAGGCTGGCTCTACTCGGAGGAGGCCCAGTGGGGAATCAAGCTCCCAACCTCTGGCTCCCACAGCCAAGTACAGAAATTACTGAGTTAAGGGGCAGAAAACAATTTCATTGGTATTCTTCAGGAGGACTAAGGGGTGACATCATTCCCTGACTGCCTCTCAGAGGTGGCACGCTTCATCAGCAATGGTCATACCATGGTTTCATTCTTTATTCTTAAGAGTATTTCCTTTGCATCCCTAGACCCGAAATAAAGAGCCAACACAAGCTGGTGGAGTTTAACATGGACCACAGCTTTATTTAATTCTTTCAATAAATCGAGGGGGCCTGCCATAGTGTAAGTAAGGCAACTGATATCAGGGCCAAATTATACAGGTGAGTTACCTGAAAATTTGCTACTTTCCTTTCTGCTCATTTTCCGAAACTGGGAGATTATATCCCCCCAAGGCAACCATAGCCTACTTTAATAAACCTATAATCTTATTAATTTAATTAAGCTTAACCTGAACTCTATGTTATTAAATTATAATGCTGCCCAATCCCCTTACTGGGACTGCATCCTGAAACTCACCTTAAACAGCCACCTTGCACTACCAGCTGTTGTGACCAAGTAAATAATCTAGTTAAAACTCTGTAGTGAGAATGGGAGGGCAACAACACACCACCAGCCTACAGCTAATCAGGGTGGTGGTCAAAAATTCCCATCCGGCCCCGAAGTGACCAGGAAACCTCATTCTCAGTACGCTAAGAGAGGGTGGGTGGGTGCCTGCAAAGTTCTAAAGGAGGGCAAATATATGGTGCTGAGTAGAGATGGGTACGAAATGGAAAAAAAATTCATTCCGTTATTTGTTATTCATTTCGTTATGTAACAAAACGAATAAAGAAAATTGTGATGAAATTGGAATGAACCGAATAGAACCACGAAAATTAAGTTCATGACGTTTCATTTTTGTTAATGGCGACGTGCAATGAAATGTTAAAAAATGTCCTGAATATCCATAAAAACCCAGCGATAATTATTTATTCTGCCTGATAATACCTACCAGGGGTCCTTAAAACGAGCATTTATGTCTTTTCTCAGATGGCTGTATTTTTTTTTTTCCTTTAAGGGGAGTTAGGGGACATTGGCCCAAAATGGCTCCCAGATGCCTAATATTGATTTATTGGGTATTAATACGCTCTGGACATCCATAAAAATGCAGTGATAATTATTTGAAATTATTACTTACCAGGGGGTTGCGGTCCTTAAAATATAGTGGGTCACCCTGGAAGACCAGTTCGTGGCTCTGGATGAATATGGTGGGATTTCAGCCAACAAAAGTTCAGCCATGTTTTGAGGACACTTTATAATGAGTTAAAACTCACGTTCGTTTTTTCAGACTGCAGATGCATGGCAGGATGCCTGTATTCTCATTTAGAACAGTGGAAAATATTGAAGGCTACTACAATCGGCACACAACGTTTTACATTTTACCTCAGCTGTGCATGTGATCTTGTAAGTTGTGCTTGTAAGCGTAATGCAAACAGTGCATGTTTTGGCACTGAACTGCTGCAAATTGGGACGTTGGAACCAGGGTGGATAAAAATCAGTGACATTTAAAAGATTAAATTGATTTAAATCACAAAAAGAAAAAAGAAAATGGAAAAAATAACTTGTTTATTAAAATTGTGAAAAATCTATTTTTTTATTTAAAGGGTGATTTAAATCATGACTAAATTCAATTTGATATAAAGAAGCTCCACCCTAAACATTTTATTATCTATTGTCCGCAGAGCTGCACTGTCTGTGCTGACTTCCTAACTTGTAGTAATTCACTGCTAAAACCTATGCTACTTGAGTTATACCTGCTTAAATGACAAGGAGATTTTGGTCACCAGTGGTATAAATTAAAATATGTGCTTAACCCTTTCATTGATATTATGGCCATCTATGATTTGGCTGGATGGTTCTCATAAATTTCAAGTGAATAAAAGAAATATGTAAATAACAATTTAGTTTCTAAACCTTTCCACCCACATTTACTGTTGCTATGTAACAAAGTAATTAAGACATGAAAGAAGAAAAGGGAAATCTAATGTTTGTTGGCTCGCAGAGATATTCTAAATCATAAAATGGGAAAATTTACATTTAAATTTGGGGTAAAACATTTGGGGTCACTGGCTGAAACCCAGCATTATGTGAAGATATATTTCAAAGTCTTACACTATAATTTATCAGTAATTCTCTGTCATATTAATATATGTTATAGAGAAGAAGGTTATACCCAATGAATCTAAAAACATACTACAGTGAGGAATACTGAACAAGAAAATAAAAAACTGTAGGAGATAATTATGTTTATTTCTCCTTCAATGAGTTTAAGCACATTTTTTAAATTCACAGAGACATTGCTAAATTCATGGGCCATTGCAATATTGATAACTAAGATTCCCTGTAGCACTCCATAAGTGCCAACAAATATGCATTATTTTAATTTTGATTTATAGTTTGCTTCTCTGTTGAAAAGTTGTACAATATGCAATACTAGATTTAGGAAATGAGTGCTGAATTTTGGTTGAATTTCTCTAGATGTCCAGCAGAATTGCAGCGTTATCACAGAGGAGAATAGCTTCAAGTTCCCCAGTAGTCCACCCCTTTTCTCATTAAATGGCATTTATAATCTCGGTAACTCACTCTGAGACATTAGCAGTAAGAATAAAAGTGTTTCATTTACTTGCAGCTCAACAGAACAAACAGCAAATAAACACTGCTGTTTTCTTGAAGGCGTACATGATTGGGATGTGATGGCTGTTGTGGAAGATTTTTGAGCTGTTTGGCCATGTTCTGGAAGTTTTTCTTCCTGATGGTCCAGTGGTTGAGGTCTGTGGCTACAGTGCCAGAGGTTGGGAGTTCAGTTCCTCCACTGGACCTTCTTGACAAGGAATGTTCTGAATGAACCATAGGGTTCTGTGGCATTAAGCTTTTGGGTTGGCATAACTGTAGCCATTTTGCCATAGTTTGCCATTTCAGAAGCAACAGCTTTTGATGGCAAAGGCCTGTTGCAACAGCAGACAAGTTGTTCCAGCACACTAGCCCTCCCTCTATCTTCCTTAGTTAAGCTAGGGCCTTTTCACACGACCCCTAAGATCCGCTGGCCACTTAAATTCGGACCAGAGATCTTGGGGGTTCGTTGCTCTTCCTGCGCCCTCACCCCTCCGCACTTCCTTGCTCCTGTCTGCGTGAGGGGAGGGAGAAAAAAGGGACAAAAGAATGCAGGCTCACCTCTGTCTGCCGGTCCAAGCTGCCCCATCGTCATCCTGATTCCTTCTCTTAAAGGGGTGGGAGGCACTCACCAGATTACATCCGGATCTGGGGATTTTCACCCTCCAAGAGCAGGTACATGAAAAGTGCGCTGGGACGCACTTAGGTGGGCGTGGTCGCACTTAATTTCCTGCAAACTCCGGAGCTGGTGGGGAAACAATTGTAAGCTCCGGAGCTAGCAGCCATTTGCGGCGGAGTTTAGGGGTCGTGTACAAATACCCCTAGATTTCTTTGTCTTCTCCTATTACCAATAAAGCTCGCCAATAAGTGATCTCATTGTCTTACTAGTTAAGTTTGCCTATCAGAGAACTGCCTCTTATCTAAAGCTTACCAATTAGAGCAATGCACAATACACGTAGTAATGCATAATAATGTAGACCTCCCATGTAATGCCTCTCTAACCTTATTTGGGGATTTATTGCTGTGACACAAAGAAATGATGTATTCAGCTATGCTAAAGGGTAGAAGATTAATAAAAGGAGGCCTCCCTGGGGGGGGGGGGAAGCTCCTCTGCTGGATGGATTTGTGTGTGTGTGTGTGTGTGTGTGTGTGTTTCAAAGTGCTTTCCCGTTACTCCAGTACCCAGCTGCCCCAGATTATTGCTACAGCGTTCCTCCCTCCTCTGCAGTTCTATGTGTTCCACACATTTAAAATACATACTGCTACAAACAGATAAGAACAGGTACAGATGCGGGGGGGGGGATACAAAATACATTTGTGCTAAAATATATCTAGACTCTCGCGTTTGGAGTTCTTCCCAAGATTCCTTCCTGGAAAGAAAGCTCCCAGCTAGCCCTGGGGCAGGAAGCATGGCCAGAGTTAGGCTTCAAAGCCTTCCAGTTGAGGCCTGTCTCCCAGGCGCATCACAGCCAGGTGTCTGCAAGATAGATAAAACCCTCTGAAAGGAGAATTCTGGTATGTGTAGCCCAGAATATCCCCAAAATCTCATCCCTAACTATGCATCATGGAGGGCAGTACAACTGTGCACAGGTGTTCCTGTGTACCTAGCTCCAACACAGGATATCTAGGATGCCAAACTAACTACTACAAAAATGCAGCCCTTAAGAGTCAACTTTGCCACAGTGGGTGAAGCATGTTGCCCAAACTCTAGCTCAGTTGCTTAGAAGAACTCTCCAGCTTCACCTCTCTTGTGTTCTATTCCTAGATCTCAACATGTCATTTGCCCCTGCTTAATGGGTCAGTGAACTGACTGCTCTCACTTCTCACTGCTTCCTGTTTGGATTGCTGACCAGTAGGGATGGGCATTTCATTTCAGAACCAGGAGGTTACGAAATGGACCACGTGAGCCCAAGTGGTCCTCGGAACTGGCTGATACATGCAGATCCAATTGCTTTACCTTTCTCTGTCTCGTGGAGGGTTAAAATCCAACGAGGAAGCATGCTGTGATGTCATCTGTGCTAGATCTGTGATGCTGGCCAATCAGGAGCTGTGCAGGGGCAGGCATCATCCTGCCTTCCTCTCTGATTGGCCAGCAGCATGAAGCAGGCAAGATGATGTCACAGGATGTGTCCTCATTGGATTTTAACCCTGCGTGAGACAGACAAAGCTAAAGCAATTGGATCTGTGTGTATCAGCTGGTTCTGAAGACCACCTGGGCTCACATGGTTCGTTTCGTAACCTACAGGTTCAGAAACAAAATACCCATCCCTATTGACTAGGGATGACTTCTTTAGGGTGTAATGTGGCCTGAACTTTAATCTTTCACCTGCTCCTCAAACTCTTGATAATACAGTACTTCCCTTCTCCTGACTCAACCTCATTTTTAATTCTCCAGTCATCATCCTCACAGAGACTGCCTCCTAACCCAACATACCCCCCAGGTTTTGGGGCACTTCTGGGAACCAAAGTATCATCCTATTTACTTAGGGAAATACTTACTTAGGCAAGTCTGTATCAAAGTCCTAAATCTGAGCCTTTCGTCCCAAGTCCCAAGTCAGAGTCTTTGGTACCAAGTCATAAGATCTAAGTTGGAGTCCCTATTAAAAATAAGCTTGTTCCACTCAGATAAAAAGGAAGAGTAGATGGTTAAGTTACAAGTCACAAGTTGAGTCTGAGTCATTGGAAAAACACAGATACTCCAAGTTGAGTCTGAGACACTGGTGTGACTTAAGTTTGACATGACAACAAATCCTGCAACACAACTCCCCATTGCTAGGAAGAGGTCCTTGGCGAAGGCCTCCTTCCAAGTGTGAGGTTCTCCTTTTCTGTGTGGCAAAAATGCTTCTCAGTAGGGACAAGAAGACAAACCTTCCCAGTCTTTTAGCCTATAACTTACAACATATCGTAGTGAGTGGGGCAGAGGGGCAGAAATGATTGCCACTCTAGGACATCATATCTGGACGCTGCTGGGTTTTGTGCTTCTGCTGTGCATTTTCCCTGCTAACTTCATGCTCTTTGGAAGCAGGGCTACCTTGGTTCCCTTCAGAAGTTTCTTTTCCTATTGATAAATTTTGTGACTACAGTAGGACCCCCGTATCCACTGATTCATTATCCACTGATTCAGTTATCCATGGAGGGCAGAGGGAAAAAAACAAACAAATAATTCAGCAGGCACAAAGCAAGCTACTGTTGTAAACAAAGCAAGCTGCTGTCACAAGCAGCATCTGTAAAGCAAGCTACTGTCGTAAAACAGCAGCTGTAAAGCATGCTATTGTCACAAACAGCAGCTGTAAAGCAAGCTACTGTCAATAGTTATTGCTGTAAACCGCCTGGAGTTCCTCCAGAAGACGGGGGGTATATAAGTATAAAATAAAATAAAATAAAATAAAATAAAATAAATAAAACAGCAGCTGTAAAGCAAGCTACTGTCACAAAACAGAAGTTTTGGGGATTGTTTGGTGTTTTCTTTTATCCACGGTTTTCATTATCCACAGGAAGGTCTGGAACCAATATCCAGCAGATACCGGGATCCTACTGTAATCTGCTCTGTCCAAGGAAGCAGAGTACAACCATGCAGTCTAGTACTTGAATAGGGCCTCCTATCAAATCTGTAATGTCATCTTGTGGGACATCAGCCCTTTGCAATTGTGTTCATCATGAACCTGAGTGTCACTTTGTTCATGTAGGAAGAAAGGCTTTCATTCCTGTGTGCATTTCTTGGTTCCACATTCCTTTGGGGCATGTGTACCCAATGAAAGGAAATCAACCCCGAATGAGCCCCGAATGTTCACTGGAAGGACAGATTTTGAAGCTGAGGCTCCAGTACCTTGGCCACCTCATGAGGAGAGAGGACTCCTTGGAAAAGTCCCTGATGTTGGGAAAGATTGAAGGCAAAAGGAAAAGAGGACAGCAGAGAATGAGATGGTTGGACTGTGTCATTGATTCAACCAATATGGATTTGACCAAACTCTGGGAGGCAGTGGAAGATAGGAAGGCCTGGTGAGCTCTGGTCCATGGGGTCATGAAGAGTCAGACATGACTGAACGACTGTACAACAACAACCCACTGATCCATGTGTGTCTGTGTGCATTTGGGAGGTGTATCTATATTTCTGATGCATTGATTTTTTTGGAGAGTTGGGGTGGCAATGGGATAGATCACAAGCCCAGAACTGAGAAGATGTGTGACTACAGATAACAGTTTTATCCACACTCTGTTTCAGGAGGTTATAGATTGGGTCAGTGCATAAAAAGTAAACAAATTCCAACAAGGCAGAATTCCTTGTATATCCATTGTGAAAACAGAAGGAACCAAATTGTATTTAGCTTGGCTGTCAGAAATGAGTAAAACAAGATAAGCAGGTTTTATAAAAACGGTTTAATTGCTTTAAAATGTGCTTAATGACCATATCTTTAACAATTTCTGGAGCATGAAGGTGAAAAATGAAATAAATTGAGAGAGACGGGTGATTATTCCGATTATATATTTTCTCTTTGTATCATTTTTGTTAGATATGTGTTATACGAATTCAAAGGGAGAATATACAAAATCAGACAATAGAAACAAGCCAATGGAACACACTGGGACACTAAGGTGAAGAAGGCATGTGTAGCTACAGTGACAGACTAAAATGACCCAAAATCTCACAAGTCATAGGGTAGTCTAATATTTACACCACAATGCCAGCAGTAGCGATAGGGTGGTGGCTGAACTTTTGGAAGCCAAACTGTAGTCTATGAATCCCCAGAAGCTGGGCAAGTTAGATGGAGCCATAAGCATGAAATGAAAGGATCACATTGACCGAGAAGTCACAACACAAACAGTTGATATCAGCCTTTAGAGGAAAGAATGATGCTATTAGTTAGTAAAGATAAGTAACCTTCCAGATTACTAAAAGAACAGGAGAGTGAGAAGTAAGAAACTAACATAAGTAGGATTCCCAGTGTGGTGTAGTGGACAAGTGGACTAGGACTCAACAGACCTGGGCTCAAATCCCTGGAGAGAGGAGGACTGGTAAAACCATACTTTTAATATCTCACATACTTTGAAAGTCCTATTAGAGTCACCATAAACTGACTCTGTCTTTCTGGAATATAGCAACCAATAGAGTCAGGAGATAGAAATATAAGAAATATAATGCTAAACATATAATCAAAACAAAACAAAACACAAAATCATAGTGGAATCAACATTTATTTCATTGTGAAATGTCGTGGATAACAATCATGAATAACAATCAGGTAGCAGGCTCATGGTTGACTCAGACTTCCATCCTTTCGAGGTTGGTAAAATGAGTACCCAGCTTGCTGGGGGCAGGGGGGTGGGTGGGCAATGTGTAGCCTGCACACTGGATTTAAATTGTAAACAGTCCAGAGACTACTTGAAGTGATATGGGGCACTATATAAGCAGAACCCTTTGCTTTGCTTTGCTTCCATCCAATTTTTATGCAACTCTGCTCAGTACCTTCTCATTTTTAACATAATCCTTGTAGGAGATGATAAATTGAAATTGGTTGAAAAATGATTCTCTTTCATCATCATCTTGTTCTTGGTGCCAATGCCATGCTCAGAGGTAGTGAAATAGTAAAAGGTTTATTAAAGATAGACTTTCTTTTACAAGGAGAAACTTTCATTAAATAGTTTTAAGTCTAAGTAATTGATAAGATAAGCTCCCTGTTATCAATGTCACGATGTCACAGCTGGTATGAGAGCTGCACCTGGAAGGTTGAGTCATTCTAGGTAACAAGAATGACTCTCAGCTGTAAGCCATTTTAACTGGTTCTTGTGATTAAGGGGCGTGGTTAGAAGCAATGGAGATTCCCAGCGTGAGCCAGGGGCCACAAATACTCAACTGCAATACAGACCCTTTATCCACAAGATGATGCTGCAGAGAGAGTCATTTTTAAACCAATTTCAACTTATCAGTTTGGTGAATTGGCTGGGAATCATGGTCTTTGTCTTTTCTACATTTATTTGCAGTCCCACTTTTTTCTGCTTCCACTTGCATGGTTTGCAGGTCTGGTTTTGTTCCTGAGAGTAGTGCAATGTCACCTGTTGTGGGGATATCATACCCCAATAGGCTCTGAACCCCAATAAGTTGCCAAAGTACCCAAGGAAGCTGAAGGCCTGGATTCTCAGGACCAATCAGGAACCCAGTGCTCTGACCTAAGCTCAAGGAGGTGGCAAACAGATGGCAAGGCCAGGGAACAATGACCGGATATCAGGACACACATCTGCTCAGGCCCCAAAGCCCCTTCCTCTGTCTTTATCAACTAGCCAAATATGTTCCTTCAGATAAGGTGCATTCTTTCCCCCACCGATGGAATCATACTTCCTCTGTCTCTTCCCTATTGTGTTACTGTTATCAATAAAGACCAGACCTCTGGGTCCCAGGCAGCACACACAAGCTCATCCAGCACACACAGGCACTCACAGGCACACGCACAGAGACAGTCATACACACACCTCATGCAGCTCATGAAGACACACAGAGACACAGAGAGACACGCAGACTCCCATGCACTGAGACACAGCCTGGGACCAGAGATGATTGTACCCTAAAACCCTGTGTATGCATAATTAATAACGCTACAACCTGTGAGGTGGGAATCTGCCTTCAATGGAATGCTAGCAGTGAGCTGCCCATTTCCCTTCTCCTGATGAAATCCATAGCCAGGAGGAATAGAAACAGGGAAAGAAATACATCCCCACCTCACACAGGTCTCAAATTTAAAAAGAAATCAGTAAGCCCCCCGCTCTGTTTTAAGGCATCAGCTGGATTGCAAATCTAAATTCATAAAAATACTAATGTATTGTTCAGGTAGCCCATAGGACTGTATAGTGAGTCTCTATGGACACTCTTGAAGGCTTTCTTAAAGTCAGGGAAGTTGATAAGCAGTGACTTGATGAGAACAAGTAATGAGTTAGAGATGGGCATGAAACAGAAAAATTGTGTTTAGTTTCATTTCATTTTGTCACTCATTGTGTTTTATTTTATTTCATTACTAAATGAATTTTAATAGAAATTTTGTAACTAAATGAAATGAGCAATGAAATGATTCAGAAGCTGCCGCCACCCGGGTGGGTTTTTTGGACAAGTCAGGCTGTGGGGAGTGGGGGCTGCCTTACTCCCCACAAACCGACCTGTCCAAAAAATCCCACCTGGGAGGCGGGAGCGCACGGAGCAGGCAGCAGTAAATTCAAACGGAGAAGGCTTTGAGTTTACTGCTGCCTGCTCCGTTCTTCCTTGCCATCACCACCACCCAGCTGGTGTTTTTTGACAAGTTGGGCTATGGGGAGTAAAGCGGCCCACCTCCCCACGGCCCAAACTGTCCAAGAAACCCACCTGAGAGGCGGGGATGGCAAGGGAGAACGAATCATTTTGTTTCAGCAGTAAAAATGGTGTTTCATTTTGTAACAAAACACTGTCTGCTGTTTTGTTACATTATGAAACATTTTGCAACCTTAGCATGATGAAACAGCATGTTGTTTTTCATGTTGTGCCCATTTCTATTAATGAGTTGTCGACGTGAAGCTATTTCTGTTCTGGAGGTCTCTGGGTTGTTTTCTGCTGCACAGCTAGAGTTTTACATTTTGCCAAGAGTATCTACGATGCTTCCACTTGCTCCTTCACTAACATTTGTGCTCCTATCAGGAGCATTTATTTTGACCACACACTTTGGGAATCTGAATTCCATAACTTTTTTTTTTGAACTCCCAAAATCCCCACCCACATGGTTAGGTGGAATTTTAGTCCAAAAAGAGTAACTCGGCATGATTCTAAAGGATACTTGACCTTCTTTCAGATGGAAATTCTTTGTCTCTTTAAGCTGGACTATTTGATCGTGGCCTCGGTGCCTTATCTAGAAAAGCTGAGAAGCTGAGCTGCCTTTAAAAAAAAATCTCCGGGAGATCTCATGAAGGGGGAAAAAACCCTACTTATAAGACTGAAAGCGGCTTAGCTCCAGCAGCAAGAGGTACCTTGCCACGGATGTATGTCAGATCTTTTCAACCTCCCGTTGTGAAATCAATTCAGTTTGCAGTTACTTTTGGGCTTTGTGGAACTCTGCCGTCATCTTTTGCCACAGTTTTGCTTAGACTTTTCCCTTCTGAAGTGCCGCGCCGTGGTTCTGCAGAGCAAAATGAACGGTGTTTTCCCTTTGAAATGTTTTGGAGCAATTTATATGCACCTCCCGAGTGCATGCGTTTAATCGCATAAATAATTCACCAGCATCCATAAAGAACCCCTCCCCTCTTTCTCGGTCTGTCTGTCTTTCTTAAAATACCATGCTAGATCTATACAGTACACACCAATCTTTAAGTCTTCTCAGTGGGGGGTTTCCTATGATCCCAACTGCAGCAAGAAACTCAGTGTGTCTGGCCAGCATGATGCTGTTGTAAAGACAGTGCGTACAAGCCACAGCTGTGTGAGAGCTTGCATTTCAGGATTGTGGTACACAGCAGGAGGGTAGCAATGTTTTCTTTACCAGAGAAATACTAGCAATGGGTTGAGAGAGGCAAGGAGCTGGTACATGGGAGACGACAAAAGAAACTTCTAAATGTCTGACGGACTTCAGTTGCGATTGACTGCCTCCCATTTTGGCGGTAGTGGTGGGGGGGGTGGGGAGAGGAACTCCAACCAAGAACTAATGTTCAAAGCAGTGCTGACATTTTTCAGAAGTGTGTGATGGCTTGATCTGGTCCTCTAGAGCTGCTAGCCCATTTGACCTTTACAGGACATTGAATCAAATCCAGTTTGCATTAAAATCAATGGGATCAGCTGCGGTCTATTGCTTGCATTTGCGATAAGCTAATTGGCCGCAAGAAAGTGGCGGATAGCTAAATAACTCATCATATTAAGCCCTAATGGTTCCTACGTGAGATGGAGTTGCCTTCCGCAGGATTCTTCCAGGGCACACATTTAAAGGACGTCATGGCAAATAATTGAGTTAAACAGATTCAACTATATTCTTTCATGACAAATTTATTGATTTAAATCTAGATGTCGGTGCATCACTAGGTAAAAATAGCCAACATACGCATATATGCAAGTGTGTGGACACCTAAACCTGGACAAGAACACCTACCCTTTTATATGATAATTACACTATATAAACCATACACTATACACTATAAAAACAATACTAAAAACAGCTGAATACACTATAAAAACAATACTAAAAACAGCAGAAAGCAGCAGAGTTTGAAATGACTCCAGCCGCTAAAAACTGAGTATTAAGATGTTAAAAATAAAGAATTTATAAAAGGCTGGAGGCTCAGAAGGCTTGCCTAAATAAAAACGTCTTAAGGCTTCACTTAAATGTTTCCAGGGAGGAGGCAGTTCTTAGCTCAAAGGGGAGGGAATTCCATAATACCGGTGCCACTACTGAGAAGGCCCAGTTTCTTGCTGCCCCCCCCCATGTACCATCCTGGGCGGTGGCACTCATAGCAGGGCCTTCTGTGATGACCTAAGGGGATGGACCGGATTATATGGAAATTAACAGCTATGTCTGAATATTAATCTTTTCTATGGATATTTTCCCCCAAACATTTAACTGCATTGTGAATACTGATCAGTGGTGTCATCTTGAAAGAACTATGTTATAACTATGAACCCCTGGCATTGTAGTGGGGACACAATATTAGAGATGGGCCATTTTTCGTGTTTCGTTTTTCGTTTAGGGGGTCTGTTTTGTTTTGTTTTCGTTTTTCGGGTGGGTTTGCGCATTTTTCGTTTTCGTTTTCGTTACGAAACGAAATAAAAAACAAAACAAAAATGAAAATTTTTCGTTTTCATTAGCATTCTTCTCAATGCAATGTGTCTGCCATAATGAAAACGAAAAACATGGCAAAATTTTTCGTTTCATTTTCGTTTCGTTTTTTCGTTTTCTGGAAAATTTTCATTTTCATTTTCGTTGCGTAATGAAAATGAAAAACGAAAACGAAAATGAAAATTTCGCTGAGTCGTGCCCATCTCTACACAGTATATTACTAGAAAACAATTCCTTCTGATTTAGGTACCGATACGTATGGGCAGCATTCATTCTTTTTACATGGAAAAAAATCCACTCTTGTTCTAGCTTATCTCATTGGTTAGATACAGAGTTGACTAACAGCACTCACTGATGAAATTATGTCCTATGGTAGAATGTGATGTTAGCAGAGGATGATAAACCAGTGCCTTCTAGAAGCAGGGGTCAAAACATGCAAAGGAAATTGAAGTTTTGACTTATGATTATTTGGTGCTTCCCAAAGGATCCATTTGAGTATGAAGATCAAACATAGTAATTTCACTGAGGTTTTTGATGAGTAAATGATTCTTTTTTTTTCATTCTGCATATAGGTATGAGGAAGAATTTTGCTCCCTTTTCATTTCAACAAGAAATCTCCAAATTGCCTTCTCTTGCATCAGTATGAACACTGGGACACAATTATCCTTTCGTGTCTACATGCTTTGAAAAGTTTAAGCTGAGTTATCCAAACAAAAAGATGCATTTAAAATGTGCATATTAGGGAAGTAACACTCAGAACAGTGTTATAACATAAATGGGTTGCCTAAAAGAATCAATGCATTAAGCAAACTGGCGTATAAAATGAGGACCTTTGGAAAAATGTGTACAAAAGGTATATCAGTTCTTTTGTGTGGATTTTCCTCCTGCTGAAATCACAAACTAAGACAAAAATAGCATGGGTCAGACTTCAGGTGAGAAAAAAGATGAGAGAACAGCTGAAACTGACAGATTCGTTCATTTATCTCTTCACCTGAATCCCCTGCGGACTGAGGACTCTTGAAATTCCTTACTATGAAATAATGTTTCTTACAATGGTACTAAGGTTACCATGAAGACAAATGTTTGTTTGGATTAATGTTTCAGAGTTCTTGTTTTATCAAACATATAGTACCTTTTCAGAATCACTGTAAAATACACGTCCAATCCACTTATTCACTGAGTCCTACAAGGAAAGAAACTTGAAACTTCAATGTCTAAGGCAAGGCACTGGTGAAATGGATTGGAAGCATAAGGATGCATTTTAACTCTTGGAGGGTTTAAAGGTTAGCTACAGTGCGTGTTTGGATTAAACTGTAAAAAATTAAAACTTTTGTTAAATTTTACTGGAGCCTCTGTGTGCCCTCTAGTGGTTATTCTTTCAAAATATTTATAATATAGGGCAGCGTTGGTGAACCTATGGCACGGGTGCCAAAAGTGGCACTCGGAGCTCTTTCTGTGGGCACCCAACATTACCCCTTCACAGCTCCTTTTATTCAGGTTAAATTGCTGTATTGGCATTTTGTGAAAAATTAGAGGGTTTTGAATCGAAGTTTGGGCACTCGGTCTCTAAAAGGTTCTCCATCTCTGATATAGGCGCCTGAGAAGGTTCTAGGAATTCTCAAAAGTTGGCAAAAATGCTGCTTGGGAACCCCTAGATGACTCAATTTTGATGTAGGGGTTGCATGAGGCTCTAAGGAGCAAATCAATTCCAGTACTTGATAGATTCCAGTCTTGCTGCAGCATCAGATGGTGAACACCCATTTTGGGCAACTCCACAGTTGGCCAACGAGCCACCTACCCAACTTTGCTTGCAGTGGAGAGTCTGTAACGGCAACAAATGGTGCAGATGCTTTGCATAGTTCCCCTGTCACCTTGCAACAAATATGAGGTCCTCCACAAGATTCCAGATAAGGCTCACCAAATGGGGCACAGGGCCTAATACTCTCTTCTTTAGCTGAATCTGCCCTGGTGCCCAAAATGCCCACACAGATCCAGCATTGAGAATCCTTGTGGCCAACACTCACCCAAACCAACAATGTCAAATTCCCTGAAGGCGAGGTAAGCATGATGGACATAATCCTGTTGGTGTTTGCATAACTCTCTGTCACAGGATGTGGTGATGGCATCTGCCCTGGATGCCTTCAAAAGGGGATTGGACAGATTCCTGGAGGAAAAGTTCATCACAGGTTACAAACCATGATGGAGATGGAGAATCAAAGAATCATAGAGTTGGAAGAGATCTCAAGGGCCATCCAGTCCAACTCCCTGCCATGCAGGAACCCCCATCACAGTATTTCCGACAGGTGGCCATCCAGCCTCTGCTTAAAAACCTCCAAAGAAGGAGACCACCACCCGTTGTGGCAGCATATTCCCCTTCTGAACAGCTCTAACCATCAGGAAGTTTTTCCTAATGTTCAAATGGAATCTCTTTTCCTGTAGTTTGAAACCATTGTGTCATCTCCAGGCTTAAAAACAGGGTACTTCAAGGGCCAGATGCAGGGGAGTGGTTTCAGGAGACAGATATCTAGTCTCGTGTGTTCCCAGAAGCATTTGGTGGGGCCATTGTGAGATACAGGAAGCTGGTCTAGATGGGACTTTGGGCTGATCCAGCATGGCTCTTCTTATGTTCTTATGTTCTTAAGGTCTAACTTGTGGTCAGTTATAGCTAGTTAGCTTCTGAATGCAGCTAAAAAGAAGATCTCATTGTGCATCTGAGAAGAAACATCTCAGTTGCATGTTGGGTCATGTTCCTGATTACACACCCAAGACCTTGGCACAGCCTCAATTAGCTGTGGAAAGTTACACAAACCTTATGTGAGTACCCATAAGATTTCTAGTGAACCATGTGTGAAAGTCCTGAGGGACAGTGGGTAGAGAAATTCTGATGCCAGTTGGCTGGTCGCCATGCCAATTGGCTCATCACTGATCAACTTACTGAGCAAAGGACAAAAACAATAATAGGATCCCAGATGGAAGAAGACGATGATGACCATGTGTCAAAGAGCAAGCCAGGCCCTTGGTAAGTTGTGAACTAATGTTACTTTGTTTGGGCTTCTCTAACTTTCCAGATGGGTTGCTCCTGACTTCTAGAATTCCAGCCTGTTTCACAGCTCCACGTAATTGCAAGGGTTTTTTTGTTTTGTTTTGTTTCTGGTATATCCCAGCAAAATTATTGCTGTCTGTAGGGCACGCAGCTGTCTAGGCAGACATTTAGCGTACATTCTGGAACAACCAGAACAACAAAAGCTATGCTCCATAACACAAGGTACAGATCTCAAAACGAGGAAATGCATAAGTAAGTCAGGAGCGGACAAACTCTGTGAACATTCGTTGTTAGCAAAGGGAGTAAGAAAACAAACTAAAATGCCAAAAGTCAGGAGACAGACCCTGTCCACGGGGAAATTAGGAGAACAACTCAAGATTACAAACATTACACAGCAAAAGTGAATTTTCTCTGTTCCTTCCCTTTCCTGCTTTATAATTATTGGTTTGGGGGTACGATTGGTCCTTGATCAAGCTTGCATATCTGCTGGGATATGCTTCTGTTTCTGTGTACCTATGGGTCCAAACCCTGCATCTCACCAGTGAAGTAACTAGAGCTAGAGTTCTGACTTATTTATTTTCTTTCTGTAGACTTTTTTTTTACTTGAAAGGAAGGTTGTTTTCTTTTGAGCGTTAGGGTCAAGTTAATTTCTCTGCTGGACAGTTTTCTCCAAAGCCTAGTTAGAGATCATCACAAGATTCCCACTTGGTGTTCCTCTTTGAAGACTTCCAATTAAAGCCTTTCAAACACACAAGGACAAACATTAGTGGGAGGAATGAGTACTGAGATGCTCATCTTGAAAACAGGACCTAAAGGAAGGTCTTTCGGAAGGCTACACACCTCCATCTGTGTTCAGACAGGCACATTTATAAAGAAAGCTGTGATTTCTGTTGCCTACTTCTTCTTTTTTCCACGGGTAGAAAGGCCAACCACAACTTATAGGATAATTCAGACCTGTAGAGGTCTGTAGTGGCTAACCCCACTTCTTTTTTTTTGGTTACACAGGGAATTGTGTTTGGTGGTGCACTTCAACCTACCTTTCCTCCAGTGAGTTCGTGGTAGCAAAACTTGTCTCAGCTTTATAAGCTAAGCCCAGCTGGCAATGGATGATGGTCCCCAGTTAATATCATGGCTGAGTGGACCCAGGTCTCCCAAGTCCTAATTCAGCATTTGTACTTCTCGAATCAGACCGACACCAATATACAAAATGTCTTTTTCATAAAGAGTGAGGCAATATAGCATAACATTCTCTACAGGTCCAAGAGAGCCTGTGTCACATAGTTTTAACAAATGTGAAGAATCCTGGAGAAAAACATGTTGGGCACAGCCCACTTTTGGCCTTGAAGCCATTGACATTGTCTCTAACTCCACTGGAGCTTCTAATGAGTTACATTTTGTGAATGTTAAAAATAAGTTTAATGCTAGATATTAGAGATGGGCACGAATCAAAAAAATGGCATTTCGTTTGTCGTTTGTCGTTTGGAGGGTCCGTATCGGTTCGTTTCCCTTTTTTGCGAATTTTTGCAAAAATTCATTTTTGTTTTCATTTGTTTCGTTACCATTTCGTTACCATTTATTTCATTTTTTTTGTGATTCTTTTTAGGATTTTAAGCAATTCACTCATAATGCAGAAACGGAAATGAAACGCATGACAAAATTTCCGGTGTTTCTGTTTGTTTCGTTTCATTTTAGAGACCAAATTCATTTGTTGTTTCATTACGTAACGGAAAAAAAACAAAAACGGAAACGAAAAATTGTTCATTTCGTGCCCATCTCTACTAGATATTATTATCATTGATATTCCTAAAAGGACTATTGGATCATTTTGCTCATCAGGCAGTTTGCAGTGAAGGATCAGCTGGTTGGATGCTGTTGCCCAGGAGACATGTGAGTATACTTGTAATGCCTTCAGATTTCAAAGAGGCTCCTTCTATGTCTATCTCTACTGGTTTATAGCTAGTTACATTTTGGGTAACACAATAGGTAGTTCAGATACTTTTGATGTAATGAATAACAGGCTCTAGTTACTTTCAAAGTTGCTTTAAATAATATTTTCAGGTAATTTGAGAGATATTTATTTTCCACTTTTATTCTGTTCTCAAGTAAGTTCTCAATGTCAAGGGAAGTGATTTATTTTGTATTTTCAAGCTATAGTATAAGAATCTGGCAGCGAGAGAAATCAGAGAAGATTTATTTGCTTTTTTTTCTGGTGTACTGTTTACCTGCTCACATCAACATAATGTGTGAATGATGCACAGTGCAAATGGCTTTTGCAGATGAAGGAATAATTACAATGACTTGTCTACCACAAAATAATGAAGAGGGACACAATGCAGTACAGTACTTTAAAAAACTGAAGTAACCACCATATTGGAAGCAACAAAAACTACCTTGGACTCATAATCAGGAATATTTAAAGAAAACTACATATGAAATTCAGTGCAAATTACAACACAATGTAAACAACAGACAGGCTGCACTGTCTCTCAGAAAATGACTTATTATTTATTTTATTTATTTTAGAGTATTTTTACCCTGCCTTTCTCCGTGGAAAAGGACTCAAGGTGGCTTACATTAATGAAGGACAATATACAGTCCAATACACTTAAGACTTATTCAAGTAATTGAGAGCAGGGCATTGAGGGACATCTTACAGCATTAAAAGACAACATTACATTAAAGCTACAAGAGAATGAAGCAGTTAAAAAGAGAGTGAAAGATTCCATGAAAAGTTATGAGTGAGGGAAACTAACAATTGAAAACATAGTGTCAATGCAATCATGAAATATATGAACATAAAGTCTATGTGATAATGTATAGACGATTCATATAAAGGTCACATAATATTTCAGGGAATCATTGTATTTCACGTAATTTCAGGGAAAGCTTGCCTGAAGAGAAAGTTCTTTCCCTTTTTCTGGAAAGACATCAGAGATGGGGCAGTACGCCTCGCCTCTGGTAGGAGGGAGTTCCAGAGTCTGGGTGTAGCTGCCGAGAAGGCCCTTTCATAGGTTCCCACAAGACGTAACCGTGATGGGGGAATGGAGAGAAAGACCTCTCCTGATGACCTTAACACCCAAGCCAGTTCATGCTGGCTTGGGTGTTAAGGTTAGTCTATGGAACTCCCTGCCACAGGATGTGGTGATGGCATCTGGCTTGGATGCCTTCAAAAGGGGATTGGACAGATTCCTGGAGGAAAAGTCCATCACAGGTTACAAACCATGATGGAGAAGTGTAACTTCCAGGCTTAAAACCAGTGTACTTCAAGGGCCAGATGCAGGGGAGTGGTATCAGGAGACAGATATCTAGTCTTGTACGCTCCCAGGAGCATCTGGTGGGGCCACTGTGAGATACAGGAAGCTGGACTAGATGGGCCTTTGGCCTGATTCAGCATGGCTCTTCTTATGTTCTTATGTTCTTATGTTCTTATGCTGTAAGATTTGATCTTTGAGGTAGCTAGCATGCAGGCAGTGCAGTGCTTTGTAGGTTAAGGGTGTAATGTGATCTCTGTACCCCGCCCAAGTCAGCAATCTGGCTGCTGCAGTTTGGACCCATTGAAGTTTCCTAAGACTTCAGTAGTCCCATATAGGGCACTAGGGCATGTGTCACAGTGACCAGAGAAGGTTTCTCAAGAAACGGGCCTAACTGGTATACTAGTTTAATTTTGCAAATTCACTCCTGGGCCACAGCTGTGACCTGGGCATCTGGGCTCAAGGATGAGTCCAAGAGCACCCATGAGCTGCGAACCTCTTTTTTAAATTGCAGGGTGAGCCCATCCAGAACAGGTTTCATCCCTATCCCTTGTTCTCCTCACAAGAAAATGAAGGACTGCTCAACGCAGGATGCCTTTCCCTGGATCTATATGAAACACAGCCAGAATTAACCAGTGGTTGTATTAATTAACACAGGCAATTAGCTTACAACAAGTTCTCATAAATCACCAGGTTACTGAGGAGACCTCCTCTGTTGGACTTGCTTTATACGTTTGTTCAGTGAGGCAACCTTGTATTAAGACTGAATTATTTGTTTTCCTTCCAGGTGGCCACAACCTTCCTTGTGGCCAACAAAAGGGGAAATCTCTTATCTGAATTTACTGCTTTTTGGAGCAGACTAATTAATTATCTATCATTTTCACTTTGGGTGGTAGAAGACAGAAAAATTGGTTGGAAAATCACAATAAGTCTTTATAGAAACCAACTGCCTGGTCCTAAACGATGCAATGTACTTGTGAACATTCCCTTTCGTCTGTACTTTCATTTTGGGAGCATGTGTTGTTCCTTATGCCAGTTTAGCTTATACACATGTTAAATTGGTGCTATTTTCTCCTCTAGACATGCCCTTAGGGTTCATCTATGAAAAACATATGCTTGGAAATGCTTTGTGCAGAAGTTCGATGGATTTTACTATCTCTAATTCACGTATGCTGCAACTCCACGGCCCTCAGAGTCATTTCCTTCTTGATTTGCACTGTTCTTTAGTGCATTTTTTGTTAAACTTCTGGCTTCTTATGTTGGACACATTTTTTTCCTGAATTTTCTTGAGCTACCTTTGTCTGTATGGTGCTCATCTGTCAGATATATAGTGTCTCCCAGAAGAGAGAATTTTGAGATTTGTAGTCTAAAAAGCTCAAAAATGCCATCCCTGTGCTGATATGGGTACTAGGTCTAAAATGGTGGTTCCCAATCTTGGATCCCTGGATGTTCTTGGACTACAACTCCCAGAAATCCCCACTAGCACAGCTAGTACTGAAGACTTCTGGATGTTTTAGTCCAAGAACATGTGGGCACCTAAGGTTGGGGACCATTGGCCTAAAACATCTAGAGGGCTATGGTTTCGCAAACTGGTAACTGACATGATTTAAAATCTTGTTGTCTTATGGATGGGTTACATGGCTTATTATCATCCAGTTTTCTATTGTGGTATTCAGTAGTGAAACCTGTATTATTTATTTATTTATTAAACTTTTATACCATCTATCTAGCAAATGGTTACTATGGGTGGTGTACCAACAAGGGAGAACCTATATCACATAAATAAACAATAACAAACACAATGGCATGAAGTGCAATGACATAAAATAAAAACATAAAGTAACCTAGTAAGAAGAACACAAGTACATAAGAACATAAGAAGAGCCATGCTGGATCAGCCCAAAGGCCCATCTAATATAGCTTCCTGTATCTCACAGTGGCCCCACCAAATGAGTCTGGAAGCACACGAGACTAGATATACGTCTCCTGATACCACTCCCCTGCATCTGGCTCTTGAAATACCCTGGTTTTAAGCCTGGTGATTACACATCTCCATCATGGTTTGATGGACTTTTGCTCCAGGAATCTGTCCAATGCCCTTTTGAAGGCATCCAGGCCAAATGCCATCACCACATCCTGTGGCAGGGAGTTCCACAGACTAACACTCTGGTTAAAAAAAAATCTTTTGTCTGTTCTCACTCTCTCAACCCCTAGTTCTGGTATTTTGTGAGAGGAAGAAGAGTGTTCCTCTATCTACTTTACGCATGCCCTGCATTATTTTGTATGTCTCAATCATATCCTCCCTCAGGCGCCTTTTTTCTAGACTAAAGAGCCCCAAATGTTTTTGCCTTTCCTCATTAGGGAGGACCTGCAGCCCAGTAATCATTTTAGTCACTCTCTTTAGTACCTAACAATGACTAGAAATTGAAACTTATTGAAACCTAGAGTACACTAGAACTGGGAGCATAACAAGAATAACATGACAGACATGAGCAAAAACTGGAGGCAGAAAGATGCATATTGTCAACATGGAAGATCATGACCTGGGGAAAGCTTGTTTAAAAAGCCACATTTTTCAAAGGCGCTTGACAGTTCCCTGTGAGGGGCCCAGGCAGATATCTGGGAGCAGCCAACAAGCCTTCTCATAAAGTCCAACTACCTTATGATAGCCATTTTTATCACCCCAATGCATTTGGTTTAGCATCAAGAGAAATGGCTCCCAGTATTTCTGCTGCAGTGTCTAAGAGCTTTGTCCTCTTAACAATATCCAATTATTGGCACCCTCCCTACAACACACACTCTTTTTCATTCAGATTTGACACATCCCCAGCTTCGAGTTTCCCAGTGTCTACATCCTGCCAGGACTATAAAGTGAAGTTCACCAAAGGCATATGCTTGGAAAACATCAGTGGTTGGCAGTTTCTCAGATTCTACTCCTTTAGGTCCATATACTAAGGGACGCCTTAGTGCAAAAATGTAGTTGGGGAAGAGATCTTATGTAAAACAAGAAATAAATTGTTTCCACACTAACGGTGCTGAAAGCCTGTCAAGTTTCACTTATGTGAACGTCAGGAGTTGAAACATTTATAAGATGGATTATGAACTGCCGCACACTGCTTTTCTCCTGTTCTCCTCCCTTGCTATACCCGTCAGATCTGACTTAGCCAAAACTCTCGTTATAATGAAGAGATGAGCAATTATGGTCCTCCATCAGATGGACTTCGCAAATCTCTGCACGGAATGACACTTAAACTGCATCCAGAAGATATGTCCAGAGTACTATAAAAAAACCCACACCAGTGGATTACAAAGTGATGCCTTTAATCAAAATATACTTAGACAACAAACCGTGGGTTAGTATCTGGAGTTTTAGCTTGTAAAACCAAAATGCTTACACAAACAAGATATTCTGTAGTTCTTATTGAAGACATTTCATCTGCTGTCTGAATATTTTTAATGGGCTCTTTTCCTTACAGCAGTGTTCCATTGTTTCTTTGGCTGCATTGACAAATAATGTTCATGAAAATCAGCCTGGTGCCTGCCCCCCACAAACTGAGTTTTTTAAAAACTCTTTCTGGTACTTCTGTTTGTTTTGGAAGTCATCCACTGTTTGGTTTTTAGTTTTCTCCGATGTAGAGCTCTGCACACTCCTCACTGCATTGGACCACATATAACTATATTGTTGCTCTTGTGTTTTAGTGTTGGCTCTTTTGGGTGGAGGAGTCTTGCCTTAGTGTGTTTGTGGGTTTGGAGTAAACAGCCATTAAACAGCACAGGAGGGGAAACAGCTCAGGACCATAGCATTTGGTGTACCTTCATTTGAAGGACAAAGAACACTAATTCAAAGAGGAGGATGTACACAGGTATAGAATCACAGAGTTGGAAGAGACCTCAAGGGCCATCTAGTCCAACCCCCTGCCATGCAGGAACCCCCATCACAATATTTCCGACAGATGGCCATCCAGCCTCTGTTTAAAAACCTCCAAAGAAGGAGACTCAACCACCCTGCACAGCAGTATATTCCACTGCTGAATAGCTCTAACCGTCATGAAGTTCTTCCTAATGTTCAAATGGAATATCTTTTCCTGTAGTTTGAAACCATTGCCCCAAATCCTAGTCTCTGAAGCCATGGAAAACAAACCTGTTCCCTCTTCAATATGACATCCTTTCAAATATTTAAACATAGCTATCATATCCCCTCTCAGTCTTCTTTTTGAAAGGCTAAACGTTCCCAGTTCCCTAAGCCGTTCTTCATAAGTAGAGATGGGCACGACTCGGGAAAATGACGTTTTCGAGTTTTCGTGTGTCGGAGGCAGCCCGTGTCGGCTCGTTTCCGTTTTTCGCGAAAATTCACAAAAATTAGTCGGTTCGTTTTTTCGTTTTTTCGTTATCGTTATACTGGTTTTTTTGGGGGTAGCGGGCTCCTGGAGGCACCTCTGTGGGGTGGGTGCCTCCTCTGGCCTGCTATAAAGGGAAAGTGGGCTCCTGGAGGCACCCGTGGGTGCCTCCTATCCTCACCCACTAGGAAGGGACAGCAGCAGCAGGCTCCAAGAGACCCCTCAACATGGGGGTCTCCCCTCCTCACCTGCTGCTGCTGCAAAATGGCATGCATAACCATATGGATATGCATACCATTTGCAGGCAGAGACCAGCTCAAGCACCTGATCCCCTGGTACGAGTGTGTCGCACCTACCATGTTCCACAAAGAAGGGAATCGTACTTGCGTGTGTAGTGCAATGCAAGTAGATCTGGCTATGGGCTAAGGTGGGTTAGTGCAACGGCTAGGGTTAGGCTAATGACGGGTAAGGTTACGGTGGGCTATTGGGTTGCACCTCTGGGTGCCTCTCTGACCCACTAAGAAGACAGTCTGTGACGTATGGGTAAGGAGTCAAGGATTAGGGTTAGGGGGTTAGGGGGCTTTTTGGCACATCCCAGAAGTCTCAGTGGCCAAGTGGCCATGCGATTGGTGAGATGGCTCCAAAAATTTGCATGGTCGTCCCCTCCCACAGGGCTGGCCCAGTGGCCTGGCCAGCCATGTGG
>JAHTLZ010000007.1:38705571-38717837 GCA_023846285.1 Phrynocephalus versicolor | reverse complement strand
GGCTCCAAAAATTTGCATGGTCGTCCCCTCCCACATGGCTGGCCAGGCCACTGGGCCAGCCCATCATTGCACACTGCGCAGGTGTAAAAATAAAATAAAATAAAATAAAATCAATGGAGGACAGAAGAGGAGAAGAGAGACATTTTGTTGCAAGAAAAAACCCACTGCTACTGTGAAAAATCTGGCAGTTTATAAATTTCCGCGTGTTTCTGTTGTGCTTGTGTGTTTTTGGACCACGATTTCAAAAACAATATTGCGTTCGCCGCCCCATTTTGGATCCCCCGCCCACACCACATGGCATGGCAACTCGAGTCCGGCTGCCCAGGATGGGGGAGAGGCGGGACCACCCCTCCAGAAACAATCCCTCCGGTAGCTGCCCTGCGCCCTTAGTCAAGCAGGCATTTTTCTGCCTGCTTTTTGGCCCGGGAATGGGTGGGGGGGGAGACCCGGGACTCTGGGAGAGTTTAAAAAAGTTTTTTCCTGTGCCGCCCATGCCGCTTGCTTGCGCTTTGGCGGCCGGCGGCGAGACTGGGCTTTTTGCGGCAGGCGAGCCTGTGGCGAGTCCCACCAGACCAGAGCATCCCAGGACAGGGGGGGAGGCCGGGACCCCCCCTCCAGACCAGAAACCCCCCCTCCGGTAGGTGCCGTGCGCCCTTAGTCAAGCAGGCATTTTTCTGCCTGCTTTTTGGCCCGGGAATGGGTGGGGGGGAGACCCGGGAGAGTTTAAAAAAAGTTTTTTCCTGTGCCGCCCGTGCCGCTTGCTTGCGCTTTGGCGGCCGGCGGCGAGACTGGGCTTTTTGCGGCGGGCGAGCCTGTGGCGAGTCCCACCAGACCAGAGCATCCCAGGACGGAGGGGGGGGAGGCCGGGACCCCCCCTCCAGACCAGAAACCCCCCCTCCGGTAGGTGCCGTGCACCCTTAGTCAAGCAGGCATTTTCCGCCTGCTTTTTGGCCCGGGAATGGGTGGGGGGAGACGGGAGAGTTTAAAAGTTTTTTCCTGTGCCGCCCGTGCCGCTTGCTTGCGCTTTGGCGGCCGGCGGCGAGACTGGGCTTTTTGCGGCGGGCGAGCCTGTGGCGAGTCCCACCAGACAAGAGCATCCCAGGATGGAGGGGGGGAGGCCGGGACCCCCCTCCAGACCAGAAACCCCCCCTCCGGTAGGTGCCATGCACCCTTAGTCAAGCAGGCATTTTCCGCCTGCTTTTTGGCCCGGGAATGGGTGGGGGGAGACGGAAGAGTTTAAAAGTTTTTTCCTGTGCCGCCCGTGCCGCTTGCTTGTGCTTTGGCGGCCGGCGGCGAGACTGGGCTTTTTGCGGCGGGCGAGTCCCACCACCAGAGCATCCCAGGATGGAGGAGGGGGGGAGGCCGGGCGGGGACCTCCAGAAACCACCCCTCTGGTAGGTGCCCTGAGGCACGGCAGGCATATTTCCGCCTGCTTTTTGGCCGGGAACCGGGTTTTTTAACTTTTAAAAACTTTTTTTCTGTGCCGCTTGGCATCGCGCGCGATCGCGCGATGCAAGTAACGAGCACGACAAATCAGACCAAATTGTTCGTTCGTCGGTTCGAGCTCGAAGTCTGGCGGAGTAATTCCCATTACCGTTTCCGTAGAGTAACGGAACCGAGTAACGGAAACGGAAACGGAAATACCGCTAAGTCGTGCCCATCTCTATTCATAAGACATTTTCTCCAGACCCTCAACCATCCTGGTCGCCCTCCTCTGCTCCCGCTTGAGGTTGTCAACATCCTTTTTAAATTGAGGTGCACAGAACTAGATACAGTACTCCAGGTGGGGTCTGACAAGAGCAGAATAGAGTGGTTAGAGGGAGGGGCAAGGGAAGCCATTCATGTGTGTATTGCAAACCCATCTCTCAACAGAGGTAGATAACTTAGGCACAATCTGTCTGCCACTTATGCTGCTCTTTGATTGATCCCTAGACAAATTTATTTATTTGTTTTTTAAAGCAGAAGCACTTCACATCTCCACCAGGAAGGCCATGGCTAATGACCAAATAGTTATTGGGTTTTCGGAAGTATCAGATAGGTGGGACTTCCACACATCGCAGACCATTGTACATCTTATGATCCTATTCAGGCCACTGTCCACCTAGCACAACTATTCAGACCAGGGTGGTGTGAAACCAAGGTGAACTAAAGAGGCCTTGCACCAACTTTCCTTCAACTGACGAAGCTACTTGGATGAGGAGTGAAACGTTTCAATCTCACAAGAAAAGAAATCCAGTTGCCATGATTCAGCTTCAGGATAACCTCATCTGGATGACATATAATCTTCAAAGGCATCTGAAGAAATGTACTGGTGCAGTACACCTAGGGGTGTAGAAGTGCCCAATTGACCCTGAGCTTATTTAGTGTCAGTCTGACCTGATCCTTGGTTGGACCCATGATAGTATTTGTGCATTTCTGGATCTCTCTGGGGAAATAATGACACAAATGGTGGAACACAATTATGACCTGAGGTAGGGGTGGAGCTAAACAACACCATCTCTTTGGAGTATGTCATAGACCTGGGATATTCATAGACTTGTGGAATCATGAAGTTGGAAGGGGCCTATAAGGTCATCAAGTCCAATGCCCTGCTCCATGCAGGAATACAAATCAAAGGATACCTGCCAGGTGGTACTCCAAGGTTCTCTTGGATGCCTCCAGTGTTGGAACAGTCACCAACTCTTGAGGTAATCGGTTCTACTGCCATACTGCTCTAACAGAAAGCTTTTCCTGAGATTCAACCAAAAGCTTAGTTCTCTTAGCATGATTCCATTACTATGGGATGATTCGAGAACATACCTTACCCCTCCCTTGAATGACAGCCCTTCAAATATTGGGAAAGTGCCAGCATGTCACCCTTCAGTCTTCTTTACTCTAGCCTAAACATACCCAGCTCTTTCAGTCTTTCCTCAGAAGGGCTTGGTTTCCAGCCCCCTGTTCAGCCCTGTTCCAACTGGTAGAGATGGGCAAAAATCGAAAAAATGATGTTTCAGTTTTTTGTTTTTTGTTGTGGGTCCCGTTTTGGTTCATTTTTTTTTGTGATTTTTTTGAAAAATTTTGTTTCTTTTTTTCATTTTTCATTTTCCGTTTTTACCTGCTTTTTGCGAGATTTAAAGCATTTCCGCACACGGGCATCTGCCAACGCCCCAGACCAGCGGGGAAACACTAAAAAAATGATGCTGGCAGAGACACAGTATAGACTAGGTATTCAGGGAGGCTGCAAAAGCAGCGGCGGGCATTGCCCAGGGCGTAAGGCAACCACAGAGTGACTGCACTGCGGGGCAGGGGAGGGTACTCAGTGAGTAGGCACACAGGGAGGCTTCAAGAGAAATCTCTCCTTTCTCTCCCCTAAGAGCCAGGCTGCAGCCAGCAGGAACACAGAGACACACACCTGCCTGGCTGGCCTAAAGTAACGAGTCACAGAGACAGCAATCCCACCCTAACTCCCACCGCAGACTGCAAGGAGGACGGGGGCTGCCAAAGCTTTTTATGCCCTCTGTGGCTGCCACACCTACCCAGTCTGCAACCTGGGCATGCTATTGGTTGAAATTGTCCAAGAATTTACATGATTCCATCACATGGCTTGCATTCATTTTATGGCTGGAATCCATTTTGTGTCAAAGGGAAAAGAAAAAATACATTGCGATGGGAGAAAGACAAAAACAAACGTTTTAAGGACCCCAACCCCTTGGTAGGTAATAATTTCAAATAATTTTCGCTGTGTTTTTACGGATGTTCAGGGCATTTTAATACCCAAGAAATCAATATTGGGCATCTGCGAGCCATGTTTTGTCGATGTCCCCTAGCTCCGCTTAAAGGGAAAAAAATACAGTGATCTGAGAAAAGACATAAATGCACATTTTAAGGATCCCAACCCCCTGGTAGGTATTATCAGGCAGGATAAATAATTATCACTGGGTTTTTACGGATATTCAGGACGTTTTTTTAACATTTAAAAACAGCTCATTTCATTGCGCATCGCCATTAATGAAAATGAAACATAACAAACCTAATTTTCGTGGTAATGTTTGGTTCGTTCCAATTTCATCACAATTTTTGTTATTCGTTTCGTTATGTAACGAAATGAATAATGAATAACGGAATGAATTTTTTTCATTTCATGCCCATCTCTACCAATTGGTCAGGAAAGGACAAATCCTGGCGACCAATTCAGCTGATAAAATAAAATTCAGAAACATAGGAGGATTTTATTACTGCCTAAAGGCATCTTTCTGTCAGAGGTATGAATCCCTAGTAGAGATGGGCACGAAATGAACAATTTTTCATTTCCGTTTTTGTTTTTTTGTTTCATTACGTAACGAAACGACAGACAAATTTTGTCTCTAAAATGAAATGAAACGAAGAGAAACACCAGAAATTTTGTCGTCCGTTTCATTTTCATTACGGCAATACATTGAACTGCTTTAAATGCTAAAATAATCACAAACAATATGAAATAAATGGTAACAAAACGGTAATGAAACAAATGAAAATGAAAATGATTTTTTTGCAAAAATTCAAGAAAAACAGAAACGAACCGAAACGGACCCCCTAAATGACAGACGACAAACGAAATGCCATTTTTTTTATTCGTGCCCATCTCTACTCCCTAGTTAGGATGGGCGGGAATTCTGGAAGTTGTCATCTAGAAAGTTAGGTTTTCTGAAGCTTTGCTCAAGATGATCCCTCTGCAAAAGACAGCAGGGCTTCTAATCTGCACTTTTAAGCATTGGGTTAAAAGTGCAGACTGGGTTTTAACCACTGGGTTAAAAGTCATTTCAGCGCAAAGCTGAAATTTCCCTCCTTACTTTATTATTAAGGGTGCAGGATCTACATATTTGCCTCTGGTCATACTAGTAACAGTAAGATCTGAGAGAGAGAGAGAGAGAGAGAGAGAGAGAGAGAGATCTTACACACAACATAAATTAAGCAAAAGGTTCAGAGTAGGGTGAATGTCCAAAGTTGACATTTGGGGACACTCACTGTTGTTCTCATCTCCTCCAGGGCTGATGCTACTTCTGTCTGTGATGTGTCAGCCTCTTCCGAATAATTCATCAGTATTATCAGTTGTTAAAGGACATAATGGGAGTTGAACCATTTTGACATTAATATTCTGTAGCTTTCCAGAGACGTGAGAGACACATTAAATATCTCTCTTGATCTGCCTCCTCAGATGCGTGTGCGGGTTGGTGTAAGCAGGGAGCACCTCCTTTCCCAGCTGCTCCTCAGGCGTGCAAAAAGGATGTATAATTTAAGACCCAGTCTTTCAAATGAGAGGAGGCCTCGGCACATCCAAGCTGACTTTTGAAATCAAGACATTGTGAAATTAATCTCCATGAAGGCATGTGGCTCAAGGTTCTTCATTTACAAAACTCAGGTGTAAACTGTTGAGCTATAATGAAGCTTGAGGCTGGATCGTTGAACTGGTTGTCGTTTTATAGCAGTTTTCCTCAATGCTTGGCAGGAGCCCTCTGAAAATGGTCAGGTGGGCAGTGTGATCGCCTGGAACTGCCCACCCGACCATTTTCAGAGGGCTCCTGCCGAGCTGTCCTGGGCTGGACCCCTTTAAAAATGGCCCGTCAGCACCAGGGGGATACCCTGGTGCCTACTGGGCCAGTTTTAAAGGGGCCCAGCCAATAACAGCTCTGTGGAGGGGGGTGTTTTAAAAATGGGGCGATGGGTGTGGGTGTGTCCTGGTTACAATGGTGGTGGCAGGGATAACGTGGAGAGTCCCCATGGAGGTGGCCTCTTTGGGGACAGGGGTTGATGGGGTATTGCAACTATTTGTACCCTTACTGAACCTGTTGCCCTTCCATCAACTCTGCTGCTGCTGTTGCCTGAAACAGAAACTGAGACAGACAATCACCCACTTCCAGCAGGAAGGGGGAGAGAGGGAGAGATGCCATTGGCTTAGAGCACTTTTGATTATGTGACACACATGAGATTGCTGGTATATAAAGACGTTGCTCGTTAATAAGGCAGAAATGTTCAGAAATTTTTGCTCGTTAATCCAAAGGCTCGTAAACCAAGTTACTTGTTAACCAAGGCACAACTGTAATTAGAGTTGATCTGAATTTCAAACGACCATGATTCAGGTACAAATATCTGTCATGTGGCTGCAAAACACGAGTTCCCAACATTTGCAAAACAGAGTTTAAAAACATGCACATGGCGAGGATCAAGTTCTGAAAAATGAGGCAATACCCTCACCCCGCACACACAATGCAAAATGGACTATAAAGGTATGCACACCACAAGGTTCAGGTCCCCTACCTTTGCATCACTTGAGACATGCACTAAAATGTTTTTAAAAATCCAAAAATCGCTGCAAAAACTTTCAAAAATGATGCCAAAACTATTTGTGTTAGGTGTAAGAAATTTACAGAACACCTAAGTGTTCTTGATGATCTGCCTTTACATTTCATGGACCCCATTTTTTTCTCACTGTCCTGGAACCCTGCAAGTTGAAATAGACCCCATGAGGGTCTATATAGACCACTTTGGGAGCCACTCATACATATCCTTCATTGTTTATGTGTAGGCAGGCAGCAGGTAATGTTCCATTCCACATTTTGAAATGGAAGAGAAGGAAACCCATACTCAACATCTAGAATATCTGTGGTTAGGGCATCTGTCCATGGACCTGGAGGTTTGGCTTTTAGCTCCCTACTCTGCTTCCTTGGCAGGAGCTGGACTCAATGATCCATGGCATCTCTTACTGGTCTGCTGGATGATACCTCTCAAGATCAAGAACATCATTTACTCCCATTTTCCTATCTCTCTGCTCATGGTGGCCATGTTCTCTGCCCTCATACACTAGTTCCCACTCAGTTGTTACCAACACACTTACAAATACTTCCTCACTAACTGGGGAATTACTGGAATGTTTATGAACTTTATGAAGACATCTAAGCATTACCTGGTTTGAGGGCAATCTTTGGGTCCGAGTTCCAAGTCCGAGTCTGTGTCTTTGGTACCAAACCCCATGGCCCAAGTCCGAGTCAACAAGCTTATTTCCTTCCCTTCCAAAAAAGAGGGGTGGCTGGGTAAGTCTGAGTCATTGAACCCCCATTGAGTTGAGTCTAAGTGAAGTCACCAGTATGACTTAATTCCAACTTGACAGGAAGTACTGTGGCTTGTCCCCATCCCTGGTCATTTACATAAAACTCCCATTATATTATGAGTAGAGATGGGCACGACTCAGGAAAAAAACTTCGTTTTCGTTTTCTTTTTCGGCTAGGGTCCGAGTCGTTTCGTTTCCGTTTTCGCGAAAAATCGGAAAAAATTAGTCGTTTCGTTTTTCGTTTTTTTCGTTATCGTTATACTGGTTTTTTTGGGGGGGTAGCGGGCTCCTGGAGGCACCTCTGTGGGGTGGGTGCCTCCGCCGGCCCGCTATAAAGGGGACAGCAGCAGCAGGCTCCAAGAGACCCCTCAACATGGGGGTCTCCCATCCTCACCTGCTGCTGCTGCAAAATGGCATGCACAACCATATGGTTATGCATACCATTTGCAGGCAGTGAGACCAGTGAGAGTCATAGGGTCATACCTGCCCTACACAAGGCTCTTGTCTCGCACCTGCCATGTCCCACAAAGAAGGGAATCGTACTTGCGTGTAGTGCAATGCAAGTCGATCTGGCTATGGGCTAAGGTGGATTAGGGTTAGGGCTAGGGTTAGGCTAATGACGGGTAAGGTTATGGTGGGCTATTGGGTTGCACCTCTGGGTGCCTCTCTGACCCACTAAGAAGACAGTCTGTGACATATGGGTAAGGAGTCAAGGATTAGGGTTAGCGGGTTAGGGGGCTAGGGCAAGTTTTAGGGGGCTTTTTGGCACATCCCAGAAGTCTCAGTGGCCAAGTGGCCATGCGATTGGTGAGATGGCTCCAAAAATTTGCATGGTCGTCCCCTCCCACATGGCTGGCCAGGCCACTGGGCCAGCCCATCATTGCACACTGCGCAGGTGTAAAAAAAAAATAAAATAAAATAAAATCAATGGAGGACACAGGAGGAGAGGAGAGACATTTTGTTGCAAGAAAAAAACCCACTGCTACTGTGAAAAATCTGGCAGTTCACATTTCCGCGTGTTTCTGTTGTGCTTGTGTGTTTTTGGAGCACGATTTCAAAAACAATATTGCATTCGCCGCCCCATTTTCGATCCCCCGCCCGCACCGCATGGCATGGCGACGAGGCGACTCGAGTCCGGCTGCCCAGGACGGGGGAAGCCGGGACACCCCCCTCCAGACCAGAAACCCCCCCTCCGGTAGGTGCCCTGAGTGAGTGCCCTTAGTCAAGCGGGCATTTTCCGCCTGCTTTTTGGCCCGGGAATGGGTGGGGGGAGAGTTTTAAAGTTTTTTCCTGCGCCGTCCGTGCCGCTTGTGTTTGCGGCGGCCGTCGGCGTCTCGGCGAGAGTGGGCTTTTTGCGAGCCTGCGGCGAGTCCCACCAGACCAGAGCAGCCCAGGACGGAGGGGGGGGGGAAGCCGGGACACCCCCCCTCCAGACCAGAAACCCCCCTCCGGTAGGTGCCCTACTGAGTGAGTGCCCTTAGTCAAGCGGGCATTTTCCGCCTGCTTTTTGGCCCGGGAATGGGTGGGGGGGAGACCCGGGGGAGAGTTTAAAAAAGTTTTTTCCTGTGCCGCCCGTGCCGCTTGGTTGCGCTTTGGCGGCCGGCGGCGAGACTGGGCTTTTTGCGGCGGGCGAGTCCCACCCACCACCACACCAGAGCATCCCAGGACGGAGGAGGGGGGGAGGCCGGGCGGGGACCTCCAGAAACCACCCCTCTGGTAGGTGCCCTGAGGCACGGCAGGCATTTTTCCGCCTGCTTTTTGGCCGGGAACCGGGCTTTTTAACTTTTAAAAACTTTTTTTTTCTGTGCCGCTTGGCATCGCGCGCGATCGCGTGATGCAAGTAACGAGCACGACAAATCAGACCAAATTGTTCGTTCGTCGGTTCGAGCTCGAAGTCTGGCGGAGTAATTCCCGTTTCCGTTTCCGTAGAGTAACGGAAACGAGTAACGGAAACGGAAACGGAAATACCGCTAAGTCGTGCCCATCTCTAATTATGAGACAAGTTTCAGCCAGGGCCTCCTTGTGGGGTTCAGAAAATGTCACAAATTGTATCATTAGATTAAAGAGATAAAAGCAGCAGCTGTCCTTCTTAATTGAAGAACCCTTGAACTATGGTATTGTCAAATGAGTGGAAATATATATATTTTCCCCTTAGTTTTTAATATTTGAGTGAAATGTGGCTGGTAAATGTCAGTACCCTTGTGACGCCTTTGGGCCTGGAAAATTATAATTTTGCAGTTGACGTTGATGTGTTGTGAATATTAACGTTGTTCATGAGTCTTCAGGTGGTTGTACTGATGTCATGTCGATCAGTAATGGCTCATTTAAAAATCTCGAAAGACCATGAGGCAAGAAGAAGCTTGGTGCATATCAGGCACTGCATATCAGGCATTGCATTTAAAGAGATACCAAAGAACTCAAGGTTGACTTTAAAAAACCCCCAACAACCTCAATTATTAGCAGAAGTAATTTGTTAAATAATTAGTAATTATTTATACATAAATAAATTTATTATAGATATCAATATGTCTATAGGCATATTGAATATCTTCAGTCTCATACCACTCTATTCTGCTCTGTTCAGACCCCACCTGGAGTACTGTGTCCAGTTCTGTGCACCTCAATTTAAAAAGGATGTTGACAACCTTGAGCGGGTACCGAGGAGGGCGACCAGGATGGTTGAAAGTCTGGAGGAAATGTCTTATGAGGATCAGCTTAGGGAACTGGGAAAGTTTAGCCTTTCAAAAAAAAAAAAAAAGACTGAGAGGGGATATGATAATCATGTTTAAGTATTTGAAAGGATGTCATATTGAAGAGGGAACAGGCTTGTTTTCCATGACTTCAGAGACTAGAACTTGGGGCAATTGTTTTGTTACACGGAAAGAGATTCCATCTGAATATTAGGATGAACTTCTTGACAGCTAGAGCTGTCCAGCTGTGGAAAATGCTGCCATGGAGGTTGGTGGAGTCTCCTTTTTTGGAGGTTTTTAAGGATAAGCTGAATGGCCACCTGTAGGAAATACTTTGATGGGGGTTCCTGAATGGCAGGGGGTTGGACTGGATGGCCCTTGAGGTCTCTTCCAACTCTGTGATTCTATGATTCTAAGATTCTATGATATCCTTAGATTACACAGATATGATGGCTTTAGACCTGGTGGAGAGTACTAAGAAGTGGTTTCTCGTTCATTACTTGAAGGGACACCCTGTGCAGCAGGCCCAACGTCTCACAGGCTGGCTCTCCTCAAAGGAGGCAGAGTGGGGAAATCAAGCCCTCAACCTCTGGCTCCTCAGCCAGATTCCTAAACCACTGAGCTATTCAGTCTGTTATTGAGGAGTGAGTAACCTGTAACTTGTTGTTAGACTGCAGATCCTATAATACTTTGCCATTAGCTATCCTGGCTAGGAGAGATGGGAGTTGGGATTGAATGACACCTGGAAGCCTCTACCTCTGACCTAAGGGTTCAAGGCCCATTCCACACCTCACATGTTGTACTCTGGACAACAGAGGGGGAGGAACTTGCTGGTAACTTCTAGGTCAGTTTATTCATGTAGCTCATTTATAGCTTTTCTTTCTGTATCTAATATGCATCAAATCCTTAGTTTTGGCTGTAGGTTCTGGATCCAAGAGCTAGTTAATTTTCTTGTTCTAGATCCGGTTGTACACTCATAACACTTGTAGATCCATTTCTTTCAGTTGATTTCTACCCTCCAGTTGTTACCAACAAATTCAGAAATAAGGAGTCAACCCTTCCCTTCATTCAGAAGTTGAGTCATGGCAACTGGACCTCTTTTCTTGTGAGATCAAATTGTTTCACTACTCATCCAAGTAGGTTCGTCAGTCTGAGGAAAGTTGGTGCAAGGCTTCCAATTTATAATTCACCTCGATTTCACATCACCCTGGTCTGAATAGGCTCATAAGTTGGACAATGGCCCCAGTAGGCTCGTTAGATGTACAATGGCCGGGTGTGTGTGAAAATCCCACCTACGCAACCCTGCCCAATTCCCATTAAGTATGGTGCTGTGAAACCATGGTGAACTATAAATTGGAAGCCTCACCCAGATGATTGAGAGTCTTCACAGACTTCCCCTTCCCCTTCATCACTTTCTAAACATGGAGAGTGATGTGTCTAAAAAGAATTATGGGAGGGAAGGGGTAAGTTGCTTTTCTCTAAGTCTTTTGATAACAAGTAGGTTGTTATTGACTAAATGGGGCTCTAGGATGAGGGGACTTCCACTATCAATTCACGATACATTTGCTTCCTTGCTTGTTTTTCTGACTATTGACACTGCCAGCTATTTTTGGATTAGACAATAGGGATGGGCACGAAATGGAAAAATAACATTTCATTTCATTTCATTTTGTGCCCACCCCCATTTCATTTTGTTTTGTTTCTTATGAATTTAAAAAAAAATTCATACAAAATGAAATGAAACGAAACAAAATGGCTCCCCTGGGTCCTAGAGGCACGAGAATTGGTGCCCAGGAGCCAATTTTAAAGGGCTACTGCTGTGCTGTTATGGGCTGGGCCCCTTTAAAACTAGCCCAGTTGGCACCAGGGGATTTCCCTGGTGCTGACTGGGCCAGTTTTAAAGGGGTCCAGCCATTGACAGCTCAGCAGGAGCCCTCTGAAAATGGCTCCCGGGCTGGGACCAAATCCTGTGCCTCTAGGACCCAGGTGAGACACCCCCCGCCTCTCAGCTGAGACAGGCTGGAAGCCTCTCCCCCCCCCCCCCGTGTATGTGTGTGACATAAGCAACACACTTGCTGAGTTAGTGGTGATGAAATGAAAAAGGAGGAACCCCATGAAGGCATATCAAAACCTTCCTTTTTATCTTCTATGAAGGGTGATCTATGGCCATCTGTCAGAAATATTGTGATGGGGTTCCTACATGGCAGGGGGTTGGACTAGATGGCCCTTGAGGTCTCTTCCAACTCTATGATTCTATTATTCTATGATTCTATATAGCTCCCACAACTCTGAGGAATGGTGGGAAGGTGCCATACTGAGTCAAAGAGGTCAAGTGGTGGGTGGCACTCGCTTATTTGTTCACAATATCCAATGATAGTGCCACACAGAAAAATCCAGAGTCTTGTTCCCTGTCAATAGGCAATAGATGTGCATGTTTGTCCCCAGCTGGAAAGGCTGCATTTAATCATCATCATCATCATCATCATCATCATCATCATCATCATCATCATCAT
>JAHTLZ010000007.1:38683090-38705561 GCA_023846285.1 Phrynocephalus versicolor | reverse complement strand
ATCATCATCATCATCATCATCATCATCATCATCATCATCATCATCATCATCTACCCATTACTTTTTCTGAACAACAAATACTTTTCCCAAGATCATCTACCTGCACTGCTAGGTCCTCCCAAGAAATGCTCCACCAGATGGCCACTCTGCCCAAAACAGGGTCTTCTTCATGGTGGCACCAACACCCTGGAACCAACTCCAAGTGGAGCTGCACCTGGTTTCCTCCCTCCATATATTTCAAAGGATCCTGAAAACAATGCTTTTCAAAGAGCCCTTTCACTGTAGCCCTACCTGGTTTGTGTGTGTGTGTGTGTGTGTGTGTGTGTGTGTGTGTGTGTGTGTGTGTGTGTGTGTGTGTGTGTGTGTGAAATATGCCTCATGTTGTGCATTTAACATTAAAATTTCATCACTTGAAGTTTTGTTTTGCTCTTTGTGTGTTTTAATCTAATTTTAACGATATGCTGTGTTTTTGTCACATTTTAAACCACCCATAATAGCGCATTGCACTTATGGACAATATATACATTCCATCCATCCATCCATCCACCCACTCACCCATCCATCCCAGGGTTTCCACCCAGAATGGTTTCAAAAGACTAATACTTAGAGCAGGGGGAGTAGCCTTTGAGCCTGACATCACCAGGTTGAAGTTTAAGAATAGCCTGTACTAAGCAGATATGAAGACAAATGTTTTTCCCTTGTGGTTCTCAGCCTGCCACTCGATCCCACTTAATTGAAAATGATCTGATGTCAGATGTCCAACATCTTGTTGCTGGGAAAAGAAAATAATGCCCTGCACCATGGGGAGCAAACTGAAGGTGAGGTGTTTCTTTCAACACTGTTGTCAGCTGATATTGGGAATAAGATATTTATTGCCACCTGCCAAGGGAACTTAATTAGTTACTCCCTTGGCCCCCCCCCCCCCAAGAAAACAGACCTGTCATGATGAATTGTTCTGGTTGTGTGGTTTTAAACACTTCTTGGAAGTTAGACGTTGTTGACAATTGTTTTTCTTCTTCATTTTTAGACAGAACGTTCAGAAGGAAGAAACATTTTCATTTGAACAATGCCGTGAAGGAAAGGTCCTTGGAGGTACGCCAGTCTACATTAAAAATATCTAGCAAAGAAAGTTTCCTTCAGAACCAGAATCAGAATCCTTTTTATTGGCCAATTGTGGTTGGACACACCCAGAATTCGTTTTGGTAAAAATGCTCTCCATATATAAAAGCAAATATAAGAATCATATGTTTCAACAATAAAAACACAGTACAACAATACAATATAACCTATTATTAAAAAAGGAAGAAAAGAAGTAAAAATTAATTATTCAACAGCTTGATAGCACTTGGAAAGAAACTTATATCTAGTTGTCCTAGTAGGCAATGCCCTAAAACGTCACCCTGAGGGTAACATGTGAAACAGATTATGCCCAGGATGTATGGAATCTGTATACATTTTCATTGCCCTCTTTTTAGCTCGTGTGGTATACAATTCAACAATACATGGCAAATGAGTAACAATAATTTTTTCTGCAGTTCCAATTATCCTTTGAAGTCTATATCTGTCCTGTTTAGTCACAGAACAAAACCAGACAGTTATAGAGGAACAGATGATACATTCAATAACACCTCTATACAATTGAATCAACAGTTCTTTTGGCAGTCTGAACTTCCTAAGTTGATGCAGGAATAAAACAATTTGATATGAAAGTAAATGTGTTTGCCCACAACAGTATCAAAAAGCGATTAAAATATCATCAATATAAAATAGAAGCCAGAACCAAATCTTGTGTATCGACCCCAAGAAAGCATAGAGTTTTCACAAGGTCAAAGATCATGGCCACACCATCTCCAAACTACTTCTGCAGGAGGTCAAATCTATTCCCTGATTGATCATTAAAATAATTTAATGGTATGTACAGATACTAACCTTTGGATTCAAGGTTCCCTTGCAACAAAAGACTCAAAAAGGCACAGAAGGCACCTTTTCATTTCCACCAAGCTATTGCTGCTAGCTAATAGGAAGTTAATTTTAATAGTCCCCCCTCCTCTGCTTCTGGAACTGAAAAGTGTTTCTGCAGAATGGTGATAACTGAGAATAGAATGTCAGGGGATATGGGGAAGGATAACATGTAGCCCTGGTGCTTATCGGGAACCATCTAAAAGATAAGATGTAATGTCCCAGCAAGCTCAAGATATACTGCTGCCTGAAATCAAAGACATACCATACACTTAAACTGGCTGGACTGCCAAGTGACCAAATGTCAGGAGAGGCAAATGGATAACATATTCCAGCTCACCTGGGGACAATGGGGTGCTTGATGAGCAACAACGCACCATTTGTCTCTGGAGAAGAAGAAGGAGAAGGGAACCTGGTATCTGAAGATGAATATTGGAAGGGCAACCAGGTGAAAAAAGCAGCACATATGTTGGTGCTTTGCTCCCAGTTGAGAAGGGGCAGTCTAACAAGATGCAATTCAACAAGAGTAAAGCCCTGCACTTAGGCAAGAGAAACCAGATGCACAGGTACAGGATAGGTGGCACCTGGCTCAACAGTAGTAGCTGAGAAAGGGATTTAGGTGTCCTGGTGGACTGCCACCTAAGGATGCGGCAGTAGTGTGCTGCAGCTCCCCAAAAAGTGAACACAATCCTAAGCTGCATCAAGAGTGGGATAGAATCATGGTCACAAGAAGTGACAGTACCACTTTGTACTATATACCAGTGATGGCAAACCTTTTAGGGACCGAATGCTCAAACTGCGATTCAAAACCCACTAATTTTTTGCAAAGTGACAATACAGCAATTTACCTTTTTACAGGTGGCTGGGAAGGGGCGATGTCGGGTGCTCACAGAAAGGGCTCTGAGTGCCACCTTTGGCACCTGTGCCATAAGTTTGCCAACACTGCTATATACTATATACTATATAGTTAGGCCACATTTGGAATACTGTTTCCAGTTGTGGTCAGCACAATACAGCAAGACACAGAGGCACTAGGAAAAGTGCAGAGAAGAGCAACAAAGATGATAAGGGGACTGAGGGCTAAATTGCGTATGAAGAATAACTAAAAGAACTAGGCATGTTTAGCCTGATGAGAAGACTGAGGGGAGACATGATAGCAGTCTTCCAATATCTGAAGGGTTGCCACAAGGAAGAGGCCACAGATTTATTCTCAGTTGCACCTGACAACAACCAATGGGTGGAAACTCATTAGAAGGAGAGCCAACTTGGAAATAAGGAGAAATTTCCTGATGGTGATAGCCATTAAACAGTGGAACAGCTTGCCTCCCTATGTTCTGGAACTCCATCGCTGGAGATTTTCAAGAAAATATTGGACAGCCATCTGTCCGTGGTGGTATGAGGTCTCCTGGATTGGGCAGGGGGTCGGATTAGATGACCTTCAAGGTCCCTTCCAACCCTATGATGATTCTGTGATTCTGTGATTCTGTGATTCTGATATTTATCCAAAGATGTTTTCCACACATTGTGGAGATTGTAGCAACAACACGCATGCCCCTTGCCTCACTTTTATTCTAGGATCAAGAAAAAATACTGAGGTGCCTTGTCATGTTAAGACAGCCTACCTAGACAATAATTAGGAATTCAATAAGTACTGCTAACAACTCTCATGTGGAGTACGTTGAGGGCTGAATGAAAAAGAAAATGAGACTGAGAAAAAATGACAGGAAAGGTCGAATGTAAATCTCATTCATCAAGATTCATTTTCTGAACCTGATGGCACAGCAAGCAGGTTCACATGGAGCACCCACTTCATAATAGGATCTAAATAATATATGGTAATAAATGAAAATTATACTATTGATCTCCTTTATTTTAAAATGTTTTATTGATGTTGTGAAGACATCTCGATTTTATCGTACTGTAAACAACTTGTTCCCTATGAACAATGCCTCCCAGCCTTTGCTGAAGCCTTGCCACCAGCTAGCAAACTTCGTACTGGACCCTGCTTCAGGAAGCACCCCCACTTGTTCCCACCTGCCTTGTTGCAGCTGATTCTGAGTGAGTGGGAGACGCCAGAGGCAGGCAGGCCGGCAGCCACTGGAAGGGAGTGGCTGGAGAGGAGGGACCTCTATCCCACAGCTTTTTTTTTAGTTGCCTCCCAGCCTTGCTGAAGCCTTACCACCATCTAGCAAATTCTGTGCCAGATTCTGCTTCAAGAAGCACTCCGCCTTGTTCCTACTTGCCTTGTTGCTGCTACTTCTGTGTGTCTGAGAGGGTATTTGTACACAACCCCTAAACTCCGCCGCAAATGGCTGCCAGCTCCGAAGCTTACAATTGTTTCCCCACCAGCTCCGGAGTTTGCAGGAAATTAAGTGTGACCATGCCCACCTAAGCACGTCCCAGCACACTTTTCTTGTACCTGCTTCTAGGAGGGTGAAAATCCCCAGGTCCAGATTTAATCTGGTGAGTGCGGGGCTCTCCTCGCTTCTTTTTGTTTTTTTTTTTTGCCTCCCACCCCTTTAAGAGAAGGGGCGGGAGCCAAAAAAACAAACAAACAGAAGAGAAGGAATCAGGACGATGACGGCTCCTGGTGGCTTCAGAGGTGAGCCTGCATTTTTCCTCTCTTTCTTCCTCCCTCCCCTCACGAAGACAGGAGCAAGGAAGTGCGGAGGGGTGGGGACGCAGGAAGAGCAACGAACCCCCAAGATCCCTGGTCCGAATTTAAGTGGCCAGCGGATCTTAGGGGTCGTGTGAAAAGGCCCAGAGGCACCAGAGGCAGTCAGCCTGTGTACCATCAGTGGAGGGGATGGGGGAGGGATACTTGACTAATGTCAAGCTTTGACATTGTGCCACCCCCTCGGGTGGGGGTGGTGTGATTATGGAGTGGAATGGGTGGATTTCCCCCCCTCTGTTTAGTTTTTTGTTTTTTTCTTGCCATTAGGTATAGGTGGTAGGGGCCCACAATAGAACTAATGGAACAGGAAGGGGGGAGGGGAATGGAGGGGGCAGCCATTGAAATTGTGCTGGGTAGGGGAAGGTATGGTGGTAGAAGTGGAACGTGCCCACATAGGAGAAGAGAGGTAGGATATCTTACATCTATCCCCTCTTCTTGTTCCACCCCTAGCCAGAAGGAATCAGGTGACCATATCAGCGAGCCCATGAGCCACACAGTGCTGTTTTTGAATGCTAGGTCGGCACAAAATAAGACTGCCCTCATTCATGATGTTATTCTGGATGAGGGTGCTGGCCTGGCATGTATTACCAAGACCTGGGTTCGAGAGGAGGGTCAGATCCCCCCTCTCCCAGCTATGTCCATCTGGGTACTCAGTTCAGCACCAGTGTTGCTCAGAGGGTCAGGGAGGGGAGTTGCTATAGTCTATAGGAGTTCTATCCCCTTGGCCAGGCTTCCTGTCTCTTTGGGAAAGGGTCTGGAGGGCTTGTACTGTGTGTTGGGCTCATGAGACAGATTGGGGATTCTGTTGGTGTACTGCCCACTCTGCTGTGTACCAACAGTCTCCCTGCCTGAGCTGACAGAGGTGGTCCCGGACCTGGTATTGAGGACCCCCAGACTGTTGGTACTGAGGGAATCTCAACTTCCATGCTGAGGCTGCCTTAACTGGAGCAGCTCAGGACTTCATGACTGCCATGACAACCATGGGGCTGTCTCAACATGTCATCAGCCCAACACATGACAAGTAGAGATGGGCACGAATTCAAAAAAATGGCATTTTGGTTTTTCATTTTTCGTTGAGGGGGTCCATTTTGGTTCATTTTCATTTTTCTCAAATTTTTGAAAAAAAATTGTTTTTGTTTATTCATTTTTCGTTTTTCATTTTTACCCGCTTTTTGCGCGATTTTTAAAGCATTTCTGTCCCCCAATGCCCCAGACCAGACGGAAAACACTAAAAAAAATGATGCTGGCAGAGACACAGTATAGACTAGGTACACAGGGAGGCTGCAAAGGCAGCAGCGGGCATTGCCCAGGGTTCAAGGCAGCCACAGAGTGACTGCACTGCAGGGCAGGGGAGGGTACTCACCGAGAGGTACGCACGCACACACACAGGGAGGCTGCAGGACTGATGCTACAGAGAAATCTCTTCTTTCTCTCCCCTAAGAGCCAGGCTGCAGCCGGCAGGAACATAGAGACACACACCTGCCGGGCTGGCCTAAAGTGGAAATAACGAGTCACAGAGACAGCAATTCCACCCTAACTCCCACCGGAAACTGCAAGGAGGACGGGGGCTGCCAGAGCTTTTTATGTCCTCTGTGGCTGCCAGATCTGCCCAGTCTGCAACCTGGGCATGCTATTGGTTGAAGTTGTCGAAGAATTTACATGATCCCATCACATGGCTTGCCTCCATTTTGTGGCTGGTGACATACATTTTGTCATCCTAAAAGGGAAAAGAAAAATACATCGCGATGGGAGAAGACAAAAACAAATGTTTTAAGGACCCCCCGGTAGGTATTATCAGGCAGCACAAAAATTATCGCTGCATTTTTATGGATGTCCAGGTTTTTTTTAACATTTAAAACAGCTCATTTCATTGCGCGTCGCCATTAATGAAAATCGAAACATAACGAACCTAATTTTCGTAGTTCTGTTCATTCCAATTTCATCACAATGTTCGTTATTCATTTTGTTACGTAACAAAAGTGGTTCTGTTCGGTTCGTTCCAATTTCATCACAATGTACGTTATTCATTTCGTTACGTAACAAAATGAATAACAAATAACAGAAACAAAAAAGTTCATTTCGTGCCCATCTCTAATGACAAGGTCCATACTCTGGACCTAATTTCTCAACAGGACTGGGAGATGGTGGTTTGGATGTGGAGGGGTTGGTTTTGACCCCTTTGTCATGGTCAGACCACTTCCTGGTCAAGTTTAGGCTATTAGCTACTTCACCCCCCCCCCTTTTGCCTCCATTTCTTGGTCTTTCCATCCCGAATTGGAATAAATTAGCAATTTTTGTTAGATGATTTTTTTAAAAGAACCTAAATTAACTTTTCATATATGCCAGGTCCTTGAGTGTGTGTGTATGTGTGTGTGTGTGTGTGTGTGTGTGTTGGCTTTCTACCCATATGGAGCACCCAAGGCAGCTCAGAACAGTTAAATTAGACACTCAAAACATGATATAAATGTCATATATAAAAACCAATTAAGCATGAATTCAGATTAAAACAATCAAGTCTGGAAACAACTGAAAAATATTTTAAACACCTGTCTGTTAAAAACAGGATTCCTGACAAAATCTGAGGAGGAAGGTCTATTCCTGAAGATAAAAGGACAAGAGGGAGGGAGCCAACATAACTTCTTGGGGTGGCACATTCCAGAGCTTGGGAACAGCCTCTGAGAAGGATCTCCCTTGTGTCCTCACCAAGTGAGCTTGGGTGGGTGGTGGAATGGTGAGAAAACTCGCCCTAGATGATCTTACAAGCTGAGAAGGTTCAGACAGAGTGATGCAATCCTGGTTGATGACAGATCCTTGGGATTTCTTGGTGGTGGCCTTTCATTAGACATTAAAAGTTTCATGGGCGCTCCATGAAACTTTTGGGTGCTAGATCTCAAACAAATAAGAGAAAGTACTTTTTCACCCAGAAGATCACTGGTCTGTGGAACTCCCTGCCAGAAGAATTGGTGACAGCTGTCAGCTTTGACAGCTTTGAGAAAGGATTGGAGAAATTCATGGAGAACAAGGTTATCAATGGCTATCATTATGGATGCCTAAGGACAACTTCCAAGTTAGAGAGATAGAGAGATATCTCTCAATGCCATTTGCAGGGAATCATAAGCAGGTGAAGACATCTGCTTGGAAATACCCTGAAGCAAATTGTGAGCCGCTGTGTGAGACAGAATGCTGGACTGGATGGGCTGCATCCCACTCGTAAGCCTGGTAAATAGGAAAGCATTTTGCCAGCTAAATTTTCAAGTTTGAAAATGTTATTTCTCAGACTGCAACACCCAGATTTCCTAACCCTTGCTACCCCAAAAGGTAAGTTTCTAAGCTCTGTGAACTATGATTGTAGTTAGATTCTCCCTTCTGTGCATGTAAAATAATTACATTTTCAAACTTCAAACTGTGCTAAAAATATGAATTCAGATGTCATGGTAATATGTTGATAATATGCAAAGAAAGAAATCAACGAGTGTTTCCATTTCTTTAAAAAAACCACCACTAAAGCGCTGAAACTGTGACCGCAATATGTTTTCATGTAGGTGTTAAGGGAGCTCACATCTACTAGTTCAGCTGTATATTATTCACAAAGGTTATGTTACAACCTGAATGTCAATGAAGCCAAATACAAAGGGGAAAAGTCATAATACTTCAGTTCAAAGGCTAATTTTCATTTCAAAGACTTCTCTCTGGAACTCTGTCCAACCTAATCCAGAAAAGTGTGCCGAAAAATAAATATGTCACTAAATAAAAGAAAGTGCTTGTGTGTGTGTGTGTGTGTGTGTGTGAGAGAGAGAGAGAGAGAGAGAGAGAGATCAGATAGGCAGCTGGCAAGCCAATGTATTTGGATTTTCAGCCTTGTGAGATTAGTATGCAGTGTTTTGAAAGCCCTGATAGAAAGAATATTCTCCTTCATCATGTCTTTCACCAAATGCAGAAGAAAGGTATAATAATAATAAAAACCTCAAATCTTACACCCCTGACTCATACCCCATCTTACACGCATGACAACATTCTGTTTCACCGCCATGTGTGCATGACGCAAAGCTGCACAAGGAGTAGAGGAGATCGTGGCAGGTCAGGAGTGATATCCACGGTGCGTTTCCATAGGCATGACGCACAGTAGTCATGATGTGAACCGCGCAGTCGCTAGCGCTATCAAATTGCACAGTGATGGCTGGCTGGCTGGCTGGCTGGGCACATCCTTATGGAACAGCAGCTTTGATTAGATTCTGCGGTGATCGATCAAAATCGATGAGGGTGGGACAGCCCACCAGAATTGTATAAGATGCAAATGAGGTTCAGCTAAAAGAGCTAGGGCAGCTATGGAATGTAGCAAGTGCAATCAACGTGATAGATGAGTCAAGTGTTAGAATATGACATCTCACCAAATGGGGGTGTTCATGCCTGTGTTAGATACGAATTTATGAAGGCTGTGGTATTATGGGTTTTGATAACACTCTTCAATAGAAGCATACCGAGGTTAGAAGGGGTCTGGACATCCTTCTCAATCCTTTCTGGGGCAAGTGGTCAGAGGTAGGAGATTTCCTTTACAGTAATACCTCATAAGACGAATTCCTCTTAAGACAAAAAAATTGTAAGATGAATGAAATGTCCTGGAATAGGAAAACCTCATCAGATGAATTTTCCTATGGGATGCTTTGCAAGGCGAATTCAATGCATTCCTATGGAGAACCACATTAAATTGTGTTTCGTAGAATGGATTTTTCGTAGGATGAATTGACCCGTAGAACGAATAAAATTCGTCTTAAGAGGTACCACTGTATTTGTTTTCTGGATGGCATGGCTGACATATGCTTGGTGGACACTGGTGTGGTATAATGGACAAAATGCTGTAGTAGGACTCAGGAGACATGCTGTGCTAAAAAAAAAAAAACATTACTGGTGGGGGTAAAGCATTCCTTGAACAAGTCATGTACTTGCTAGAGGGACCAGCATTCAGGATCAATTTGGTGGCACACAGCCATAAGCAAGCAGGTGTTTAAATACATACCCATGTCATTTCAGAATTGTTTTCATTATGTGCCATCAAACTGGAACTCATTTTCAGTGACCCGAATAGGGTTTTTAAGGCAAAGGAGATATTTAATGAGCAGTGTTACAATTTCCACTCCCCCAGGCAGTTTCCAGGGCTGGATTCAACTCCTGTTCTCTATACTCCTCGACTATCACTCTATCTATTGCACCATATCAGAAATCTAGTGGTTTACAATAGATACCTCTAGCTTAAAATATATTCCCTTATACTGAAGTCCCCTTACTTGGAGAAAGGGAGCATATAAATAAGACGAATAAAACTGAATTAAAAACCCCACCATGATATATTATAGAATATAATAAATACTCTGGATAATCAAGTCCAGCCCCTGTCAAGCAGACACAGTGGGGAATTGAACTCCCAAACTCTGGCTGCACAGCCAGATAACTAAGCCACTAAGCCAGTGGTGGCCAACCTTTGGCACTCCAGATGTTTTGGATCACAACTCCCAGAATTCCGAGCCGAGATTGCCAATGACAAAGGACTGAGGGAGTTCGCCACCACTACATTAAGCTATCCAGCAGCTTCTAGATGAAAACTTGTTCATCTGTCTTGGGCCCTTTGATGGTGAAAAGCAGGGCAAACATATGTTAAATAAATAAACAGAGGTGTCAGGAAAGAAAACATTTTAGAAAAGCCTGGCCAAATAGGCATAATGAATTGCATTCAGCAGAAACCTGTTTTGATTGGACTGTTGCTGGTTAATGACTCAAGCAGCTCTTTGATTAGAGAGTTCTACCCCTTAAGGAATTAGAATTAATTAATTAGAATAAATTTGAATGGATATTTGGACATGCATTTGTTCCCCACTCCCCAATGGTACCAAGAGACATTGGCTCAATGTGAAGATATTTGTATGTGTGAAGGCATGATATTTATTTACCAGTTAGTTAAGGAGACCTCAACTGCCTGTATCACACATACCTGTGACATCAGAAGCCCCCATAAAGTTGTGGCTTTGAACACAAAATCCCAGGAATTGGAAGAAACTGAGGTGGCATCACCAAGTGGTGGCAAATTACCAAAAGCAAAGGAGTAGAACCCCAAATGCCAGCCATATAAAAGCCAACCATCTCTGACATTTGCACAAAACACAAAATACACCAGTGTCTTTTCTCTTTGAGAACCAACATTCATGGAAAGCGACTGGTTTTGAAAAGAATGCCCCTTCTTTTGCTGTTTGCTATTTGTTAAGAAAATTGGATTTTTGTTAAGAAAAAAATTCTCAAGAATGATGCAAGCACTGTGTCCAAGGCAGTATATACTCAAGTATAAGTTGACCTGAGCATAAGTTGTGGCCCCTAATTTAACCCCTCAAAACTGGGAAAATTTATTGACTCAAGTATAAGTCTAGGGTGGGAAATGCAGCAGGGCCTGACAACTCCTCCTTTGTGAGCTGGGGGAGCGGTGTGTGATGTTTTAAATGACTTTTAGCCACCGAGGCAAGTGCTTGGGTTGGTGGCTAAAAGTTATTTTAAACATCGTATGCCACTCCCCTGCAAAAGGGTGGGTGGGTCAAGAGAAGCAGCGCACAATGTTTAAAATGACTTTTAGCCACTGACCCATGCACTTGCCTCAGTGGCTAAAAGTATTGACCCGAATGTAAGTCGAGGGCCCCTTTTTTCAGCCCGAAATTAGGGCTGAAAAACTAGGCTTATATTTGAGTATATACTGTACAGTAAATTCTCATGAATCCAAGAAGCAGTTGTCCCATTGTTGACCTGTTTTTGCATACACCCTGCATATAGTCTGCATAAAAAGCATCAGCCTGCAAAGGTCGAATCAAGAGTTGAAGAAAATCAGGCTCAGTCCAAGCAGGTGAGCAGCAGGACCTTGTTAAAACAGGTGTGGCGTTGCAGTCCTCGTCTCTTCCCACTTTTTCTAGAAATGTAAGAGTTATTGTGGTTTAAGAAATATCTATTGGAAGAAACATGCCCTGAAATCCAGCAACTAGAACAGACTCATTGAATGAGCATGAAAATTCAGTGAACCAGCACCTATATAAGTTCAATGGATTCAACTGGCCTTCTCTTGTGATTTACAACTGGGTTTCAGCCATTGTGTTTAGTTTTGTTTAAGCAAAACAGCTCTGAAGTAATGTAGAAAAGTTGAAGGCAGAGGTGTGTGTGTGTAATTTTGCATTACTCTGTTGAAAAATGCACAGTGGTACCTTGTATAAAGAAATTAATTTGTTCCAAATGACATTATGTTAAGCAAATTTTCCTTTATACAAATTTCCCATAGGAGTGCATTGAAAACAGAGTAATCCCTAATCACGACCATTTTTATGTTGTACGGATTCACCCCATAGACGATTCTGTTAAGCAAATTTCCCCTATCTCTGAATTTTTTTATGTTGTACAGATTTTATGTTATACAAACCATTTGTTATACGAGGCTCCACTGTATTACTATTATTTTTTTCTTAGATGACCCAAAGATAATCTGTGTATTAAAGGTCGCTACTTGCTAAGTGAATCCTAGAATCATAGAGTTGGAAGAGACCTCAAAGGCCATCCAGACCAACCCCCCTGCCATGCAGGAAACCCCATCACAGTGCTCCTGACAGAGGGCCATCCAGATTCTGCTTAAAAACCTCCAAAGAAGGAGACTCCACCACCCTCCGTGGCAGCATATCCCACTGCCGAACCGTGAAGTGAAGAAGCTGGGATGTCTCATAGCTTCACTTTTAGGCACACATGTAAATATTCTGCATCAGAGCTAATAAAAGGGATCAGGCACTGTTCAGTCAAAATGTGTGGTGATTGCAATGATAGATGCCTCACACCTCATAAATGTTGCAAGCTGGGAAATGGAACAGAGAAATATGCAACAGATTCCGTGGGTTTCTCAATTTGATTGTTAAATGTTATTGATCTTATTTATTTTAAGGATTTGCAACACAGACTATGTTCAGATGTCCAAAATCTTTCTTGAGTGCCCCTCATCAATCTTGGATTGATTGTTGTGGGGTTCAGACAAGGAATATTGCATTACACACACACACACACACACACACCGTTGCCCCCCAAATGAGCTACCTATGCAGCAAATTGAGCTCTCAGCCTCTGGGTGGAACTTATTTCAGTGGTAGCATTGGTGGTCTTAATGGTGCTTTTCTCTCTTTCATGGCTATCAGAGATTGGCAATACTCTTTTTTTCCTTCTCCAAAGTGCTCTGGAATGACCCTATAGTTCTTTCAGTCTGAGGGACCGAGGAATCGGCAGGCCATAGTTACAGCAAACAGGAGACTCTTTGCAGCAACAAAATGTTCTTCCAGTCTTACGTTGTCGTAAGCGGGTGTGCTTTGGACTGATACAGGGTGAGCGAGCAAGATCTGTTGGTTTTACAAAAGACCCACTCATGACTTGAGAGGGCTTCAACTGTCTGCCTAACTGGACTTTGATGTCTAAGGCATGCCCACAGGGAGTGTAATAATGGCATATCTGCACACCAAAATCTGCCCATATCCCATTGTTTCCCAAAATGTGCGGCTCTAGGTATTCTTAGACCATAACTCCCAGAACTTATGCTGGCTGTCACTCCTGGCAGCTGCAAATCAAGGATGATTTGAGTGACAAGTGAATAAACCACCAATCTCTCCTGGGGATGTTTCCCCTCCCCCAAATCTTGAACCCTCTCAATATATCCAGTTGAACAGTTATATCCCAAAGGGATTCTTTCGTGAAAAATTATACTTGTTTTGTTGGATGGCAGGATGAGGTCAGGAACAGACAGACAGCTGTCGCTTCTGCCCCATGAGATGTGCTGGAAAGCTGCCATCCATTTTTGAGATTTTCTCTGGGATCGTGGGAGCATATCCAACACATCTGTTTTCTTTTTTTCCCAGGCAAACCCTTTGACTCCCTGATACTCCATCATCAGATTGCAGCTGTTGCCATGTCTGCCATCCGGCCCTCTTCCTTGGCTCTGAGAGAACCAGTGGAAAATTGATAACGCTTCATGGATTTCTTGAGCCGTTCTGAAAATGGCTGTCCTGAGATATTGGGTTAGAGTGTTCGAGGCACTGACTGATGAAAAAATAAACAGTGGGTTTATAACCTTATTCCATACTGATTGGTGGATATCTCATGAAGTGGATAAGGAATTTGCCAGCTATAAACAACATTCTTTTTGCGAAAGGAGTTCAGCACACCAAATTTGACCTATAATTCCGTGCTTCTGGCCAGATACGCCAATAGAGCTAGCCTGCTGTTTGGGGTCTGTTCCCTCGAAGGTGACCACATTGACCATATATATGTGTGTGCTGTCAAATGGGCACAGATGCCCGCATGATTTAACAGGAGCTCCAGCTGGAGCAAGACAAGTGGCTGATTTCCCCAATGAACTGTGAACCTCCAAAGTGTTGTTGCTGACCTTGATCTGAATATGCCTCCGAGAGAGGAAGAGGGATGGGGGAGGAATTCCACCGCTATCATTTCGAAGCAACATATGCTTCAAGAATGTTCTTTTTGTCTGCCGGTCAGCTGCTATGCTGAGGATCAAGCAGCAAGGAGAAACAGGAATATAGGTGACGTGATAAATTATAGAATATGGAGTGCAAGGGACAGTTTATTAAGCTGGCATCTTGTGAGGAACAAGAGAAGAAGAAGAAGAAGAAGAAGAAGAAGAAGAAGAAGAAGAAGAAGAAGAAGAAGAAGAAGAAGAAGAAGAAGAAGAAGAAGAAGAAGAAGAAGAAGAAGAAGAAGCCATATGCCACACTTCCTTCTTCCTATACGGTTATATCATCTGTGAAATCTGAAAGTAAATTCCTTCTCTGTTTCGGCCATGTTGATGTGTTGAGACACCTTGACAAATCATTTTCTGTTGGGTTGTTTGTCCATAGTGCCACAAAGAATTGGGAAGCAACTCCCCCTGCCACCGGTCATGGTTTATGCACTTTCAGCAAACATGTTGTGTGGCAGTCTGTGGAGATGTAGTGTCCACAGTGCACAGTGTAAAGCTCACAGCAGCATGGTAAGCTCAGAAGGCTTGTTAATAAAGACACAAAATCCTCATCCGGTGCTTCTGTCTCTCCCCCCATATCAGTTTTCAGGTGTGTGCTACAAGGCAGCAGCTTCTATTATTTTTCACCATTTACACAATGTGAGCTAATGTTCTTGCCAATTTACGAAAAGAATTTTACTACAGTGTTCCTACAATGTAGCGGTAATAGGGACGGCACCTACTGGGCAGCAGAGGTAAACGAAGATGACATTAGCGGAGGAGACAATAGAGGTGACACAGTTATGCTCACTTTTGTTAGTGCTGCATAGAATGAGGCAAAGGTAAACCACTCCTGAGCTTTCTGTACTATGAAAACCCCATGATGATTGTTCTGGTTTCCTATTGGCAAAAGGGGTCAGACAGTGGGTGCCATTTTATTGCTAGATCTGTTCGATCCACGCTGTTCAGGCAGCATGTAAGGCACATTCAAATCAGGCTGGTGATAAACTATGCTGAGAACCAAATGCTTTAAAAATTATAAGCTGTGCACTTTCCAATTTCACATTTCCTCTCTTTATAAGGTCCTGTTATGCAGCATTTGTTCTTCATGCAGAGGAAAAGAAAGAAAAATACCACCATCGGGAAATTATCACAGCTTGGACATGCAGATTTTGATTCAGCCATATTCCCGATACAATGGTTGCACCACTCTCTTTCTCCAAAGCTGTATTTTCCACCTAGTTACCTTTACTTTTCTCATCATTATTCCACAGCAGGCAAGTATATTAAGCTTTGCTCCTTTTACCCATAGGAAAACAATTGAGGGTTTCCCCCCTCCCCCTTAGAAGGAAGTAGAGGACTTGGAAAATAGACTTTCTTGAGGTTTGCTCTACAAATAGATTCTGAGGCTGAGTGTGTGTGGTGGTGGTGGTGGGGAGAAGTGCCTTCTGAAGAAAATATTAATTCCAGATTCCTTTTTTCTAACTTCTGTTCAACTTTTTGCCTCTTCTGCCAGACAGAGTACAAGCAATGAGGTAGATAAAGAGAATATTCAAATGAACATATCCTTCACTTCATTGCTTCCAACTAGAGATGGGCACGACTCAGAAAAAAAACTTCGTTTTCGTTTTCGGTTTCGGCTAGGGTCCGATTCGTTTCGTTTCCATTTTTCGCAAAACTTCGCAAAAATTCGTCGGTTCGTTTTTTCGTTTTTTCGTTATCGTTATACTGGTTTTTTTTGGGGGGGTAGCGGGCTCCTGGAGGCACCTCTGTGGGGTGGGTGCCTCCGCCGGCCCACTATAAAGGAAGGGACAGCAGCAGCAGGCTCCAAGAGACCCCTCAACATGGGGGTCTCCCATCCTCACCTGCTGCTGCTGCAAAATGGCATGCACAACCATATGGTTATGCATACCATTTGCAGGCAGAGTGAGACCTGCTCGAGTACTTGATACCCTGGTACAAGCGTGTCGCCATTTGCAGGCCAGGCAGTGCCACTGCACCTGCTCAAGCACCTTGTCCCACGAGCGGGTCGCACCTGCCATGTCCCACAAAGAAGGGAATCGTACTTGTGTGTGTAGTGCAATGCAAGTAGATCTGGCTATGGGCTAAGGTGGATTAGGGTTAGGGCTAGGGTTAGGCTAATGACGGGTAAGGTTATGGTGGGCTATTGGGTTGCACCTCTGGGTGCCTCTCTGACCCACTAAGAAGACAGTCTGTGACATATGGGTAAGGATTCAAGGATTAGGGTTAGCGGGTTAGGGGGCTAGGGCAAGTTTTAGGGGGCTTTTTGGCACATCCCAGAAGTCTCAGTGGCCAAGTGGCCATGCGATTGGTGGGATGGCTCCAAAAATTTGCATGGTCGTCCCCTCCCACATGGCTGGCCAGGGCACTGGGCCAGCCCATCATTGCACACTGCGCAGGTGTAAATAAAATAAAATAAAATAAAATCAATGGAGGACAGAGGAGGAGAGGAGAGACATTTTGTTGCAAGAAAAAACCCACTGCTACTGTGAAAAATCTGGCAGTTCATACATTTCCGCGTGTTTCTGTTGTGCTTGTGTGTTTTTGGACCACGATTTCAAAAACAATATTGCATTCGCCGCCCCATTTTCGATCCCCTGCCCGCACCGCATGGCATGGCGACGAGGCGACTTGAGTCCGGCTGCCCAGGATGGGGGGAGGCGGGACCCCCCTCCAGACCAGAAACCCCCCCTCCGGTAGGTGCCCTAGTGAGTGCCCTTAGTCAAACAGGCATTTTCCGCCTGCTTTTTGGCCCGGGAATGGGTGGGGGCCGGGGAGAGTTTAAAAGTTTTTTCCTGCGCCGTCCGTGCCGCTTGCGTTTGCGGCGGCCGTCGGCGTCTCGGCAGAGTGGGCTTTTTGCGAGCCTGCGGCGAGTCCCACCACCAGACCAGAGCAGCCCAGGACGGAGGGGGGGGAAGCTGGGACACCCCCCCTCCAGACCAGAAACCCCCCCTCCGGTAGGTGCCCTAGTGAGTGCCCTTAGTCAAACAGGCATTTTCCGCCTGCTTTTTGGCCCAGGAATTGTTGGGGGGGAGACCCGGGGGAGAGTTTAAAAAAGTTTTTTCCTGTGCCACCCGTGCCGCTTGCTTGCGCTTTGGCGGCCGGCGGCGAGACTGGGCTTTTTGCGGCGGGCGAGTCCCACCACCACACCAGAGCATCCCAGCAGGACGGAGGAGGGAGGAGGCAGGGCGGGGACCTCCAGAATCCACCCCTCTGGTAGGTGCCCTGAGGCACGGCAGGCATATTTCCGCCTGCTTTTTGGCCGGGAACCGGGCTTTTTAACTTTTAAAAACTTTTTTTCTGTGTCGCTTGGCATCGCGCGCAATCGCGCGATGCAAGTAACGAGCACGACAAATCAGACCAAATTGTTCGTTCGTCGGTTCGAGCTCGAAGTCTGGCGGAGTAATTCCCGTTTCCGTTTCCGTAGAGTAACGGAAACGAGTAACGGAAACAGAAACGGGAATACCGCTAAGTCGTGCCCATCTCTACTTCCAACTGACTGACTAAGCTCTCCTTTTTGGGAGTATATGTACAGCATACAGATAGCTCAGTGGTATATGGATCTGGCTGGTGAGCTAGAGGTTGTGAGATCAATATTCCACTGTGCCTCTTGTGAAGGCCATCCTGTCTGGCCTTCAACAAGCTTTACAGTCCCAGAATGACCCTGGAAGAAGACAATGGTAAACCACCTCTGTTCTCCCTCAGGAAAGCCCTGAGGAGGGTTTCCATTAGAGACAGGCACGAAACGGAAAAATGGTGTTTCATTTCCGTTCTGTTTCGTGGCCTATCTCCCTTCGTTTTCATTGTAAAGAAATGAATTTTAAAAAATTCATTTCATTTTTCATTGTTTCGGGAATGGGGTCTTCTTCCCTGTGGTGGATGACAGTTCCAGGCGCGCTGTCACCCGCCGTGGGGAAGATCCCTTTAAAGAGAGCCCCAGTCCGCCTCCACATGCAGAGGCGAGACCGCGCCCCTTTCTCGGCCAATGGATGAGAGCCACCCGTGTGCGGAGGCGAGACTGCGGCCCTTTCTCAGCTGATCTCCGCCGCAGTTGGATGGCAGCCACCCGGCTGTCATCCACCCACAGCGGAGATCCCTTGGGCTCTCTCTAGGCGGAATGGGGCTCTCTCTAGGCAGTCCTCTGCCACCGGCGATGACAGCTGGGCTGTCATCGCCAGCGGAGAAGAATGAAATGAATCTAACCGAACCATTTTCTTCGGTTCAGTTCGGTTGCCTAACAAAACGAATAACAACTAACAGAATGAACTAAAAGTTTGTTTTGTGCCCAACTCTAGTTTTCAAATGTTGGAACTGGCATGATGGCATATTATTATTGTTTATTGCACGCTGGTAAAATAAGAGCTGTGCAAGCAGAAGGTCCCAGATTCAATCCTGGGGTCTCCAGGGAAAAGGAATTGTGGGTAGCAAGGAGGGAATAGAGCTTCCTTGAGTTATGTAACAGCTGTTGTCAGTCAAATGAGTCAATATGAAGGAAGATGTAACAATGACTGTGCTAGCTACGAGGCAGTTCTACATTCTTCCGTGGCACCTTTCCCCGTGCATCCAGGATTATGTGGGCTATTTCATTGTTTTCATATGAATCATCCCAAATCAACGACTTGTGGAGTGTGGGGGAATTTCGCCTCAAACTGCTCATGCATCCAGGCCCAGATTTGGATGGTTCAATTCTTAAAACCCTAAAAGCCTAGAATCCTGTTGCCATATGCAAGACTTGTCTACACATGACATCAGAAGCTGCCTGGAACAGGCTAAAGAGGGTTGCTAGGAGTTCCGATATGCTGTTTCGAGGGATCCTCACATCCAAGTGGCATACCAATCTCAAGCGGGTCCGCCCCCCAGCTGGCGCAAAGAGTGAGGAATCTGGGCGTCGTCCTGGACCCGGACCTGACCCTGGAACCTCAGGTGTCAGCCGTGGTCAGGTCGGCCTTTTAACATCTAAGGCTCATCGCCCAGATTCGCCCGTACCTCGATGAGAGCTCCCTGAGGACTGTGGTACAGGCGCTGGTCATGTCGAGGCTGGATTACTGCAACACTCTCTACATGGGGCTCCCCTTGAACCTTGTTTGGCGATTGCAGCGGGTCCAGAATACGGCGGCCAGGCTGGTGGTTGGCGCGCGCCGTTACGACCGCGCCACCCCTATCCTGGTCCGCCTACACTGGTTACCCGTTGCCTCCCGAATAAGGTTCAAGGTGTTGGTTTTGATTTACAAAACCCTCCATGGCTTGTCCCCAGCTTATTTGGCGGAGCGTCTCACCCGGCAATTAGATCCGGCCCGACCCACCCGTGCCTCGGTGGCCCTTTCACTGCGGACAGTCACCCCGAGGGAGGCCCGTAGGGCGAGTACTCGTGGGCGGGCCTTCTCGGTGGTGGCTCCTTCTATTTGGAACCAACTTCCCAGTGAACTACGGCGGGCTCCATCGCTGGCGGCTTTTAAGAAGAATCTTAAGACCTTCCTTTTTCGAGAAGCCTACGGCGATGTATAGGGACCCGTGTATATACTCTTTTTTTTTTTAGCCCGCCTAATTGTTCTTGGATCTTACTCCTTTATTGTTATTGCTGTTTGTATTGATTTTTATTTGTCTTTGTTGGATGTTGTAAACCGCCCAGAGTCCCCATTGTGGGAATGGGGCGGTATACAAGTGTAAATAATAAATAAATAAATAATAAGCCATTGGGTCCCCAGTAGCCTAATGTCATTAAGGCTCTCCTAATTCGGCTGATTCACTTAGCCACAGTCTGAAAATACTTAATTTTTTTAAAAAAAAACCTATATATTTTTATATATAGCCCCACAGCACTTAAATCACTCTCTGGGTGGTTTGCAATTTATTTATGCATTGCTTCAGACATTTTTCCATGTATAAGACAATATTTTCATATTAAATTGTTAGTTGTGAGTTTTTCAGGCTGTTTGGCAGTGTTCTGGAAGTTTTTCTTCCTGACATTTCGCCAGACTCTGTAGCTGGCATCTTCAGAGGGCAAGGAGCTCAAAGCAAAAAGCAAAGTGGTCTGCTTATATACCACCCCATACCACTTGAAGTAGTCTCTGGGCGGTTTACAGTTTTTAATTACAGTAATGCAGGCTACACATTGCCCCCCCCCCAGCAAGCTTGGTACTCATTTTACCGACCGCGGAAGGATGGAAGGCTGAGTCAACCATGAGCCTGCTACCTGGGATTGAAGCCTAGGCCCTGAGCACAGTTTTACCTGCAGTACAGGCATTTAACCACTGCGTCACGAGGCTCCGCAGGGAACTGAGAGTTCTCTCTGTGCTCTGTAAGTACAAGAGCCCCCAGTTAGCCCCCCCCCAGGCCTGACTCAACTTGAAACATTTCAAAAGGATAAAATAAGGGGGCAAACTAAACAAACACTCCCATTCCTGTTGTGTTTCACCAAGTCCAAATGGGCTTATAGTGATCTTAAAGGTAAGTGAGATATTGAAGGAGTGTTTTCCCCCAGTGAGTTTCCATGGCAGAGTCGGGGATTTGAACCCAACATGAGATGAGTTGAGTCCTTAAAGGAAGTCACATGTGCCAGTTTGCAAGACCTGGGCAAGGCTTTTGAGGGCAGGACATTTTGGAGATCATTCATTCATGAGGTCACCATAAGTCAGAGGTGACTCAATAGCAGGTAACAACAACCAACAGCTCACAAACAGTATGCCAATAACTCTGTTAGGACTGGCACAGGCCAGAAGCATTATGATGGTACTGAGCACACCCAACAAAGCACGGATTCTAAATTTATCCTCTGCTAGTTAGGTGGATGGACAGCTTGGTGCAGAAGCATTGAGTCTGCAATGAGTGTGCACCCCAGGAGGAGAGCCAGCCAATGACCTGCCGTTTGTGTAGACCAGGAAGGCAGTTGGCTTCCCTCTGCCTTCTATTTGCTCGGGAGGAAGGATAGCAGGTTTATTTTCACTTATCAAGGAACATGTATGACCTAACATTCATATACATACAACGTCCTTGAGATGGTGAAGAAAGACAGAAGGAGAACGTCAATGCCTGAGATTGCTGTCTGCTACGCTCAGGCTAGAGCACTGAAAACTGTCTGCTACAAAGTTGGCAGCTCAGCGGTTCGAATCCCGGGTGCCATGCAGTGGAGTGAGCTCCTGCTGTTAAACCCAGCTCCTGCCAACCTAGCAGTTTGAAAGCATGTAAATACAAGTTGATAAATAGGTACCACTGTAACAAATAGTGCTTCCTTGCAGCCTTGCTGGCCAGATGGTCATGGACTTGCACAACACTGGGTCTCCAACTTGAATATGGAGCTGAGCACTGCCCTAGAGTCGGACACACACATCTAACACACATGTGCAGGGGGGGAACCTTTTACTTTTTACACTTGAAGCTGATCCCCAAAAGATGGAGATGATTCTAACAGAGGGTGGTCCCCCACATTCTTGGCTGTGAGAGAGCAAAGTACTACAGGAGGCCAGCTTACTCGACAAGGTAATGTGCTTAACATCGTATTACCCTTGACAGAATAGCATGGAGGGAACTGTTGTATAAAAGTTCTGCATTCCAGCTGCCTTACAGATCCTTCCTAATCATGTTGATCTGCTAGTCCTCGCGTCAGAGGGAATTGTGTTCACAGCCACAACCAAAGGCATGCATGTGCAATGACTGCCATACAGTCTGATTTCAAATGTAGCCCCACATCAAACCACTAAACGACTATGGGAATGCTTTTATTTGTTAAATGAACGGTTCCATTCCGCTGTTTATTGTGGTCGTACTGTGTTATGGCTTCCCCTGCTAAGTAATAAATATGCTTTATGGTGTTTGCTTAAGTGATACAGACTCTCTCTTGAATGGGTTTTTCATTTCAAAATGTGCTGTGGAGGCTGTGATTAGGTGGCTAATTTAATTGCCTTTTATTACAGGTCAACTGATAGGAATTTCATCACCAGTAATAGCAAGAAGTACATTAAGATAGAGCTGATTGGGAGGAATCATTACAGTTGATTAGCATAAAGATCATCATTTCCCAACGCTCAGGCCTGATAAACACGCTCATGTATTTAGCAGAAATTACACTGATTTAAATGTTGGGGTGGCCATTTCACCCCCCCTTCACTTGTTTCCACTGCAGGAGATAAATAATATTCTCAAATGCAATCAATATTAGGTGTTTAAAAAAAGGTTCAAGCCCCCCCCCCAAAACCCAAACCAAAAATCAAAAACACCTCCCCTCAAAAAAGCAAACAAAAATCACTATCAATCTTTCCCTTCCTCAGCATCTATCTATCTATCTATCTATCTATCTATCTATCTATCTATCTATC
>JAHTLZ010000007.1:38643187-38660380 GCA_023846285.1 Phrynocephalus versicolor | reverse complement strand
ATCTATCTATCTATCTATCTATCTATCTATCTATCTATCTATCTATCTATCTATCTATCTATCTATCTATCTATCTATCTATCTATCTATCTATCTATCTATCTATCTATCTATCTATCTATCTCTGCTCTCAGAGATTTTGGGCTATAATTTCTGCAGAGGATAAAAGGCAGTAGAGATGGGCACAAAATAAAAAACAAAACACTGCATTGTTGTTTCATTACATAACAAATTACTTTGTTACATAACAAAAAAGTAGGACACATTTTGTCACAAACTGAAATGAAATGTCATTTTCCCTCTAGGAACAAATTAATTCATCCTAGAGGAAATGGCAGGGGAGCTTCCTCAAGCTCTTCCCTGTAAGCCCCTGATATTTGGAAATATCAGTTTTGGAGTCAGAGGGCTGAATTATTAAACTCCAAAGTGGGTGTCCCTAGGAAAAATCATTCTAATTGAATCAAGAAATCACCACACACACACACACACACATACCCCATAGGCAAGTGATTAGAGGCTCTGCTTCTGAATCCCAATTCAGTTACAATGATTTTTTCCTAGGGGCACTCCCTTTGGAGTTTAATTAACTCAGCCCCTTGACGCCCAAACCTCTCCAAATTTCAGGGGCTTACAGGGAAGTGCTTGAGGAAGCTCATCTGCTGTTTTGGTCCTTTAGGACCCAGGGGAGCATAGTGTTCCATTTCATTTCATTTCATAATTGAACTATTTTAAAAATTCTTCACAAATGAAACAAAATGAAACTATTAAAGAAATGAAATGAAATGAAACACAATATTTCCATTCTCTCTCCCCCAATCTCTAGAAGGAAGTCTAATCTGGCAGCAGCAGTGTTTTGATAATGAAAAACTTTTTTCTCCTGTCTTGTGGCTTCCAAAGCTTCCACTTGGTGAAGGAGCTCATCAGCAAGACAGAATAGCCACAAGAGAGAAGGGGAAGCCTTTCCTTACCAAAGGCCTCTCCCTACTATTGACATTATCATTCGTCTGTATTAGTGGTTCTCAACCTGTGAGTCCCCAGATGTTTCTGGACTGCAACTCCCAGAAGCCTCCACCACTCACTGTGCTGGAAGGGGTTTCTGGAAGTTGCAGTCCAGGAACATCTGGGGACCCACAGGTTGAGAACAACTGCTCTATATGTATATTTACACCAAGAGGATTTCAGACAGCATGTTGGCCTTAGCTGTTATTTTTTTAAAAAAATATATGTAATCTGGAACTCTTGTTGAAAGATCTCTTTTTGGCCAATCTCGTTTGTTGACAATTCTAAACATAGGGCAGTTGGTCAACTCTCAGGGTTTCTGTTGCTAAGGGTTTTCTGCTTGGGAAGAGGGTGGATTCAGGGGTCTCCAAAGCTGCCATTCTGTAGACAGTAAAATGTTATTAACATTTGATTTTTTTTTTTTTTGATTATGGACTAGAATTGGAGAGAAATTTAAAAAAACTAAATACATACAGTATATTGAATTACTGAATCGTTAAATATTCATAGAATATAAAGGGATGAATAACCACCATGTTGGTGGTTTGTTCCAGTCTCTAGTGATGGCAATTGTTATTGTTGTTTTTTAAAATGTGCAGAAATGGAACGTTGATCAAAAAGGACCCTATAAAATGATTTAGATATGTAAATCATATCTAAACCATATGAAACAATCTAACAGGTCAATCAGTCAATCTTTATTTAGTCAGACACCCAATAAAGTCTAACAGATCATTATTTTATTTTGGAACAACAGCAATTATGATGATGATGATGATGATGATGATGATGATGATGACAATGACAACAATGACAACGACGACAATGACAACAACAACAACAAAAACAACAATGGTAGTGGTAGGGGCAGCAGGGGCAATGATGACAACAACATTACCTGTTTTTTTTAAAATTCAGTGGCAGTTGTATTTGTGATATTACACTGTGGATATGAATGATGTTTATGAAGTCCTTGGGCATTGTTTTTGGTAGGACAGAAAATGCTTGTTACTAAGGTTAAAAATGCTCTTTTAAATTTTTATTTATTTATTTATTTATTTATTTATTTATTTATTTATTGGATTTTTATACCACCCATCTGGCAGCAAGGCCACTCTGGGCAGTTAAGAACAATTAGTCAATACAATACAAGGAAAATACATATAAGTCATATAATAAAACAAAGTATACACAAATATACAGTAAATATAATGAGAATAAAATGAAAATAACATAAATGATATATAATTTGTTTATTATTTCAACTTGTTATGGCCATCATGGAAATTGTATCAAGGGAGCAAGGTAAAAGTTGTGATGCTTGAAATCGATACCATACAAATGTCATATTTAGTATCTCTGGAAGTAATAGAATTAAAATCAACATATTTTCCCCTGCAAAATGGAAGAAATGGACAGCAGTCAATATGTCATAAATTATCAGACACCTTCTCTACCTTTCACCAAACTGAACCTGAGCAACTGGTTTCTCTAATGCTTTTAACAACTGTCACAAATCTGGAAACTCTTGCCTACAACAAATTTATCCTGGTTAGACAATAACAACATGCTTTTTTTAAAAGCAGTCGACATAAATTTTGTCCCTTTAAAAGAGTAATAAATTTAAATATTGACACATAAATCTTCTATGGAGACGGCACACTTTCTGCTGTTATTCTGTGTTATAAATGGCCTGAATACTGAGAAGCTGCAAGACTGTAACCAAAGAAACTCAAGGAATTGGAAATGGAAGTTTTGAAAATATAGGTTGGATGAAAACACTTATGATGCAGATAGAGACATAAAAATGTTTCTCCCCCTTTACTGTCACTCTTCAAAAACATGAAATATCAGTACCTGAAACTGCATATTGGTTTGGACCACTGGCAAGACCGGGCCATGAAACTTGACCTAAGTTTTCCCCTCACAGGTAAGAGCAAAACGTTTCAATGGTTTTATCCCTGTCAGACATGTTTACAAATTTTGTGCAGTTCTTGTATATGTCGTCAAGGAGTCTCGTAGTGCAGTGGTTCAACTGCTGCATGCCAGCCAAAACTGTGCTCATGATTTGGCGTTCAAATCCAGGTATGAGCAGAAAAATTACCAAGTTGTTTGTGCAAAACAAACCCAGAAGACCTTGCCAGCTCAGCTAGTGGGGGGAGGCTTCTGGCAGTTACAGTCCAAGAATATCTGGGAAACCACTACTTTAGGGGAGCAGGCAATAGGTTCTTGGTAATCAGGGCGGTGCCTCTCTCATTAGTAAGCTGTTATTTACCACAGGTTACGCGCCTATGTAGCACTTCTCTGTTCTATGGAACTATTTGCATACTTAGATCATAAGACATAAGAACATAAGAACATAAGAAGAGCCATGGTGGATCAGGCCAAAGGCCCATTTAGTCCAGCTTTCTGTATCTCACAGTGGTGCCACCAAATGCATCTGGGGGGAGGGGCTAGATATCTGTCTCCTGATACCGCTCCCTTGCATCTGGTCCTTGAAGTACCCTGGTTTTAAGCCTGGAGATGACACGTCTCCATCATGTAACCTGTAATGGACTTTTCCTCCAGGAATCTGTCCAATCCCCTTTTGAAGGCATCCAGGCCAGATGCCATCACCACATCCTGTGGCAAACGTGATATCTATTGCTGAACTTTGCAAACACAATTTCAGAAACTGAGGCACTTTTTATTCACAATTATATCATAGACAACACAAGCACTTATAACAAGAACAAAATGCTGCATTGTGTGCACCCAAATCCTCTGCAACAGCACCAATAAAGAAGCTGTTTGAAGACTTGTGCAGTTCAGGTGTCCTTTTCAGTTCAAATTTGGATGGAAATTCAAGTTGTCATCCTCACCTGGATTGGGATATAAGTACCAGTTCTACATGTGGAATCTTCAAACTTCTAAAATAAAATTCCATGCATACATATTATATTGCAGAACTTATTCTGCTGCTATATGTCTGAAGAAGTGGACGTGTCCACGAAACGTTACATTAAAGTGTTCTGCTTATATACTGCCCCATACCACTTCAAGTATCTCTGGAAAGTTTACAGTTTTAATTACAGTATGCAGTCCACACATTGTCCCCCAACCCCAGCAAGCTGAGTAATCATTTTACCAACCTTGGAAGGATGGAAGGCTGAGTCAACCATGAGCCTGTTTCCTGAGATTGAACCCCAGGTTGTGAGCACAGTTTTAGCTGCAGCACAGGCATTTAGCCACTGCACCACGAGGAAGGTCTTTAAGGTGCCACATGTTTTTGTCTTTTGTTTTATTTCCCTTAATTTTTGACTAAAATAAAACACAGTAACACCCCGCCAATCCGTGAAAATCCGCAATATGTGGAAGTGGGTGGGCGGGCCTGGGGGCGGGGCGTGGGGCCTGTGGAAGAGCGTGAGGGGTGGCGCAGAGTGACCTGATCGCTTGGTGGTGCCCTCCCACCCACCTGGGAGGCTTCAGGGGGCAGCGCAGAGCGATTGGATCGCTCGGCGCTGCCCCCCCCCCCCCCCCGGAGGCGTCTGGGAGGGGGGGGGGCCGCGCAGGGGGATTGGATCGCTTCGCACCACCCTCCCTCCCACCCAGGAGGCTTCTGGAGGGGCGGGGGGTGCGCAGAGTGATCAGATCCCCCCTCACCCTCCCACGAACCCCAGAGGCTTCTCATAGGTGCAGGGGGTGGCACAGAGCAACCCGCCTGCCCCCGCCCCCGCCCCCCACGGTGCAGGTACTGCGGTCCCACGATGTAGCGGAACCGCAATCCCTGAACCACGAAATGGCAGGGGGTCACTGTATCACACAAATTGTGAATAATTTATGAATGCACTATGTGGACTCACTTCTCCAACAGAAATACCAAGGCCTCAGCAGTCCAAGTGGCAACAGCAGCTCTGGCGTTTGCAGTTCTCCTGCTCTTTCCAGTTCAAATATCTTACTCACAGCCCTGCTCTTCCTTAGTTCCACCTATTTAGTCTGAAACAATATTATGTAGGGTATATACCTACATTTCCCACAGATGATTTGGAGATGTTGCGTTCTCATTGCATTCTCCACCTCAGGTTGACTTGCAATAATGTGGCTCTATTTATCTTTGGTCTTGAGTCTTAATTCTAGGCAAGGATGGAGGAATAAAACCTAAATGCTAGTGGACCTATAATAATGCTGGCAACCTAAACTGACTAGAGCTTATATCTGGGCCACTTTCTGGGGTTAAGTAATCATACATTCAGACCAACAAAAAGTTTAAGTTTAATTTAATTTAATTTTAAATGTCAGCCAAGCTTGAGGGAAAGGGCTGATAAAGACTGGGCAAAGCAGAGTTTGTAAGTAATGTTCTAACTTGTAAAAAGGCACATATTCTTCAGCTAAACTTTCATGATAGACCTCAACTCCACAATCATCTTTCTGTGTTATGTTGACGTACATTATCGGGAGGATTTTGCCACAGTCTCATCCTGTTTCCCTAAGGAAAGGAAAGAAGTATTTGACAGTTGATGTGGGATCCAATAATCTCGCTCTCAGAAGCAACTGGGTAGCTACATCCTGCCCCCATAAGACTTTCAAGCTGTCTTTAGATGCAGTCCTATGTCGAGTCCCTTATCATGTGAGTACTAACCATCACAGCATGATCTCACAAATGTGACTGCCATTTCCGCAGTACAGATTTTTTTATTTATTTCTTCAATTATTGCAAAGTCAAAGAAGCTGACAACAATCTACAAAACATCTGTTTTACATTCAGCATATGGTAAAGAACCAGATGCATATTTAATGTACTCATCGAATGTCCAAAATAATGATATAAATGTGTTTATTATGCATGTGTTTCATGATTTTTTAAATTATTATTTTTCACATCTCCTGGCTTACTTTTTTCTTGAGAATTTGAAGTATCGACACCCCAAGGTATGCATCACAGAATAAGCCAGAATACAGAGTTTATTTTGCTTCTTTAATTCACTTTTTATCTGGCTGGCAAACTTATCCGGAGAAAAAAATAGCAACCAAGGCCAGACAACGTATACATAAATCAAAAACAGCCATGCATTGTTTTGTACATAAATTATGTGGACTCACATGAAGAAGTAATTGGCTGAACAAAAAACCCACCTTACAGATAATAATGTTATTGTTAAGAACTGGATGTCCATTAGCCTTGATGATGTCCAGCATCCAGAAGGAGGTGAATGAAAAAAAAAGGAGGAAAAGGGACATGTAAAATATGTTCTTTTCGGGCTGTTTATCACTGTTGTCCTTGAGAGTGTGCCATGTTACAAGGGGGTCACAAGGAGCACCACGGGCAGGCAATTGGTCCAGGTCCCCCCTCCAAGGTTAGGTGGAGCCGCTGCTCTTCGATCTAAAAGAGAAAGGGAGATGGGAAGTGGAGGCATTCTTGGAAGTGCTGAGCATCACCTGGGAGTGCAAGATGTGGGGTGCAGAAGGGGGAATGAAAAGAGTGGGAGGGGGAACGCTGAGATTTTTTTCATCAGGGGCAGCGATGCTTCGCAAGGCATCAGAGGATGAGGAATAGACAAAGTTGTCAGAAAATTAGGACCGTATATGAACAGCATTACCCCTCAAAATCCCGATAGACTATAACATAGTCTTAATAAAACATTGCATACTGGAAAACAAACCTGAGATCCAGCACTTTTCAGGATACCAAAAATCTTTGCAGACAGCTTGTATTAGAAAAATAATTTTATATTTAAACATTCAACTTAGAGAGCTTGTCTTCAGCAAAAAAACATTATACATAAAAACATGCCAGATAACATTACCTTGACTAGCAAAACTCAACTAACCTTACAAAGGAACAGTGTGACTGGCTTTTAAGCAAGGACCAGTAACTTGTGATCCCTCTGTGCTACATTTATACAAACTGCAGCCACAAGCACCAGCACCTGCCTGATACTGCTGCAGCCTCAGAGTTTTTTCTCACGGTCTCAGCAGCTGTGTGTGTTTTACCCACAAACAAACTCTGAGTTGCTGTACTCTTCCAAGTAAGGCATGTTTCAATATTTTATTTATGTTTCTATGACTTTGTTCAAGTATAAAAACGTGACAAAAGTTGCTCAGCATCAAAGGAGCTAGAGTTCACCTTGAGAACATGGAAACTGATGGAGGATCCGTGGCAAGAGTTCTTGGATCGTTCCCAGACTTCGTGAAAGATGACATCCATCCCAGCCCCAGAGTCCTGTTGAGGGGCAGAGGCTTTCATCGCAGTTCACGGTCCCGCTTGGTACCAGTACAAAGTAATCTTACCGCACGTCCATTGCATGACGACGGGAGTTTGTCCCGACCACGCCCCCTGAACTGCGATTTAAGCGGGATGAGCGATTCCCCTACCAGGCCTCGGGAATCTGCTCGTCTCACTTCTCGTTCTGACACAAGAGCCCGTGAAGTAAGCCTTGTCACGGAACAAGTGCCGATTGTAGCTCATTGCCACCTAGTGGCAGGAGTTAGAAGTGACATTTGCCAGTAAATTCCCTATGGAGTTAGCAATGCAGTGCTGAGATTTTAAAAGACAAATGCCTCGAAGTTTGCTCCGTAACACATTGAAGGCAAGGCTTCAGAGAATCGAAACATCGTAAAATGGAAGGTTAGACCAAAAAGAGAGAGAGAGAGAGAGAGAGAGAGAGAGAGAACGAAGGCATAGAATTTCACATCTCATCACGGAACGAGGACATGCGGTAACAGTTATCCCAGTATCATCAATCACGCCCGTGGGTACACGGGAACAGGGACAGAAGCGGGAGAAGAGCACGTGACCATGACCGACGTCAACTCACAACAAACTTCCTCCCGGAACAAGAATGGACATGAAATAACCATCGAAGAGCGATTGTACTTCAGTCCTAGAACCAACTTCTGTGACAGCAACTCTGTGGTGCTTGAGACACCCAATGGGTCCAGCAGTGTCCAACCTCTTGCAGCTGAGGGGGCTGGTGGTACAAATGACAGTAGAAGAGAAGGAGACATCTATACAAGGAGTGAGAAAACAGCTGACACTCACTGCCAGCTGCCTCTACCAGTCCTCATTGAGAGGTTCTAATCTTAATCCTGAACCAAGCCTTCATGAAGGGAACTGGGGCAAGTTCCTGAACTGACTATTGTTAGGGTACAAGGGACATAAACTCAGTCCACTGAGGCGTGAGACCACGGTTGAAGAGAAGCTGACTCAATTGAAAAGCAACCTGGAGCCAGTGGAATTATTTGGCAGAGGTCCCTCAGGCCACTAGTTCTTCTGGAGACAGGAGGAGCAGATCACACATATGTAAAGACCATCATCAGTGTCTAAGATTAGAAGGTTATGGTCTGTAAACTTGTGGCACACCGAACTCTAGTTTCAACAGTTCGAACTGGATTTAAAGTACTGTACATGCATTGATTTCTGATACACAGTTACTGTACTTTTACATTTCAGTGTCTCCAAGTGGAATCAGCAAGATGTCAGCTTGTTCAGCTTCAGATAGCTTTGGCTTTTTAATTTGATAGTCCACCTTGCACATAGTACAATCCATCAACGTCAAGGCAGTTCTGCAATGTAGACTCATAGAAGAAATGAGTTGGAAGGGGCCTGTAAGGCCATTGAGACTAACCCCCTGTTCAGTGTAGGACTCCATATCTAAGCAGAGTTGACAGACAGTTCACCAATTTTCTCTTGAATGCCTCCAGCATCGGATTGCTCAGCACCTCCCAAACTAATGAGTTCTAGCGTCATACTGTTCTAACTGTTAAGTTTCTTCCTGGTATATTATGCTGCAAGGAAGAACCCCCATGTGTGCAACAATTAGGAAATAAAGAGAGAGAGAGAGCCTGGCTGTTTCTCATCCTGACTTTTCTAAATGGCCACTTGTTGTGCCAATTGCTCTACTTTTAAACACATGTGGTTGGATGCATAGAGGTAGGGTTTCAGCACCTTGGACAATTCCTTTAAAGTTCAGATTAAATTCTAGAGTGGATTCAATGTGGCATAGTAGACCTGGTGGCTCTTGATGTTACAAGGACAATATAAATTGTGCCCCAACAGGCCAAAAAAATGTTCAGGACCTTTAAGAGTATGTTTAGTATTCAGGCTAAAACCCACAGTGGTTTGACTGCCCCCATGAAATCAGGGTCACAAGCCACTGCTTCAAACTTCTCCTCCAAAAAGAAAGTTGCATTCCTTATTGTATTCATGTTGAAGTACTGGGCATCCCTAACTACAGGTGCTGAAAACATTACTTTGTGGAACTATAGCTCTCATAACAAGAATGGCTGTCATGTCTGAGGAGTTCTTCGTGTTGTAGTCAAAGCAATCCCCCCTGTCCCTCTGAGCTCTATTTCATATAAGAGAAGGAGATTGCCACATGAAATGTCAACTTCAGAAGGAAAGATTTCCTTAAATAAATAAACCTGCTCTTTCTTGCAAACCATGTGATAATGCAGGTCAGTTCTAGTGATCTATATCTGAAATGATAATAATAATAAAGAAAAGGAAAAAAGTAAAGAAAATTAAAGTAGCCCTGCAAAAAAACAATCAGGCTGTTGATATAGCATACCGTAAATAGAGTGAGAGGCCAGTGCAAATATTAAGGGAAAGAATAATTAAAGACATGGAATACATAGATAAATATGATATAATACAGTATAAATTCATGGGATGTTGATCATACTGATTTAATCCTGCATGGATTATGGAAAGATGATTGACTTCCTAGATAGGGAATGTGAAAAGGCAGCATTATAATACTATGAAGAGATTTTACTATTACAGTGGAGCCTCGTATAACAGACAGCTTGTATAACATAAAATTTGTACAACATAAAAAATTCTGGAGATAGGGGAAATTTGCTTAACATAATCGCCTATGGGGAAAATCCGTACAACATAAAAATGGGATTACTCTGTTTTCAATGCATTCCTATGGGAATTTGTATAAAGGAAAATTTGCTTAACAGAATTTTATTTGGAACGAATTAATTCCTTTATACAAGGTACCACTGTACTGTGCAGAGGATCAGTCAAAGGGCCCTGTGAGAGATTAGGGGTCTTAAAAGTGGAAGTGTTGCTCTGAAATTGGAGCCAGTCCCAGTACAGCCTAGTGCTGTACTGGGGCAGCCTAGGTATGTGTGGACATGAATCTATTCTAGTTTTTAATCTGAATATTGCAGGAGCTATCCACAATACTGACATTGTTTTGTAACCCAAGACCAGCCCTTTTAAACTTCAGAATAAAACCCAGAATGGGGATTAAGTCAAAATCACTCACCCAGCATAACAGGGCCAAGCATATACCAAGGTATGTCTAGAAGTAGGGCAGCATGACCGCATGGGAGCCCAAGTTGAAATGGACGTCATCACAGTGTAAAAATATGAGATTGGACTTGATTCATATGAAGTTCCTCCTCCATTATTTAGCCAGCTGGCACTCTGGAACTACACAAATAGCTATGTGTTACAGTTAAATTGCAGAAGGAGAGGCATTATTCTCCACTGATTTATAACCTTTATGGCCAAATTCCTAAAGGGCAAACTGTGCATAGAAAGGCAATTGTGCAGAAGCTCCTTGGGTGACCATGTGCATCATTATTTCCTCTGCAGGTAGATGCAAGGAGGTGAGAGATCTTGATGGACAGCGTGTTAATGAGGTTGATTTGCTAATGCAATTACAGGTATGCAGTCACTCAGGACTTGAGAATACTGGCCAATGTAACTTCTTTATAACTTTGTTAGTGAAGAAAACAAATGGCTGAAATTCAGTAGAAAGTAACAACTAGGATAAGGCCCTGAAGCAGTGCTCAAAGCCTGTTGCTTAGCAGAGGAAATTACACTAGAATAGGCCTACTGAATCAACAGGGACTTGGTGAGTCAACTCCTATGAAAGTTCTATTGTTTTAAATCAGTGTACTTCAACTGTGACTTCCTCTAGTATAGTAGGTTGCAGCAAGAGTAGCCCCATTTTAATCATAGAACCCATGGGGGAGATAACTCACTGAACCCCATTGATTCAATGGGCTGAATCTAATATGGTTCGCCATGCTAAACAACAGGATTTGGCCCACTGAAACTTACAGCGGTGTTGACTTACCAAATCCTTACTCCTTCTACTCTAATTGCAACTTACTCCTAGATTTCAGGAGTTATTTGTGACTGGTTCATTTCAAGCTCTGATTGGGAAGTCAATATTTGCCATCACATTTGCAGAGGCAGGTTTGTAGGGACATGTTTCCTGATGGGAAGCAGAGTAGACTCATTTCAGCTGTAAGCAATACACGTACATCTCAATTCCACCCCCCACCCCCCAAGCACGGAGTGTTTCCTCTCAATTGTTTATAGCCTGCCAGCTTCAATGGGCATTGTGCTGTTAGATCCATGCTACCAACATGATTGTGGATAATCACCAACATCTGTGACTACAGAACCAGTTTGAATAAAAATGTCCTCTGTGAGACAGCACATTGTTTATGTCTCCCAGAGTCTCCTCCTGTTGTTTTATATCACTGGAAAAGCAGACAAGCAAAATAAGGGAAAAAGATATAATCCTCACCAATATCTGTACTGGAGCTGATACAGATTATAACTGTAGTACTTCAAGATGGTGCCATGGATTTCAGTGAGGTAACATGGGGTCAATGACAGGAAGTGGTCCCTGTTTTTAACAGAAGAAACAGACGTTAGTCTTTCTTCAGTTCCGCTGGCTTACAACTTAAGCTAACTGAATTTAAATTACAGTTAATGATACTTAAAAGGTTGCATCTCTCTCTGGCAAATGTATCCAGATGGCCCATCTTTTCAAGTGCTTTTGTTAACATTTCACCGCCCTGAACATGGTGTGTTTTTGAGTGAGTTACCATGTGGTGCCAACATGAGGAGGGGCTGCTTTCTGAGCCACATAGTTCTGAAATATCCTGGAATCCTGAATCTGTTGCCACTTCACAGAGGCTGGCCTCAGAGGCGTAGCGAGGGTTTGGGGCGTGTGGGGACAAAGTCAGTTTTTCTGTCCCCTCTTGCACCCCCCACATCTCACCCACCCAGCAAGACCTCCCCCCAGATCCTGGGGCAACAGTGGGGGAGGGGGAGAAGGCTCCCTCTTTCTCATGCCCTCTTTGGGGGTCTTCCTCCCAGACAAGGCTCTCCTGTGCAAACAACACAATACAAGGACAGCAGGGGCAAGGAAGAGTCCCACCTCAAGAGGGGACGGAGTGGAGGAGCCTTCCGCAGCCTAGACAGCAGGGACAGAGGGCACTTTCTTATGCCGATAACTGAGGTGAAATCTTTCAGCAATGAGAGGCAAATGTGATGCGGCGGCCAGGAAACCCAATGCGATTCTTGGTTGCATCAACAGAACCATAGTGTCTAGATCAAGGGAAGTGATAGTACCACTCTATTCTGCTCTGGTCAGACCCCACCTGGAGTACTGTGTCCAGTTCGGTGCCCCTCAATTTAAAAAGGATGTTGACAACCCAGAGCGGGTGCAGAGGAGGGCGACCAGGATGGTTGAGGGTCTGGAGGAAATGTCTTATGAGGAACGGCTTAGGGAACTGGGAATGTTTAGCCTTTCAAAAAGAAGGCTGAGGGGGGATGTCATATTGAAGAGGGAACAGCTTTGTTTTCCATGGCTCCAGAGACTAGGACTCGGGGCAATGGTTTCAAACTACAGGAAAAGATATTCAGTTTGAACATTAGGAAGAACTTCATCACAGTTAGTGGAATATGCTGCCACGGAGGGTGGTGGAGTCTCCTCCTTTGGAGGTTTTAAAGCAGAGGCTGGGTGGCCATCTGTCGGAAATATTGTGATGGGGTTCCTGCATGGCAGGGGGTTGGACTAGATGGCCCTTGAGGTCTCTTCCAACTCTATGATTCTATGAAGTGGTGCACCCCAATCTCCTGGCAAGACAGATGGCACTTCTGGACCCCAAGGGATGTGCTTGCTTTGCGACAACTGGCCCAGGTGTGGCTGCTCACCTGCCTGCTGCCATACCCTTGCTGGTGTTGCTGGTGCAGCTTCCCAGCAGCCCAGCCCAGTATCACCTGGGCTCTGCCTCCCTCCCACTGGCTCCGCCGGGCCCGAACACTGTGCTCCCTCATGACCGCCTGGGAGCTGCTTCACTTGGGCAGGAGCACCAGCACTCCAGGTGCTGCCAGGGGAGCCTCCACTGCCAGAAGGGCATACGGCTTCCCTGATGGCAAATGTGCACAGCCCAGCCTCTTGCACTACCGTCATCAGAGGGAGTGTGAGGCGGGAGCTCCTCAAGCGCCCTCAGACCTCTGTGCCCCAGGGATTTTGCCCTCCTTGCCTCCAAACTACGCTACTGGCTGGCCTGCAATATCCTAAAAGAACTGGCTTGGAAAAGTGAGATATGACAATTCTCAGAACTCCAGCTTTGGCCACCATTGTGAATGGCCTAAAGGGAATCTGTGCATTCTAACTAACTTATTCCCCAAAGGGAATGTTTCCACAGTCTATATTAAGTAGAGCAGTGGTTCCCAACTTTTGGTAACCCAGGTGTTCTTGGACTGCAACACCCAGAAGCCTTCATCTCTAGCTTTGCTGGCTAGGGTTTCTGGGACGTGCTGTCCAAGAATACCTGGGTTCCCCAAAGCTGAAGACATATATTGCTGACCAGGGTTAAATGGGGAGGGGGAGAGAAAAGGAAGAGAAAAAAACAGAAGGGGAAAAAAAGAGAGCAATTGCTCTGGTATTCTTTGTTTTTAAAAACTCGGTACAGGATTTTGAATCTCTTTTCAGAACTGATAATGAATATTTGTTTGTTTGTTTGTTTGTTTGTTTCATTTTTATACCACCCATCGTCCAATATGGAACTCTGGGCGGTTCACAAGATTAAAAAAGAAAACAAGACAAGAGAAGACAGCAAGATGGATTAGCGGGCAGTAGGCAAAAAAAAAACAACCCAAAATAAAATAAAATAAAATGAGTTCTTCACTGTCTCTGAGAGCAGCAGCAGTGTGTGTGTGTGTGTGTGTGTGTGTGTAGAGGGGTCATAGAAAAGGACCTGTTAACACTATATATGACTTTCACCCAGACTCTGTCCTCTGAGAAAAGGCGATGGCCAGAGGACTCCAGAGAAATGGCAAGAGGGCTCCCTGTCTTCCCTGAGGTTAGAGAACTCTACCTAACAGTAGGGCTGGCCCTTAGTAGTGCCCAGAGAGGAAAAGTTCATTTCTTGCCTTAAAACTCCCAAATCACCTCAGATAGAATGGGCACTATTCCACAGCTCTGCCCTGAAAAGCAACTTTCCCTCTCTCTGCGGATGTCCCATTTATCCTGGGAAAGGGCAGAAATAAGGATGATAGGGAATTTCCCTTCTGCCGTCCATTTTCATTTAGCAACTGGAAATGCTTTGGTCATTAGACCCCCTTCCCCAGCTGCCCTTCCACTCAAGCTGCCGAATAAAATTTGCAATGTTCTGTTTCATCTCTGTAGATTCACGCTAAAACAAAATGGCCACCCTCAACTGCTCTTGGAAGCCACTTCTGGGCTCTGCCTCTCTCCCCAATGTTGTTGTGCAGCAGCCATTTATCAGAATGAGAAAACGGAAAGATCAGAATGAAGACCTTTTCATTGGCCCCACTGATAGATCAGTCATTTGGTTTCTCTCTCTTTTTTTAATGCTGATTTTATTCTAGAGGGTTATGAAGAGACTGACCTTTCCAGTTGCATTAAAATTGGCCCACTATGAACCTTGGAACATCAAGAACTCATGACTTGTTTTGCTTTTTTACTTTACTTTTCCCTTCCCAGAATTTTATAAACTTGAAAAGAAAGCATAAATAAAGCTGTGGATTCCACACAATTGTGTCACTTGTGTCCATCTAGAACTGGTCTTATTCCTTCTAGTTTCATGCAAACATCCTGTTCTTTCTTTAAAAATGAAGCCTGCCATTAACAGTGACATATACCGAAACAAACACAATATTTTTGTTTCCCTTGTTTCTTTCTATCTTTGCTATATATATCCCACCCCTCCTCACAAACTGAACAAACAGCCCACAACTCCAAAAGAGAAGACACAAACATCATCAAAAAAGTAATCCTGAAATCACAAATATATACACAAATTCTTAGTAAAAGTCAACAGGTAAACATGCAGAATAACTGCCAGAAATGTTGAAGCCTTCAGAAATAAATGTTTTTTAAGCACAACAAGATGACATTGACAACAACTGGGAGACTGCCAAATTCCAGTGCTGAGTTGGAATCTGTTTTTTTTTTAACAAATTAGTTTGGGGATGAGGTGTATTTGGTTGAATGGAGCTGACATCCCTGTAAGTACCCCTTTGTGTCAGATCGTTGGGCAGGAAGCGGTGAAAAGCAATGTTAACACAACTGGAACAAATTTAAACCACTCCTGCTGACTGGAAGGTGATTGCTTGCTGAAATGAGGTAGTTCCACAAGGGACTTCCATGCATTTACCTCATGTGGTCATTCAGTTTTAACTGAAATTAATATTTGCCCACTCTAATCCAAATTGTGGCATCTATGGCCAATGTAGTTCTCGTCTGGTCCCCAGGGGGCCAACTGAATTCTCTTCCAGGAGGAAGCTGATTTTTTTTTTTTTTACTGATTTTCTCTTGGCTTGTTTCTAGGTTTTCCATTTCTATCCTGTTCTGAAGCATCCCCCAGCTCTATCTGGGTATATAAGGAGCTACAAGAAATCACCCTACTTCTAAATGTTGAGACAACCAATATACCGTTAGTTCAACCCTCTACAACCCAGTGTTGAAGGAACATTTCTTCTCTTCATGACAGTAGTCTTGAAACTTCTCAAATTCCTTCTCAGAGTATTTTTGTCAATATTTTGATAGAAATTTGAGGGAAGGAAACGTTTACAGACATGAGAGCTTTCAGAACAGAAATTTGAAATGCCATGGTTATTTGGGAACAGATGGCCATATAAAGCTGTCTCTTAGTCTGGATAGCATGTACTATGAGTTGCAGATGCTTGAGGTCTTTCCTAATGGGTTCATTCATTTGTGATTTCTGGCTTGTATGCCAATTTGGATCAAGGAAGCGTGTCTCGGCTGCTCAACTGATTGCAGCTGAAGAATATCCATTTTCTTGAATCATCCTGGGTTGCTTCTTCCAAAATGTTTTTTGCAGATCCAACTCTGCAAATTCTTGCTTGGGTTCTTCTAAAATAAATGTATTATACAGGGTTCATATCATGAAATTGCTGATCTTGTGCATAAAGATTGAATAGCTCCTGAATGAAGAGTATACAATTGTAGGGGAAACAAAAGTGAGAAAGAACCTCCCCAAAGCTACTAAATGAACTTGATTGATTTTTGGAAGAAGGCAAAGGGGTCCACGATTTTGTCTCAAGTGGACTCAATAGGAGGAATGGACACAACACCAGTATTAGATGGGCCACATTATGGGCAAAACTTTATCGATTACATCAGCCAGATGCGGCACAGATTCAGGCCTTGGATGACCCTTCTGTTCTGCAACTCAGCAGGACACCAGAGCCAATCTGCTTGTAAGGTCAAACTGGAGTGGTAAAAAGTGGGTATCATGTGGATACTTCTGCAACCCCCTCCCATACACCACCAGTGGTTCATGGTGAGACAATGATGGATGCAAAAGAAGAAGAAGAAGAAGAAGAAGAAGAAGAAGAAGAAGAAGAAGAAGAAGAAGAAGAAGAAGAAGAAGAAGAAGAAGAAGAAGAAGAAGAAGAAGAAGAATCACAATTGCAAGAATGATGAGTTCAGGTCTGATCCCAACAGCACTCTGAAGCATTCCCAGGCTGTAAGGTCTGATTATCCAAAATGCGCCTCTATATATCACAGTGAAGTTGGTGGTAATGGCAGTGGTGATGGTGATGCTGATTAGGGTTTGAACTTTTAGGTAACTCTGAATGTGGGGGAGAAGGAGTCTCTTTCTTTCATTTTTCAGGGTCTTTCATTTTGTATTGCCTCCAATTGACGCCTGTTTGCAAAAATTCCTCATTTTATATTCCAGTAAACAGCAGTCTTGCAAGTCTCATGAGAAGTGCTGTCAGCAGCTAGTTTCAGAGAATATCCTGGAAGGAGTGGTTGGAAAGTTTACATCTTTACAAAGGTCTGGAAAACTGGACTGGCTGCTCTGAGAAATCCTATGACCACCATTTTGGACTGGATTTATTCCTTACTGACTCACTACTACTACTACTACTACTACTACTACTACTACTACTACTACTAC
>JAHTLZ010000007.1:38612111-38643177 GCA_023846285.1 Phrynocephalus versicolor | reverse complement strand
ACTACTACTACTACTACTACTACTACTACTACTACTACTACTACTACTACTACTACTACTACTACTACTACTACTGCCCCTCCAGTATGAATTAAATTTTCAAAAATATTGCTGCCATTCTACTGCTTTTAGATTACTTTATGGCTTATTTGGATTCTCTGCTTTTTGGCTTTTTATTTTATTGATTTTTGGAGAGAAACACATCAATCCCCCAATTTTTTCTTGAAGTACCTGCCTGCCTCCACATGGTGGACGACAGCCCATGCTAGTGGGTTGAAACCATTGAACTGGTCAGGAAAGAGCTGTCTCCCTGATCCCACATATTTAATTTAATTTATTAATTAATTAAAAATATTTCTATCTTGCCTTTCTCTCTGAAAGGACCCAAGGTGGCTATTTTGGCATTGGGGGTTATGAAATTTGACAATATTTTCCGTGTGTGTGTGTGTGTGTGTGTGTGTGTGTGTGTGTGTGTGTGTGTGTGTGTAAGAGAGAGAGAGAGAGAGAGATTTTGATTATGATCTTGATGATGACTTTCTTCTCATACGTAAAAGCAAAGCAAAGTGTTCTGCTTATATACCACCCCATACCACTTCAAGTAGTCTCTGGACAGTTTACAGTTTAATTATGCAGGCTACACATTGCTCCCCTCCCAGTAAGCTGGGTACTCAATTTACTGACTTCAACTCAGAGCATATCATGGTTTCCACCCCTATCTCCTCTGGATGCTGCCTCTGAGTGGGCACTTGCCAGAGCAGGTGGGACTCAGAACTGCAGAACACTGAATTGGTGGCTCGTGCCAGTCAAGTGAGCTCTTCTTTTGTTCTTGTGGTTATGATACTAACACTGTTATTCACATATGATCATGATAGCGAGGGATGGCTGACTGCTCATATGCCATTGGTAGAAGGAAGTAATGAGAATGCTGCTTCAGGAAAGAGACGAACAATAGTAGAAAGGAGGACTCACAAGAAAGAGCTTCCTTCCCATAAGATGTTATGCTCTGAGCTGCATTGGCATTGTGGGTGGGAAAGTGGGTACAAGTAGACACTTGATGATAAATGATATTGAGAAGCCAAAGAGGAGATGTTCAGAAGGTTTGGGGTGAGACCATTAGGAGCTTAAGGAAAGGAAAATTCAGTGCCTTTAAAAAAAATGAAATGAAACAAAATGGAAATTTTCATTTTGTTCCATTTCATTTTTCTTTTTAAAAATGTTATTATTTATTTTGACAAGTACTGATCTCAGCGCTTGTCAAAATAAATAATTTTAAAAAGAGCCAATTGCTGGCAGAGCCCCATGCACCAGCTGATTGGTGCTTATAAAAACAAAACAAAGAAACCAAAAACAAAGCACTAATTGGTCAGCAGTAGAGATGGGCACGACTCAGAAAAATTGTTCATTTTCATTTTCGTTTTCGTCTAGGGGTCCGTTTCGGCTCGTTTCCGTTTTCGTGAGCTAATTTTCAAAATTTTTCGTTTTTGTTTCGTTGCGTAATGAAAACGACAAACGAAAATGAAAACGAAATTTTTTTCGTTTCTTCCCATTTAGCTCCATTAAGTGCTTTTCCAGTAACAAAAAACGAAAAATGGCTCGAAATTAGTCGTTCCGTTTCCGTTTCCGTTCCAGTTTTGAGCCGTTTTTCGTTTTTCATTTCATTACATAACGGAAACGAAAAACGAAAACGAAAACGAAAATTCCGCTAAGTCATGCCCATCTCTAGTCAGCAGGCCCCCAACTAATTGTCAAGAAAATAAAAATAAATAAAAATGAAAAATGAAACAAAATGAACAATAAAATGATTATTATTTTTTTAAAAATTGTTTCAAATGAAACAAAACGAGATGGGAAAATGAAACAAAAAATGAAATGAAATACCATTTTCGCGTTTCATGCCCATCTCTACTTGGGACCTCTTCAGCAGCAGGTATGAGGACACCTTTGTCACCCTCTTCAGGGCTACCGGTTTCCTCTGAGCTTATCTATGATCTTCACAGTAGCTGGGGCAGAAATGGACTTTCTTTGGACCAAGCAATCCCTGAGATAATTCAAAGTATTTGAGTGCAGTGTAGTCTTGAATGGTCAATTTAGAGCTATTACCTTTATCCTGAACTGCACCTCATTTGTGGATTTGGATTGATCAAGCAGCCTGCAGTCCTGTGGACAGCTGGGGTAGAAATGGATTTGTCTAGGCATACTCCTGTTGCAAGTGATCCCAACTGTTCCTCGAAGCATATGGGGGTGATTTAGCTTTGAATGGACAGATAAGAGCCATGGATGTTGTGCAGGACCTGCTCCCCATTCATGGATGACTGATCCAGCAGCTTGGACTGTCCTTAGGAGAGAGGCCACCTATTTAGAGCATAGTCTTCCGGGTCTTCCCTGACCTGCCTCCTCTAGGGGCTGCCTTTGAAATGGGTGCCCATTGAAGGAGGCCGGGTTTCAAAGCCTCGAGCATCTGTTTGCTAAACGAACCACCGAACAAACACCTCTTGCCCATCTCTATGGCTGCCACAAGGATGAAAAAGGTGCAATGGCCACAGGGATGCTAGCTGAGAAATTCAGAGGGATGGGGGGGGGAAGAGTGACTTTTCAAATCACGCTTTATATATTGCCCATTTATTTTGATGTTTCTTATGGATTGACTGTATTTTCTTTTTAACTTCTTTGGCAAAAAGCTTTACGTTCGAGGCTTTATCACAGCAAAATGCGGGCCTCAGTTTCATTAAAATAAATGTCTGGTCTGCCACTAAGTGAGCAGGTTTCCTTTTTCAAAGGTCTGTATATGGTTGCTCCCCTTCTGTGTCATATGGAAACAGGCAATGTTCCTTTGCAATTTAAATAATGAGGCCATCACAGTGAGGCTTTAACCCTTCCAGCTCCATGGGCAGAAACGTCCTGGTGATTACTTGAACCCTTTAGACATGTAAAAGTGACACTTTCACACTTTACTTAACCAAGAAGTACATTGGGTGACTTCACTCCTGCCATTGGGCATTTGGAAATTCGTAATTTAGTTGTGATATCACTGTTGACCATTTCTGGCACAGGCAGATGTACATTCATTGCATTTCTGACATAGACATTAGACATGGGCACGGAGCGGCGAAATTCTCGTTTCCGTTACCGTTTGTCGTTTCCGTTACGTAATGGGTAACGGTAACAAGAATTACTCCGCTCCAGCTCTAACCCGACCTGATAAAGATAAATTGGGTCTGATTTTTCGTTGTCGTTCATGGCATCGCGGTTTGCGGCGATCGCGCAATGCCAAGCAGCACAGAAAAAAAGTTTTAAAAATTTTAAAAAAAACCCTGATTCCCGACCAAAAAAGCAGGCGAAAATATGCCTGCCTGAGTGAGGGCACCTACCAGAGAGGGGTGGTTTCAGGGGGTCCCCGGCCTTCCCCCCCTCTCCTGTCCTAGGCTGATGGACTGGTACCAGGCTGCGGGGGGCATCCTCGTCGTCTCCATTTGCCATGCGGTGGGGGGGATCCAAAATGGCGACCGCAATATTTATTTTTAAATCGTGGTCCAAAAACCCACCAAAGCACAACAGAAACATTTGAAAATTAGGTATTTTAAATGCCTGACTTTTTATAGTAGTAGCAGTGGGTTTTTCTTGCAATAAAACGTCTCCATTGATTTTATTTCATTTTATTTTTATTTTTATTTTTTTACACCTGCGCAATGATGGGCTGGCCATGGGATGGGACCATGCAATTTTTTGGAGCCATTCCACCAATCGCATGGCCAGGTTTTGACTGAGACTTCTGGATGTGCCAGAGGGCATAAAAAGCCCACTAACCCTAACTCTAACCCTAACCCATATGCCAGTACACTGTCTTTCTTAGTGGGTCAGAGGCACCCAGAGGTGCAGCCCACTAACCCACCCTAACCTTAACTGTAACCCTAAGTCTAGCCCTTACCTTAACCCCAACCCTAACCCAGATCCATACGCAAGTACACTTCCCTTCTTAGTGGGTCAGAGGCACCCAGAGAGGTGCCTCCCAGAGCCCACTATCCCCTACCCCTATCCCATTCCCTAACCTGTACGCCAGTACGCTAGTACGCTCCCCTTCTTAGTGAGTCAGAGGCACCCAGAGAAAGAGGTGCCTCTGCCACTTACCCCCCACCCTGACATAATGTAATGTATGGTACGCGGCGGCTTCGCGTTACACTTCCCTTCCCTTCTTAGTGGGACAGACGTCAGAGGCACCCAGAGAGGTGCCTCCCAGAGCCCACTTGCTCCAACCCCAACCCCAACCCAAACCCAAACGACAAACGACAAACGGAAATGAGAAATTTTTGAAAATTTCCACGACAAATGGAAACGACCCGAAACGGACCCGCCCCCGAAAAACGACAACTCGAAACGTCATTTTTTCTGGTTGTGCCTATCTCTAATAGCCATGCATAATCTGTCTTTGAAAATGATCTACTCTGCCTGTGGGAAGGGCAACTGAGATGATAATTTCTCCAATTTCTCCAGAGGAACGAGAAATGTTTCAGTATTTTTTAAAGAGGTGAAGCTCACCATAAGAAGGGGACAATGACAAGACATTGGAAAACTGAGGGATGATGGACCTTGGTGCTGTCCACTGATAGAGCATACAGTAGGACCCCCATATCCACTGATTCGTTATCCACTGATTCAGTTACCTACAGTTGGCAGGGGATAAATTAAATAAATAATTCAGCAGCCTCAAAGCAAGCTACTGTCACAATCAGCATCTGTAAAGCAAACTACTATCATAAAACAGCATCCGTAAAGCATGCTACTGTCACAAAACAGCAGCCATAAAGCAAGCTACTGTCACAAAACAGAAGTTTGGGGGATTTTGGTATTCTCTATTATCCACGGTTTTCATTATCCACGGAAAGGCCTGGAACCAATCCCCACTGGATACCAGAGTCCTACTGTACATTGAAAATGATGTGATCTGATGAAGCCCAGCCTGGGTGAAAAATAGGCTAGGATTCTCAACACAAGCACAGCATTGAGATGCAAGTAAGCGAGCTCAACTCTGTGCTGTGCAATCATCAATATTGGCACACTGACTGGAAGAGGAACTAAACTTGCCACTGTACTTGAACAGCGGTGAGTCAACATCTGCGTCCTTCAGGAGACAAGATGGAGTGAAAGGAAATCACGCAACATCAGTCATGGGTACAAGGTCATTTATTTTGGTTGACCCAAGACACAAAACGGTGTCAGCATGGCTGTATCACAACAGTTTTGTGATGCTGTGGCAGAAGTTGAATGATTTGATAACCGACTGATGAAGATTGTTGTCATAATGATGAAGGGGCACCTCCACTGCTTCAGTGCATATGCACCCCAGACTGGCTGCCCCGAAAGTGACAAAGAGTTCTTTTGGAGCCTTCTTGAGGAGAAATCTATTGCCATCCAGCCGAGTATTAACTCACCATCATGGGAAATTTAAACGGCCACATCGGAGCAAGGGTGGACGGCTTCTGCTGTCATGGCGGTCTTGGTTTAGACATTGGTAACAAATATGGTGAACGAATCCTTGATAAATGAACATGGCTTTGGACAGACAAAGTCAAGGTGGCGATCCATGAGAAAAAGTGGTTCTATCATGTTTTCCTGGCTTAGAAGATAGCTGACAATTGACAGACATACCGTGATGCTCGACACAGTGCAGAGAAAACAGTAGCTACAACAAAGTCAACATACTTTGAGGAACTGTAGAGAAACCTTCATATGCGCGAGAGTGAACATGACATATACCAACTAGTGAAAGCCTGCCACAAAGGACTGAGGATATTGAGGGGATTCCATGGTGACAATTATGAGAATGAAAAGTTGATCAATGATCGGGTCAAGGCAAAATGGTACTGAGTGGGCCAGGCACCAATCCTTGTGCACATATGTGGGCACCAATGGGAACCAGGGCATGGGCAGGGCATCTTTGCAGTTACATCCCAAATGGTCTTTCTTCCTTTACCCCCAAAGCATTCCGTGTTTCTGCAATGCTCTCTACTTTGTGTTATTTTAGGCCCTTCTCTTATTAGTGAGTAAACATAAGAAATAATCCAGCAAAGTGACCTTCTAGTTTTAAGGGAGGAAGAAAAGGAGGGAAAATCCAGACTGTTCCTTTGGGGGAAAAAATGGATTTCAAGAATGTTTGGACCAAAAACTTCCCCAAGCCTTCCAAATGTGACCATTTGGGAGATGTTGGTGGATGCATTTTTCTCTCCACTCTTCATGATTACAATGCAGCTCTTTTCCCTGTAAACCCCGTTTTGGGAATAAGGGAAGGCAATGGTGAATGCAGAGCCAAGAAAATAACGATGAAGCTGGCGTTGTGCCATGCTTTGTCCTGCCATCTTCCCAAAGTTTTATTGCCCTGTGAATGATGCTTCCATTTTTCTGCCTCATTATGTGATCCATTTCGAATTTGTTTTGATTAAACATTTGAATTTTTCCAAAACATATCAATTTCCAAAACATTTGAATTTTTCCAAGGCATGCTGCATCCCCTTCTCCTGTCCTTTCTATTCAGCAGCGAGTGAGCGAGTGAGTTAGATTTTTATACCACCCATCTAGCTGGCTTACTACTCTGGGAGGAGTACAAACAATACATATAAACAACATCACATAGATTTTGAGAATAGACAGATAAAATTATAGAAAATAAACATATTCAGCATAATAATACACAGTAATAAACATCTGGAGGTCACTAAATACTGAAATACATTCAAGCTAAAGTTAACTGGATTATAGAGATGAGAGGCAGAGGTGGAATTCAATGCACTGGACATCTACTCAATGAGAAATGACAGTCGATACGGAAATGCGACTGGACCTCGCGAACCAGGGAATTAAGGGAGCTCCATTAAGGGAGTTTGATCACAATTTGTGGTGAGGTCCTGGGCAACTTGTTTCTGGGTGAACACTAAATATGGGGATGAACGGCCAAAATGACCGTTCATCCCTATTCATGGTTGGTCAAGAATGACCAAGCACAAAGCATCAATTTTGCCCCCTGCCAACCAACAAACAATGAATCATTTCATTGGTTTGGCTTTATATATTCATGTTTAAGTCATCCCCATCACTAGTAAATGCCCAACACACAGAGAAATGCACTTCAGCCTCATCCATGCCCATGCTGTAAGGCTTCCACTTATTGTGGCCAGGCTGGAGAAATTTGCTCACCCTTTCCCCAAGGTTGCTTTGAGGGAGATGATTCCAGTTAAAGTGACCCTTTCCTGTGTGATCAGGAGGACACCTCTTCAGTGCTTTGCAGTTTTCCCACAGCTGGCCCTCCATGAACCCCAATCTGAAGGACGCTCTATGGAAAAAGCTAACCTAGATGCCCTAAGTACATCCGATCTCTCCTGATTTCGGAAGTTAAGCAGGGTCGGCCCTGGTTAGTACTTGGATGGGAGACCACCAGGGAATACCAGCAACTATAGGTGCCTGGAGTAGGAACTGGCAAACCACTCCAGTATTCCTGCCAAGAAAACTCCATGGACATGGAGCCATGAAGAGTCGGTCATGACTGTAATGGCACAACACACACACACACACACACACACACACACACACACACACACACACACACACACACACACACACACACACACACACACACACACACACACACACGACATCTCTAAAGTTTGACTGAAGACCAGAAGTCTGTGTACCGTCAAGACAATTCTTATGGTGACCCTTTCAAGGGCTCTAGAGGAAGACAATACACAGAAATGGTTCACCATTCCCTTCTTGGGCATGGCGATGACCTGGGGCTGTGCAGCTTGCGCAAGGCCACACAGGCTGGTTCTTATCAGAGGAGGGAATTGAACTCCCAACCACTAGCTCCACAGTGAGATGCTCTCCAACTGGTGTACATGCATCTCAGCTACTTGATACAAAAGGTAAGGGTGAGAATTCTGAACATCACCCTTATAAATTGCTCTGGGATGATTCCTTGTTTGCCTTTATTTCCCAAAGGAATTTGTTTTCTGTGAAACTGATGAACAGCTGTTGGAAATTCTCATGGGATTATTTTTGAGTAAAGCAATAATATGAACAATCAACTAATTAGATGGAAGGCCAACTTTGTTTTTCATACTGAGAGAGAGAGGGCAACACAAAGCAAAAAGGCAGAGCCAACAACATGCTAGGACAGTGGTGGCAAAACCTTTGGCACTCCAGATGTTCTCGACCACAAATCCCACAGCCCTTTGTCATTGGCAATCTAGGCTTGGAATTCTGGGACTTGTGGTCCAAAACATCTGGAGTGCTGAAGGTTTGCCACCACTGTGCTAGGAGGATATTGAGGGGCTACATGCAGTGTCTAAGTCAATGATTCCCAACCTCGGGTCCCCAGATGTTCTTGGACTACAACTCCCAGAAATCCTGGCCAGCTCAGCTAGTGTAATAGGCTTCTGGGGATTTTAGTCCAAGAACATCTGTGTGTCTGAGGTTCAAAACACCTCTTCTTAAGCAGTAGCCTTACCCATTTTTGCATTAGCATAAAAGGTATTTGCACAGTGCTGATTGGCTGACTGAATTATTAATTGCCAAGCAACTCTACCTTTAGAATAGACAGGGAAAAATTAATTGGTTGGCACATGTGTCAATCTTGAGGTCATTCTCCTTCCCCAGGGATGAGTTTAAACTGTTGCATAGTCGGAGGGGAAAGAGGGGGAACAGGTTTAGTATTAAGAAATGAGCAGGAGAATGTCATGGAGTAGTCTGTGAACGGGAATAGCGGGCATCCTTTGTGACTTTCAGCAGCATTATCCCAGGGTACTTTTTAATTCGAGTTTCCTGCATTACTGGCTGTTATTTTATTGATGAGGTTGACCCGCTCCTGTGTCTGATGGGATTACATCATGGATGCTTGCTGAGAGAATCACAGGAGTTGCCAGGACCAATCAGGCTGAATGACAGCATTGTGTCAATGGCAGAAGCAAAGAAGGGTAAAGATGGAGGAGGAGGAAGAGGAGGAAGAAGAAGAGGAGACAGTTGGGGTGAAGAAGGGAGACAGTAACAGGGAGGGAAGGACAGGAAACAGCACTGAAGCAACAGCAGAGTGATGCTGTGGCTGCAGCATCAAATGAGCTGCTTTCAGCATGAACATCAAAGGCAACACACTCCAAAAACAACACCCCCACACACATTGGCTAATCTGCCAAGCCCTTAATTGGCTTATCCCACACACTGTGTGGCAGCCAAACATAGGCAGCTTTAAAGGGGGATTAGACAAATTCACAGAGCGTAAAGCTATCAATATCAACATTCGCCATGTTGGCCACTTATTATCTCAAGGATCCAAAGCCACATGGAGGCAATGTGGAACAAAAGCAGGATGAGATTACTTTCTTTGAGAGTTTTCCAGGATCACCTGGATGGCCACTGTTGGAAACAGAACACTGGACTAGAGATGCCTTGGGTTCAGCCCAGCAGGGCTCTTCCTTCAGAAGCATTACAATGATAAGTTGGCTTCAGTTGAACCCTCCCCATGAAAAGTATGCATCACATTCATCCAGTGAAGGATATGAGATCTTCAGATGTCTTCTCTTCCTTGAAATCCCACGCATTCAGGATGGCAAGAAACCATGCCCATTTCCAGGTTACTCTGTGTAATTCAGGTCCTTCCCAAAATTTGTTGATAGCCTTCTCTTGGCTATGGAAGGTGCCATGGGAGAAGGTTCTCTTGCAACTTACTGTAGTCCACCAGTTCCCTGGGAAGGCTGGATTCTGGGATGTTATGGGGATTATTAAGGCATCTTGTGGGAAAGAGTAGAATTGTTTGCCAAATTCCTTATTTTTGTTGTGACCCCTCAAGAAGGACTTTTCAAGGCTTGCAATGTTGATTGCCTTCAGGCAAGAATGAGAGTGGCAATTTCTTTTATAAGTGAGGTAAATTATGCAACCTATCTTTTTGTAGAACTTGTGTTCTGATCCTTTGAGATACAAAGTAAAAAAAACGGAAGCAAGATGAGAAGCACAGGGTGATGGTTAAAAAGATGCAGATAACTCTTTTTTACGAGGAATGCTCCAGTTTTCTCTAGCAGGTCATCTGCCTCAGACCCACATCCTGATGGAGACCATCTGGAGATCCCATTGGCAGGGTGGACTGCGGGAGAGGAAGGCAGGAGTGGGGGAGCCCAGGTGGTCCAAAGGCAGACGAGCAACTCTTGAGGTTGGGGGCTGGAGCGGGGACAGGAGAGCAGGAGCTGGATTTTAAAGAGATTGGTGGTGAGGGGAAAGGAAGACTCATTGCCTTCACTGGACAGAGTCAGAAGACCACTGGAGGCTCTGAGGAGCCCCCTTCTGTTTTCTGCACCCTTAGCAAAAACATGCCACAAGTGCTCCAAGATCTGAACCTTGGAGTGAAGACTTGGCTGACACAGTGAAGGAGACAGCAAACAATGGCTGGTGAAGGATATTACAGCCTCACTGGACTGTTGGGTGTACCGTATTCCTCAATTCTGATAAAGACAAGATGAGTCAACACCATGAATCTGGAGTCCATGGAGTCTATGGTCAAGGAAGCCCACCTGGCCCTAATGACTTTGGGCAGACGTGGCACCGTTCACACCATTTATACAACAAAATAGTATCCATTGCCATTTTTATTATTTGCACTTCTCACATCATTTGTTGGAGGTGGGGGAATTATTTGCATTCTTGTTGAGAGAGCCCCAAACTTCCTCTTATGGTTCAAGGGTAAGAATTCTGTTATTCCCTATCTTTGGATGCTAGGACAAGGCAACCAGTCATCAGGTTTTGAGAGCAGAATGGTGAATTCCTAGCACTCCCAAGATTTCCTGTTTTTGGACATTTCCCAAACATTGCCATGAAGAAACTCCCAAACTTACTTTTATACCACTGTATAGGGTGGTATAGTACAGCTAAGTTAAATAGCTTAGTAAAGCTAAGTTAAATATTCCTTAACAAATTTCTCCTCAGCATTCAAGAGAAATTAGGAACATGATAACTGCAAAATAACCTTTCTGATGCTGGTAGAAAGTGATGCACGGGGAATGCAAATATTCTTTTCCAAAACACTCACAGAAATATGGTATCTTGGCAAGAGTACAGATGCATCATGGCTGCTTTGAATATTCAAAGACACTACAATGTGGGCTTTACCTGGCAGCAAAGAAAGCTCATTACGACTAAAATAATCAATAACTTCTCCTAATGTGTTCAGCCGGCAACATGACCAAGATCGATCCAACCTGCCACAGGTTTTTTGTTTTAGGAAATGAAGGCTTTTAGTTCTTAATTAAGGTAGAGACCTCACATCTTTAATGATGCTTCAGATGCATATTGCTGTAGAGGACATAAAAATGTCAGTTGGGTAAAGATATTGAGGCAGGACAGTTCTTGACTTCTTCAGCATCTCTGTAGATTGTAGCATTCCAATGTGTTTTGCACACAAAACATAAAACAAATTCACACAAATACTAATATGAACAAACAAACAGTAAATCAAAAGAGATTGCACTGCCCGAGTTCAAGAGTAAAGAGAATTCCTTTTCTCTGAGACAAAATACTCCAAAACATCTTCACCTTCCAATTTACTTTTGGGTTCTTTCAAAAGTTGTATTTTATTTTCTATTCTAAGATACAAACATGAGAATCCAAAAAAGTATCAAAAAGTATAAAAAACTTAACAGATCTCAAACATAGTTTTATTTCCCTAAAAATAATGAATCTAAGTCATCCTGATTAACTTCAAGATTACATTCAAGATTTCTCCTAGACTAACTTTTCCTATTCTACCTAACTGAGGTGAGCTCCATTGCTCAAAGCAAACCTGAGCATAATCATGGCTTTACTCTGTCCTCTTGTCTTCTTGCTCAAAGGGTAATAATAAAAGCTTCTTTAAATATGTTAGAAGTAGAAAACCTGCCAGAGAACCAGTTGGCCCTCTGGATGGTGAGGGAGGAAAAGGGGAGGTTAAGGAGGACTTGGACATTGCAGAGAAATTGAATGAGTTCTTTGCGTCTGTCTTCACGACAGAGGACCTTGAGCAGATTCCGCTGCCTGAGCCGCCCCTCTTGACTAAAGAATTAAATCAAATACAGGTTAAAAGAGAGGAGGTCTTAGGACTAATTGATAAATTGAGGATTAACAAGTCACCGGGCCCAGATGGCATCCACCCAAGGGTTATTAGGGAACTGAGTAATGAAATTGCAGATCTCTTAACGGTTATATGCAACTTGTCTCTTAAAATGGCCACAGTGCCGGAGGACTGGAGGATAGCAGATGTCACACCAATTTTTAAAAAAGGAAGGAGGGGGGACCCGGGAAACTACAGGCCAGTTAGCCTTACATCTGTCCCAGGGAAGATGGTGGAAAGCCTCATCCAAGAGAAAATCTTAAAACACATAAAAGAACAAACCTTGCTGAGAGAAAATCAGCATGGCTTCTGTAAGGGTAAATCTTGTCTGACAAACCTTTTAGAATTTTTTGAAAAGGTCAACAGGCACGTGAATTTGGGTGAACCGGTGGATATAGTCTATCTGGATTTTCAAAAGGCTTTTGACACAGTCCCTCACCAAAGGCTTCTGAGAAAATTGCACAGTCAGGGGATAAGAGGGCAGGTCCTCTTATGGATTGAGAACTGGTTGAGATCCCGGAAACAAAGAGTAGATGTCAATGGGAAATTTTCACAATGGAGAGAGTTGAAAAGCGGTGTGCCGCAGGGCTCTGTCCTGGGACCGGTGCTTTTCAATCTGTTCATAAACGACCTGGAGACAGGGATAAACAGTGAGGTGGCCAAGTTTGCCGATGACACAAAACTTTTCCGTATGGTAAAAACCAGAGAAGATTGTGAAGAGCTCCAGGAGGATCTCTCCAAACTGGGGGAATGGGCTGAGCAATGGCAAATGCGTTTTAATGTAACCAAATGTAAAGTAATGCATATTGGGGCAAAAAATCCAAACTTTATCTACCAACTCATGGGCTCTGAGTTATCTGTGACGGATCAGGAAAGAGATCTTGGTGTGTTGGTGGACAGCTCCATGAAGGTGTCTCCCCAATGTGTGGCAGCAGTGAAGAAGGCCAATTCCATGCTAGGGATTATCAAAAAGGGGATTGAAAATAAAACAGCCAACATTATAATGCCATTATACAAAACAATAGTAAGGCCCCACCTGGAGTATTGTGTACAATTCTGGTCACCGCATCTCAAGAAAGACAAAGTGGAACTGGAAAAGGTGCAGAAGAGAGCGAGTAAAATGATTACTGGGCTGGGGCACCTCCCTTATGAGGAAAGGCTAAAACATTTGGGCCTCTTTAGTTTGGAAAAAAGGTGCCTGGGGGGGATATGATTGAGACGTACAAAATAATGCAGGTTATGAGTAAAGTGGATAGAGGGAAGCTCTTCTCTCTCTCCCAAAATACCAGAACTAGGGGACATACACTCAAATTGAGGGCTGGGAGAGTAAGAACTGACAAAAGAAAATATTTTTTCACCCGGCGCGTTGTAAGTCTATGGAACTCCCTGCCACAGGATGTGGTGATGGCATCTGGCCTGGATGCCTTCAAAAGGGGATTGGACAGATTCCTGGAGGAAAAGTCCATCACAGGTTACAAACCATGATGGAGACGTGTAATCTCCAGGCTTTAAACCAGGGTACTTCAAGGGCCAGATGCAGGGGAGTGGTATCAGGAGACAGATATCTAGTCTCGTGCTCCCCCAAACGCATCTGGTGGAGCCGCTGTGAGATACAGGAAGCTGGACTAGATGGGCCTTTGGCCTGATCCAGCATGGCTCTTCTTATGTTCTTATGTTCTTATGTAAAGCTTCCAGATATCACATGACATAACTGACCAATGGCAGCTAACCAATGGCTGCTAGCTTATTATGACTATTCCTCTACAGATAAGGTCTAATCCAAGGCCGAAATGTGCACTTAATATTCAGCTTAACAACCCACACTATGTCCCATCATGCTTATTTCTGTGCAACAAACAAACAAATCTCCCCAAAGAACACAAATAATTGATAAAATGTTGCCAAAATGGGAAACTCAATTAGACGTGAGCTGAAATTCCTCACATAACACACACAACCTTTGGAAGGTTTACCATTTTAATTATGCAGGCTACACATTGTACCACTAGTGAGCTGGGTACTCAGTTTACTGACCTCAGAAGGATAAGAGGCTGAGCCTGTTAGGTCTGAACTCAGGTTGTAAGTGCAGTCTTGACTTCAGTACTGCCATTTAATCACTGTGCCACAAGGCAACATTTTTCTAGGAAACTTTCTGGAATGGATCTTTTCTCAGCTTGTTAAAGAATAACAATAGAGTAATAGTTCGTTGGCATTAGCTTTGAGATACTTTGTGCCACCATTTCATCTAGTGCTGCTGCTGTTAATGCTTTTCAAAGAGTGGTTCCTATTTTTTCCTCATCCTTTTATTTGATTTATTGATTAATGTGCCACTGTTTTTAATATTTTAATGTTGTTTTGGGTGATCTTATGTTGCTTTATTGACTAATGGCAAGCACTTTGAGAGGATAATTTCTTCTAAAAGCAGTTTAAAGCTCATTAAATAAAGCAGAATAGAGGAAGTGAGGTTTTTTAAAACACAGGTATTGGCTTTATTTTATTTATTTCTTAATTATTCCATTTGACACTGAAATCAGAATTAAAATCAAATCAAACCTTTCAAAATAACCACCAGGCTATGGAAAGGCCTTAATACTTCTGTGCTAAAATATTTACAGTGGTACCTTGTATAAAGGAATTAATTCGTTCCAAATGAAATTCTGTTAAGCAAATTTTCCTTTATGCAAATTTCCCGTAGGAATGCATTGAAAACAGTAATCCCTAATCGCGACCATTTTTATGTTGTACGGATTCGCCCCATAGGCGATTTTGTTAAGCAAATTTCCCCTATCTCTGGAATTTTTTATGTTGTACACATTTTATGTTATACAAGCCATTTGTTATACAAGGGTCCACTGTAATTAGTTACAGAATACAAACAATAATTATGTGACCCTGAGTAGCCTTGTTGTGCTTTTCTTCTTTTTACATCTTGTGCTGGTTGTGGGTTTTAAAGATATCTTTACCTAAACTTACTAACTCTAAGTTTAAAGCTAGTGTCATTGCATTAGCACAAATCCTTAAACTTGAAACGGCACATCAAGTCCTTCTCCATTTACTACACTGCACTGGTTACCAGGTTCCAAGGCATCTTACAATACGTTATTGTCCATAATTTCATTGGTGCTCCTATAAGGTTTGTATAACAAACTGACAAATCAGCTTTGATGGCACAGCTTGGTTTCAGAATTGGAAACCATTGTGACTGGCCCAACACTGAGATATGCCCTGGCACTTGGTCAATTGGTGGTAAATTATACAGCTCTTAGATAACCAGCATGGCACAGTAGACCAGGTGATGGACTAGGATTCAGTTGGGACCCCCGGGATTGAAACTTTGCTTGGCTATGGAATCTTTGGTGCAACTGGTAAAACCATTTCTAAAAATACCCTGAAAGCCCTAACTTGCAAACGACTCCATTATTCCTGACAAGAAAACTCTATGGATATGGAGTCATGAAGAGCCAGTCATGACTGTAGCATCACACACACACAAGTCACGCATAGATCACACATATATGCTGATCTTACATGTAAAACAAAGCTAAAACAAAGTGTTCTGCTTATATACCACCCCATAGTGCTTCAAGCACTCATTGGGTGGTTTACAATTTAATTATGCAGGCTATACATTGCCCCCCTCCTCCCAACAAGCTGGGTACTCATTTTACCGATGTCAGAAGGATGGAAGGCTGAGTCAATCATGAGCTGGCTACCTGGGATTGAACCCCAGCTTGAGAACACGGATTTAGCTGCAGTACAGGCATTTAAACACTGCACCATGAGGCTTAGTGGCACCAGTAAGAGCCTGGCCATGACTTTAAACTAGTCATGCAAACCACTGATCATATCAAAATAGTTGTTAACTTAAAAACAACTGGGAGGGGGAATTGGTAATTATAATGGTTACGGCCGCAAGGCTGATTTTTGCCAAATATTTGGAAATCTAATAATCAATTACTAGTGGAAGAATGGTATGAAGAGTAGAGATGGGCACAACTTAGCGGTATTCCCGTTTCCGTTTCCGTTACTCGGTTCCGTTACTCTACGGAAACTGTAACGGGAATTACTCCGCCAGACTTCGAGCTCGAACCGACGAACGAACAATTTTGGTCTGATTTGTCGTGCTCATTACTTGCATCGTGCGTTCGCGCGATGCCACGCGGCACAGAAAAAAAGTTTTTAATAGTTAAAAAACCCGGTTCCCGGCCAAAAAGCAGGTGGAAATATGCCTGCTGTGCCTCAGGGCACCTACCAGAGGGGTGCTTTCTGGAGGTCCCCGGCCTCCCCCCTCCTCCATCCTGGTGCCTCAGGGCACCTACCAGAGGGGTGGTTTCTGGAGGTCCCCGGCCTCCCCCCCTCCTCCGTCCTGGGCTGCTCTGGAGGGACTCGCCGCAGGCTTGCAGCAGCAACAAGCCGCACGGCACGAGTCTCGCCGCCGGCTCAAGCAGCACGGACGGCACAGGAAAAAACTTTTAATCTCTCCCCCCTCCCATTCCCGGGCCAAAAAGCAGGCGGAAAATGCCTGCTGTGCCTCAGGGCACCTACCAGAGGGGTGGTTTCTGGAGGTCCCCGGCCTCCCCCCCTCCTCCGTCCTGGGCTGCTCTGGTGGGACTCGCCGCAGGCTCGCAGCACCAACAAGCCGCATGGCACGAGTCTCTCTGCCGGCTCTAGCGGCACGGACGGCACAGGAAAAAACCTTTAAACTCTCTCCCCACCCATTCCCGGGACAAAAAGCAGGCGGAAAAATACCTGCTTGTCTAAGGGCGCAGGGCACCTACCGGAGGGGTAGTTTCTGGAGGGGGGTCCCGCCTCCCCCCCGTCCTGGGCAGCCAGACTCGCCATGCCATGCGGTGCAAGCGGGGGATCCAAAATGGGGCGGCGAACGCAATATTGTTTTTGAAATCGTGGTCCAAAAACACACAAGCACAACAGAAACACGCGAAAATTTATAAACTGCCAGATTTTTCACAGTAGCAGTGGGTTTTTTCTTGCAACAAAATGTCTCTCCTCTCCTCCTCTGTCCTCCATTGATTTTATCTTATTTTATTTTATTTACACCTGCGCAGTGCGCAATGATGGGCTGGCCCAGTGGCCTGGCCAGCCATGTGGGAGTGGACGACCATGCAAATTTTTGGAGCCATCCCACCAATCGCATGGCCACTTGGCCATGGAGACTTCTGGGATGTGCCAAAAAGCCCCCTAAAACCTGCCCTAGCCCCCTAACCCCCTAACCCTAACCCTTGACTCCTTACCCATACGTCACAGACTGTCTTCTTAGTGGGTCAGAGAGGCACCCAGAGGTGCAACCCAATAGCCCACCGTAACCTTACCCGTCACTAGCCTAACCCTAGTCCTTGCACTAACCCACCTTAACCCTAAGCCAGATCTACTTGCATTGCACTACACGCAAGTACGATTCTCATCTTTGTGGGACATGGCAGGTGCGACCCAGTCTTCACGGTTCTCCTTGACGGAGGGTCGTACCAGTAGACTGGTCTCACTGTCTGCAACTGGTATGCATATCCATATATATGGTTATGCATGCCATTTTGCAGCAGCAGGTGAGGAGGGGAGACCCCCATGTTGAGGGGTCTCTTGGAGCCTGCTGCTGTCCCTTCCTAGTGGGTGAGGATAGGAGGCACCTACGGGTGCCTCCAGGAGCCCGCTTTCCCTTTATAGTGGGCCAGAGGAGGCATCCACCCTACAGAGGTGCCTCCAGGAGCCTGCTACCCCCCCAAAAAAACCCAGTACTAACGAAAATGAAAAAACAAAAAAACGAACCAACTGATTTTTGCGAATTTTCGCGAAAAACGGAAACGAGCCGAAACGGGCTGCCTCCAACACACAACTCGAAAACGTCATTTTCCCTAGTCGTGCCCATCTCTAATGAAGAGTTATGGAATTTAACTATTAATGATAAACTGACTTGTGACATTAAAATTAGGAAAGGGCTGAGTAAGTCTAATGACTTTAATGGAATATGGGATAAATTGCTGGTTTATGTATTTCAAAAAGGTAAAGGGTACACACCTGGAGAAGACTCAATGTATTTCTGGAGAGAAATGGACTGGTCAATAACATGAAAGTTGTAATTTTGTTTAAGTCCCAAGGGGGGTGGGTGGGTAGCACTAGGTTTTTTGTCTTTATACCTGTTCTGTTATATTGTTGTGTGTTATTTTTCTTCCTTATGTTATTTTGCTCTTTATCTGTTCTTTATAAATTTGTAATAAAATATTAATTAAAAAAACCAACTGAATATTAGAAAATAGGTGGGAGTTTGACATCCTCATTAAAATTTTCCTTAGTGACCCATTTGGTTCTCAATGAATTACTTTCTTTCCATTCCCACAACCGTAGCCTATGCATGTACAACCATATGTAGATACTTTGTGTTGTGGATCCTCACCTTCCTTAGCTTACTTGAGAATGAGAAGAAACCCTCCTAATGGCAAATATAAAATATCCCAGTTGATTTAGTCCACCATAGAAGAATATCACTTGTCGTTATTGGCTGATTTGGGCAAATAGACTAGGAGAGCTTAGGAAGTCGTAACAACTGCTCTGCGGAATCTCCCCAATGGCCAGCCGAGGATTGGGCTGCCCATCCTATATATTTGTGTGCATGCCTACAACAGTGGTGCATGGTTAAACTGCAGTACTGCAGTGAAAACTCTGCTTTTGACCTGAGTTCAATCCTGGATTTGGAGAGACAGCTTAAGGTTGACTCAGCCTTCTATCCTTCTGAGGTGGCTTTCTTAAGTACCCAACTCACTGAGGTGGGGTGGGGCAATTTGTAGCCTGGATAAATAAACAGTAAATCATCCAGAGAGTGTTTTAAGCACTATGGGTGGTATATAAGCAGCACACTTTGCTTTCTTTGTGTGAGCCAGTTTCCAAAACAAAGGCAAAGCCCTATACATAAACCTGCTCTTTAGTTCCCAGCATGGAATTAATATAAAATCATTTTTTGGGAACTGTAGCCATATGATCTAACCATGAATACAAAATTCTTTCTTGAGAAATACCCTTTCTGAATCAGTAAACTGTCACGGGCAATGGAGCTTTTGACTTCTCAAGGACTCATCAGGAAAATCTGGAAACTCCATGTCCCCTTGTAAAGGGGACCCTCGGGACCATCACAGCCATCCCAATGTTTGTGGACTATCAGCTTCCCCTTCTACTCTGTAATTTTATGCTGTCATTGCCTGATGAATTGCTCTGGAGGATTTAAAAGCTAGCCTTGTTTGTTATGGTGGAATCAATGAAACTGATGTTAAGTGTTGATTTACCAACTCCTCATTGATTCAAGGGATCAGCTCTAGTTGGGATGAGCAATAGTATTTAAGCCCCGTGACCAATTTCCTGTAGAGCTGTTAAAACTAAACACCATATAATTTTACTTTCTATCAGTGTCAAAAATGTAAATTTAAAAAAAAGACTTTTGGGGAAACCTGTCTGGCTGCTATATCAACTGGGGAAGAGCCTGATCTTCTGAAGGTCCGGCTTTTCCTCTTCATCCTGTCACATGACTGAAAGTGTGGGATAGCAGTTCCCATGTACAAAGGTGATTTTTTAATGTGCAGTTCAGCCCCTAATGTACAGATCCCACCCCTCTTCTGTCTGAAAGCCTTTCAAGTGCTATCATATCTCCCTCAGTCTTCTTTTCTGAAGGCTAAACATACCCAGTCCTTTCAGTCTTTCCTCATAGGGCTTGGTTTGCAGTCCCCTAACCATCCTTGTTGCCCACCTCTTAACTTATTCTTTTTTCACAAGAATTTGACAGAGTGTTCTAGATCAGGCATGTCCAAACTTTGGCCCTCCAGATGTTTTGGACCGCAACTCCCACAGACCCTTGTCACTGGTAATATAAGCTTAGAATTCTGGAAGTTGTGATCCAAAACTTCAGGAGGGCTGAAGTTTGGGCATGCCTGTTCTAGATGAAGTCTAACCACTCCCAAATAGAGAGGAACAAGTACTTCACAGGATTTGTAGACTAAAATTAACGCAGACTAAAACAGCATTGACCTTTTTTGCAGCCACACCCTATGGTTGGTTCAGATTCGGCTTGTGATCTACAATTCCAAGATCCTTCTTAAATATAGTATTACTGAACCCAATCACTCCCTGCTCACACTTTCAGATTAACTCATTTTTTTTCTAGACATGGGAACAGTCTTCGACTATGTTTCAGTACTCTTCTTTTTTCCTTTTAGGCTATAAATAGGAGCTCATTCTCCTTACTATCAGTCATGCTGCTGCTGATAGAGAAAGACTAGCTTTAATAGATTTCACTCATAACAGAAAGATGAGCATGCCATTTAAACTCCAATCCTCAACTCTCAAATACTTTACTGCAAGAAGGCTCAAGAGTTATATGTTGCCACTTTTGGAAATGGTATCTATTTGATTTACAGATGTGACACCATCTTCTGATGTATTAGCTACCCTTAATAGTTTAGTGGTTGTTGTTGTTATGTGCTGTCAAGGTGTCTCTGATGTATACCAAAATTATGAATGAATGACTTCTAGAATGTCCTGTTGTCAACTTCCCTGACCAGCCCTTGGAAACCTTGATTTGGCTTCTTTTATTGAGCCAACCCATCTTATAATTAGTCTTCCTCTTTTCCATCTGCCTTAAACTTTTCCTAGATAGTTGTTGTGAGTTTTGTGGGCTGTATGGCCATGTTCTGGAATTTTTTTCTTCCTGACGTTTCACCAGATTCTGTGGCTGGCATCAGGTTCCTTGCCCTCTGAAGATGCTAGCCACAGAGTCTGGTGAAACATCAGGAAGAAAAACTTCCAGAACATGGCCAGACAGCTGAAAAAACTCACAACAACTATCAGATCCTGGCTGTGAAAGCCTTTGAGAATACATTAAACTTTTCCTACCATTATTGACTTTGCCAGAAAATCTTGTCTTCTCACAATGAAAGTCTCAGCTTCATCATTTTAGAAGTTTGGACTTGAATTAACCTAGGATCCACTCCCCCACCCCTTTCCAATGGATCACAGTATCCACAAATCATGTCTAAGGACTGTTTTTTACCCATAATGCTTGCACAAACTAACATGGCCACCTCTTCAGTATCTGCGGATTTCATCACCAAAATACTTTGGAGGAAAACAGAAGCAGCCCATAAGAATAATTATATTGTTGCTCGTGAAATTCATCTTCAGCTACCCATCACTGTGATAACTGCATTTACTCATTTACATTCAGAGAGAGTTGGGGCTGTTGCGGTGTGTGTGTGTGTGTGTGTGTGTGTGTGTGTGTGTGTGTGTGTGTGTGTGTGTGTGTGAACCAAACCAGATAATTAAAATGGCCTGAGACTTTGACCTAAAAACTTATTACCACATCACTTACCTTGAATCTTGGAGAAACATGATATCTATTCTCATAGCTGCCTATGCATAAGATAGTTCATATCAAATATATTTTTCTTTATTGGCAAGTTCTAAAACTTTGTGGCCATGTGTGCGTGGAGGAGGAGTGAAAATGCTGACACCTTGTTAACCACAGTGAGATGAACACCACCACAGCAATTCACTTGCCGCTTTCCAATTACTTTTGTAGCGATTGTTATGATTTTTTTATGGCAAGGATTATATTCCAACCAGTTTCTGATTTTCAGTTTTATATCCCAGTCTTTGCAGTCAGCTGGAGTCTGCTTACAAATTGATTGCACCATTCATGAGAATGGTCAGGAAGCTGACACATCTCATTACACCTGCGAGTTACCACTGAGAAAAAGTAAGGGGCCTGCTACATACAGTACCTATTGGCAAAATAGTGTCAATAACAATATAATGGTTGGATTAGGATCATAGAATAGTTTGTCGCAGATCTTTTCCCCCACCCCCACTGTCCCCATCTTAGAACTGAAGAGCTGGCTCATCCCACCTTTGTCAAGGAGGCACAGTGGGGAATTGAACCCCCAACTTGAGATGGGGATGAGCCGCATAAAATAATAGCTTGCCATTGTTCGTGGTTTGTCGATGTTGACGAACCACAAAGCACAAATCCCTCCCATGAACCTACAAACCCACACATTGGTTTGTTGGTTTTAGACCCCCATGGTGGTTTAAAAAGAAGAAGAGGTGTCTCCCTCCCCCTACAAGCTGCCTCTCCTGCCCCCTTACCACTGGTTGTGTTGTCTTTCAGGTGGTTCCATCTGTGCAAGTGCCTGCCCCACAGATGAGAGGCAGGCACTCCCCCCACCCCGTTATCCCTTTCATAGCTGAGCTTTAGTTTATTTATTTCTTAATTATTCCATTTGACACTGAAATCAGAATTAAAATCGAGTCAAACCTTTCAAAATGACCACCAGGCTATGGAAGGGCCTTAATGCTTCTGTGCTAAAATATTTACAGTGGTACCTTGTATAAAGGAATTAATTCGTTCCAAATGAAATTATGTTAAGCAAATTTTCCTTTATACAAATTTCCCATAGGAATGCATTGAAAACGGAGTAATCCCTAATCGCGACCATTTTTATGTTGTATGGATTTGCGCCATAGGCAGTTCTGTTAAGCAAATTTCCCCTATCTCCGGAATGTTTTATGCTGTACAGATTTTATGTTATACAACAAGCCATTTGCTATACAAGGGTCCACTGTAATTAGTTAAAGATACAAACAATAATTATGCGACCATGACTAGCATTATTGTGCTTTTCTTCTTTTTACATCTTGTGCTGGGTGTGTGTTTTAAAGATATTTTTACCTAAAGTTACTGACTGTACGTTTAAAGCTAGTGTCATCCCATTAGCACAAGCCCTTAAACTTGAAACGGCACATCAAGTCCTAGTCTGTTTACTGCATTGCACTGGTTACCAGGTTCCAAGGCAGTTTACATTAAGTTATTGTCCATAATTTCACTGGTGCTCCTATAAGATTTGCACAACAAACTGACAAATCGGCTTTGATGGCACAGCCCCCCCCCACGTTACCCCTTTCATAGCTGAGATACAGGTACTTGCTTTTGCAGGGGCCGGCTCTGGGAAAGGATCTGTCCCTCCTGAATGCAATGGTGGGGAATCATGGGGTCCACTGCTTGGAGTCCTTCTCAAAGGGAAAATATTTTAAATAAATAAATAAATAAATAAATAAATAAATAAATAAATAAATAAATAAATAAATAAATAAATTTTAGTTCAGTAAGGCATACCCAGTCAGGAAGCTATTAGTCAGGTCTTTAATTTTTTTTATATCCCTGTTGACTACTATTATTGTTTTATTATTATTTATACAGCTTATAGGCCGCCCACTACCTGAAGGTCTCTGGGAGGCTTACCATTCAAAATTAAAATGAACACAATTAAAACATTAAAATACAATGCAATGCAATGCAAGTAAAATACATTAAAAACAATACACTAAAATTGTCACTAGGACCCACAATCTATGTTGTATCAGTTAAAAAACTTCTGGAACAGGAAGCTTTTCACCTGGTGCCAAAATGTCATCAACGTCGGCGCCAGGCAGATCTCACTTGGGAGGGCATTCCATAGCCTGTATCTTCTTAGTGTGGTGTGTTGCATATCTATTTTACTGAGAAAACTGTATTTTGATGTGTGATCTCAGGATTGTAGTGCTAAGATGGTATCCAGGAATAAATCTCTGTAATTATATGTATTTTTCCTGGCTTCCCCATAACCCAGATCCATATGCTGACTTCACATTTCCGTAACCATGATAATTGTCCCCGTTTGGGAAAGGCTTTTGCCATTTTTCAAGCTAGTTCCGTTATTTTTGTTCTAAAGCAGAGATGTGCATAAAAACATCCATTAAATGACAGTGGCAACAATTTGAATTAGAAGTCCTGTAATTATTGTGAGCCTCTCTTCTAGAAATGGCAAATTGTTGGCTGCTGTGCAGACCGGATAATCTCCAGCTGTGGGAATGGTGCAAATATGTGCTCTGACTTCCTCTCCCACTTTGCCCAGTTTATTTTTTTCTGTTTATATAGACAGCGGAAAATGACTCAGTTTGTGTTCTATAGCCAGCAATTAACACCACACAACAGCTGCTAAATGGGGTAATTGCCTGTTGTTATCCTCATGGAATTTAATTCAAATGTTAATTGCTCTCCATGCACGGCTCATAAACCTACTGAGAGACCAGGTAAGATCTGATGGAGAGGCATCCATAGGAAACCATTGCAACATTTTGGCCTGTCTGACCAATAGTTTTATTATTGCTACTGGATAAACTGGGGGTGGGGATGGTACGAGGCACCATAACATCATGACATGAATAATCTAAATGTTACTCCCGAAATGAACCTATGGTTTATTCCTTTGTAAGAAATAAAATATGGGGTCAGTTAAATTTAATTAATATATTTATTTATTTTTCTTGTGTTTTTTCTGGACCTCTGCACATCTAACAAGTATTCATTCATTCATTCATTCATTCATTCATTCATTCATTCATTCATTTATTATATAGCTTGTATGCCTCCCACTACCCAAACGTCTCTGGGCAGCTCACAATCAAAGTAAACAATTCAGACAATTAAAACATCAAATTGCAATAAGATTAAAACAATAAAACTTTTAAATACAATAAATACCATATATTAAAATACTACACTAAAATCGCCATCAGGACCCACAATAATCAGTTAAAAAGACTTCTTGAACAGGAATGATTTTATTTGGCGCCGGAATATCATCAATGTTGGTGCCCGGCGGGTCTCGTTTGGGAGGGCATGCCATAATCTGGGGGCAGCTGCCGAAAAGGCCCTGTTCCTACAAGCCATCCCTTTCAACTCCTTGAGGGATGGCTCTTTCAGGAGGGCCCCCTGTCTAGAACTAACCAAGAAATAAAAATGAAGAAGTTCATAAGATGGGTTGAGAACAGTGAAGGAAGCACGCAGAAGGAAGTGGCTTTAAGAAAACCAGTGTATTCTTGACAAAAATATATGTAATATGTATTTTGAAGATGGTCCAGTGATTGCAACTGGTACAGAACTGGGCTGAGCGGTTTGTGAGTGGTGCCACCACGTCGACTCATATTATGCCAGTTCTGAAAAATTTACACTGGCTGTCAGTTGCTGCCCAGAACCAATTCAAAGTGCTTATGTTTACATATAAAGTCCTAAACCTGGCTTTTCGGTGCCAGGCAAAGACCTTCCTGTTGAGCCAGCATTTTAATTAGATAGCGTTCTTTTTAGCTGGGTACATGAGCAGCAGGATTTTATCATTTGTATATTGATTTTTTAAACTGTGTGTTAGTTTGATGGTTTTAATGTGTTTTATAGTTTTAATATATGTATAGTAGAGACGGGCATGAAACAAAAAAAATTGTTTTTGTGTTTTTTCATTTTGTTACGTAACAAAATGACAAACAAATTTTGTCTCCAAAATAAAATGAAATGAACAGAAACACCGGAAATTTTGTTGTGCGTTTCATTTTCATTACGGCAATACAGTGAACTGCTTTAAATGCTAAAAAAAACACAAAAAAATGAAATAAATGGTAACAAAACAGTAACAAAATGAACAAAAATGAAAACAATTTTTTGCAAAAATTCACAAAAAAAGAAACGAACCGAAACGGACCCTCTAAACGACAAACAACAAACGAAATGCCATTTTTTATTTGTGCCTATCTCTAATGTATAGTATGCTGCCCATAGATCAGTTGGTAGTGGGGCAGTTAATTTTTATAAACAAACAAACAAGCCACCCAGCAGCCAGCCAGACAAGTAGGTAGAAATACTATCAGATCCTGCCAGCTTCTGGAAAACTCCTTTAACATTTTGGAAGAGCAAATGGAGTGCTCTAGCCTCTATGGATGAAGAGAAGCTCACACTTCCCAGCCAAAAACTGTATTAGAAATTAGGCATGCGGAGAAGTAAAAGGAGGACCCTTTTGGAGAGTCTTTTGAAAAGTTCTCATTGAAGATCTGGAAGAAAGCTGATTCAAGATCAAAGACATTTGGAGTCAAAGAAAAAGCACAATAAATCTCCTTTTGGAGGCCTGGCTGATTTGTTGATGGCCGTGAACCTGATGATGGGTCTCCTTGCTTGGGGTGTTGGTCTATGTTCCCTTCCTGCTCTCCCTTTGCACCCCCAGACCTGAAATAAAGAGGCCAGACAAGTGATTGGGTTTTGAAATTTGGTTACAACTTTATTAACAATAATTATTAATAAACCATCATAAAAAGGGGGCCTACCGTAGTGCAATTCAACATTTGCCTGTCTTCTTAATATCAGGCCCTTCAGTCCTAGGTGAGTTCATTCTGGGAACCTGCTATAAGTTTACATCGGCTGATTTTCCAATTCAGTTTTATCCCCTACTGGAATTGGGCAGCCAAGGGGCAAATTGACAAGAACTGGAACTTATTAACTGTAGCTACTATCTAACTAATTTGCTATTAAAGGATGCCCTCTTCTCCTTACTGGGACTATAGCATGAACTCACCCTGCAAACAAATTGCACTACCTGCCAGTTGTGATTGATTGCATGGAGCCTGCCTATCAAGCAATGACAATGGGGTGGGTGAAAACTCACCACCAGTCCTGTGCCCATCAGAATGGTGGTCAAAAGTTCCCATCTGGCCCCAAAGTGACCAGATAACCTCATTCTCATTACTACTATGGGTGGATGGGTGGGGTGCGAAAGCGGGGAAGATGGAGGATCTGGGGACGGGTGCCACTTAAGTACAGTGAAACCTTGACTTACGTCATTAATCCGTTCTGGAGGTCTAGACATAAGTCAAACATGCCTTAAGTCAAACAAACTTTTCCCATAGCAAGTAATGAGAAAGTGGATTAATCCATTACAGACAATGAAAAGACCCCTGAAAACAGCAATTTAACACAAATTCGACTGGGATAGGAGATTTCTTCTGTGGATGTAAATGAAATGTCTCTTCAAAGAGAGGAGGAGGCAGTGGAATTATAGTCCACAAGTTATACACCTCCACTTTTTAATGTTCATAGCAACAATGTCTAACATTTAAGTTTTACTGATTTTTAACCTGACGTTCCAAGTTCCAACCCTATGCTTACCATTAGAGTGCCATAACTGTACAGCTCCCCAACTAAAATGCTTCCATTGTGGACCAGACTTCTGCAGCCATATTTTTTCCATGACTGAGCCGACTGTCTAACCAGCGAGGCCAGCCCTGAGCTCCCGGCCCTTCTCCTCCTCCGGCGGCAGCAGCAGCTTCGGAGAGGCCGAGGATCATCTCCAGGTGCTCAGAGCTGGCCTCACCGAAGCCGCCGCTGCCGGAGGAGAGTAGAAGACAGGAGCAGTTTGGAGGTGGCAGCCGCGATGCTGGGTCATAGCTGCCGCCCGATTCCAGGGCCTTGCGCCGGGGCTCTGAGCTGTAAGTCAAAGCCCGTGGCGCAAGTCAAACAGGCCTCTTCTTACTGCAAGTCAAATATGCTGTAAGTCAAGCGACATGTAAGTCAAGGTTCCACTGTACATTGGTAAGCCTGCACAGCACCCACGGTCACCTGGGTCCTGCCTCCGTTCGACTCAGGCTTACAAAATGGCCCCAATTAGGGACCGTTAGTCCTTTGGAGCCACCGTTGTATATTGACTTGAAAGATTCCTCAGTTACAACCTTGGATTATGATTGCTACTGGACTTTCTGAAATCGCAACACTTGCAGGCTTTACACATTAATCAACAAGAGTTTTTGGCATAATGTATAAAGCACAAATTGATCCCCCTCCCCAGAAATTCTTTAGCATACACCAGTAGACAATAAATAATTTGCATTTATGATCCAGTATCTGGGCTTCTTGTGGAAATTATCTCACCATTCCTGCAGTAGAGAAGTGGAAGGAATAAATAGGATTTTCCCAATATACTAGTGGTATAATCACTTGTCAAAATTTACCTTCAGAAACTTTTTTTTGAGAGCAAAAGTTCAAAATGGAGAGTAATTTGTAACCAAAGCTGATTCTAGAGTTTGCTTTATTTTTTAACATCCCAGGCAGTCATACCAAATATAGGGGTAATATTTCATCAGAAATTGTGCTGACATATAACAAAATGGCACAGCAAATAGCAGTAAGAGGAAATTCCCATCCCTTGCACTAAAAAGTTGAAGCTGCAACTAGAATCTACACAAATAATCCTTCTAACAATCACAAATTTATTTTCCCCCAAGAAGTTTAAATGAATAGGACACACCGAAATGGGCAGGAATGGAGTATAATACAGCCTCTATGGAATAATGATAATAGTAATCTTAGAACCGCAGAGTCGGGAGAGATCCTATGAATCACAGAGACCAGAACTTGTCAAGGAGTCATAGAGGGGAATTGAACTCCTAATCTCTAGCTCTACAGCCAGAGACCTAAACAACTACGCTATTCAGTAAGGAAAAAAATAACTTTCGAGATCTTTATTCTGCAAATATGTTAATGCAAAGATTTGACCACTTTAGGCTTTGCCCTCCCATGCCCGAATGAGAGATGTGATTTGTGATGGGGTTAAATGGGCCACACTTTAATAATACAGTAGAACCCCCGTATCTGCTGGGGATTGGTTCCATGCCTTCTCATGGATAATGAAAACTGTGGATAAGAGAGAACGCCTGCCCACCCACCTCCAAACTGCTGTTTCCTGGCAGTAGCTTGCTTTATGACTGTTGTTTTGAAACAGTAGCTTGCTTTATGGCTGCTGTTTGTGACCGTAGCTTGCTTTAGAGATACTATTTGTGACAATAGCTTACTTTACAGCTGCTGTTTGTGACAATAGCTTACTTTGTGGTTGCTGAATCATTTAATTTTTTTTCCTCTGCAAAACATGGATAACTGAATCAGTGGATAATGAATCAGTGGATATGGGGGTCCTACTGTATAAGGCAACTTTAAACTAACAGAAGAGGAGCTAAGGTAGTACGGAGTAATGGTTGGGCCACCGAAGTCGCCTGAGACCTCCCCAACTGCCATATGATATTATTCGGGTGAGTCAACTCCCCCCATTAGTGCCATCTCACAGAAAGCGCACAGGGGCCAGCAATATGTCCTAAGGCCCCCCAGGCTTCCAAGCTCCATCAACTTGCAACTCTTGGCCCGGGGGGTATTCCAAACACATCCTTCCCCATGACACTGTAATCGCCCGATCCGCAGCGTCATAAGGTTGGATGGGCCAGAATGACATTAACAGACCTTGACTTGCCGACTTTGGCCTCAGTACTATCTGCCAAGTGTGACCGGGGCTCATAGCACAAAACCTGAGAAATAACCTATTTAAACCTACAAAACCCAACAAGTCCCCCAACCAGTGTAGGATAGGCGAAAAAACACCCATCGCCTAACAGCCAATTCTGTTGATGAGGGTAAAAAATTCCTATCCGGCCCCAACAGGCCACCAGGCAAGCTCCCACTGGTTATAGGGTGGGTGGGTGGGATCCGTGGGAGATGAGAGGCTGATCTTGGATGGGGGAAGGCTTAAATATCCTTCTCCCAGCCCTCCCTCCCTCCCACGAGACTTACTTGGTCTCGCGTCTCCCTCCAGCCATGAGCCAAAGTCACCTTGCCCTCCGGTTCGAACCCAGCTGAGTGGTTATTTCTCAGCGGAAGACTGTGAGGACTGTGTAAAGAGTGTGGGCTTTAACAGCCAGATAGCAGTGCTAAATAAAGACGCAACACAGCGGTGACTCCCATCACCAAGAACTGTATGTACAAAATATATACAAGTCCAGCAAAAACAGAATCGGCAGGCATATACCTCGTTAGCTAGACAGACAGTCCAGTAGTCCAAACTTTCCAGGATCCAAACTGACAGAGTAACGAGCTGCTTCTTCCAACCACGTCCCACACCATACTGAACAACTCTCTTGCTTTTATGTATGTGTCTGATGCAATCATTACTCAGCAAATTGACAACTGAGCATGATCAAACTGTCACCTGACTTGACTAGTTGCCAGAATATAATTACACAGGTGTGTAGCCCACTCTGCCTTGCATCATTCCCAAATTGCATCATAACTTGCAATAGGAGAATTCCATTTTGTACAATCCTTAACAGAACGGACCTTTGGCTAGTCTTTATCAGTTATAAATTAATTGTAAGCTAATGAAAAGAGCATCAATCAAGACAGTTCCTATATCCAGATGGGACATACTGTTTACCCCTCTGCTAAACAAGAGGGGATTTAAATGACTGGATTATTTTTTTCTTTCATTGTTACTGGAGCATGTTTCTTAATAACTGAAATAAAGGCATATATCCAGAATATACAGAGAGAAAAATCAGACACCTGAAACAACATTGCCTTTTTAAAACAAAGAATAGGAAAGAGGATTCTTCAATGCTGGATGTTGTGCTTTCTTATGGATGGAAATATGAAAGCTTGAAAAATGTAGGATTGTTTGAATTAGAATTTTGTTATCCCATAAAAAAATACTTGAGTCATACTAGTTGGGATTTAGAAGATGTAGTCGTGTTAGTCTGTGCTAGCATTTCAGGCTAAAAACAAACAAAAAATAAAGATGACAAAGTTTAAAAATAAAGAGGAAAAAATATAGACTAAATGTGATATTTAGAGATGGGCACGACTTAGCGGAATTCCCGTTTCCGTTTCCGTTACTCGTTTCTGTTACTCAACAGAAACGGTAACGGGAATTACTCCGCCAGAACTTGAACTCGAACCGACTAAAGAATAATTGGGTCTGATTTGTCGTGGTCGTTCCTGGCATCGCGGCCATCCCGCGATGCCAAGCGGCACAGAAAAAAGTTTTAAAAAGTTTAAAAAAAAAAACGGTTCCCGGCCAAAAAGCAGGTGGAAATATGCCTGCCTGAGGGCACCTACCAGAGAGAGGGGTGGTTTCTGGGGGGGGGCCTCCCCCCTCCTCCTGTCCCTCCTGTCCCTGGGCTGCGCTGGGGGCGAGCATCCTCGTCGTCCCGCCAAAGTCGCCGGATTGCTTGCCGCAATTAAAGCGGAAGCGGCACAGAAAAAAAGTTTTAAACCCCCCCCCC
>JAHTLZ010000007.1:38595771-38612101 GCA_023846285.1 Phrynocephalus versicolor | reverse complement strand
AGTGAGGGCTCAGGGCACCTACCGGAGGGGTGGTTTCTGGAGGGGGGGTCCCCGGCCTCCCTCCCTCTCCTGTCCTGGGCAGCCGGACTCGAGTCCCCATGCCATGCGGTGCGGGCGGGGAATCCAAAATGGGGCGGCGACCGCAATATTTTTTTGAAATCATGGTCCAAAAACACACAACAAGAACCACAGAAACATGCGAAAATTGCTATTATAAAACTGCCAGAATTTTTACAGTAGCAGTGGGTTTTTCTTGCAACAAAATGTCTCCTCCCCTGTCCTCTCTCAGTCTCCATTGATTTTATTTTATTTCATTTTCTTTACACCTGCGCAATGATGGGCTGGCCAAGTGGCCACGTGGGAGTGACCATGCAAATTTTTGGAGCCATCATGGGTACTTGGCCACTGAGACTTCTGGGATGTGCCAAAAAGCCCACTAAACCCTGCCCTAGCCCCCTAACCCTAACCCTAATCCTTGATTCCTTACCCATACGCCACAGTACACTGTCCTCTTAGTGGGTCAGAGAGGCACCCAGAGGTGCACCCCAATAGTCACCCTAACCTCACCAGTAACTAGCCTAACCCTAGCCCTTGCACTAAGCTGCTGTCCCCTAAGCCAGATCTACTTGCATTGCACTACACGCAAGTACGATTCCCTTCTTTGTGAGACACAGCGGGTGCGACCCAGTCTTGACTCAGGGTTCTCCTGGACGGACGGTCATGCACCAGTGCACTGGTCTCACTAGTCTGCAACTGGTATGCATATCCATATGGATGTGCATGCCCTTTTGCAGCAGCAGGTGAGGAGAGGAGACCCCCATGCCATGAGGGGTCTCCAGGAGCCTGCTTTCCCTTCCTACTGGGTGAGGATAGGAGGCACCCACGGGTGCCTCCAGGAGCCCGCTTCCCTTTATAGCGGGCCAGCGGAGGCACCCACCCCCCAAAAAAAGAGGTGCCTCCAGGAGCCCGCTACCCCCCAAAACAGTTTAATGACAGACGAAAAAACGAAAAATGAAACAACTATTTTTTGCAAAGTTTCGCGAAAAACAGAAACGAGCCGACACGGGCTGCCTCCGACACACGACAACTTGAAAACGTCATTTTCCCTAGTCGTGCCCATCTCTAGCGATATTTTAATGTGAGCATTCAAGATGTGCTGGATGCATTCATAAGAACATAAGAAGAGCCATGCTGAATCAGGCCAAAGGCACATCTAGTCCAGCTTCCTGTATCTCACAGTGGCCCCACCAGATGCATCTGGGAATGCACAAGGCTAGATATCTGTCTCCTGATAGCACTCCCCTGCATCTGGCCCTTGAAGTACCCTGGTTTTAAGACTGGAGATTACTTGAAACAAAAAACAGGTCCCAATGTGAGAATTTGCAATCAGTGCAGTTGTTTAAATACTGGACCATGGTCAAGGAGACTCAGATTCAAACCCCTGCTCTGGCACAAAACTCTGAAGCCATCCTTGAGCTTACCAGTTTCCTTCAGCCTAGCTTATTTCAATGGCTTGTCATGAACAAAAAACAGGAAGAGGTGTAGTCTGAGGACAATTGGAGAGATGTTTTGGAGGCATAGTTTGGTGCTGGGCAAGGGCCAAAGGCAACAAAGTAAGAACAAGAATTCTGGCATATTTTAGTTTAAAGACTGATTGTCAGTAACTAAGCCTTAGAAGAGTAATTTAAATCATTTGGAAATGGGGGTATTGGACAAAAATGGGGACTGGGAAGGGACCCTTAATGGAGAAGAACACTTAATGGAGAAGGGACCCTTAATGGAGAAGAACACTGGGGATCTAGGAGATATCTCAGTCTCAGTGACTAGAGATACCCCCACCCCAACTGTAGATTACAATCTTATATTTTTATGACCTTCCCATTTCACTTATGCCATTATTGACAAGAGTGTTTCCTCTTCAAATGCTATAACTCTACCCATGAGAACTTTGTTGCCACCAGAGTCTAATCACCAGATGGTATAGAATGACTCTTTGTAGACTTTTTCCTCTCCTTTCCTAAGCTGGAGGCACCTTGCAAGGACTGCTGAGTCAGAGCTCACCCGCAATGTACTTCTGGTAGAATCTTAATTTTGTCATAATTACTTTGCGGGCCCCCAGATTTACCATAAAATAAAATTCATACAGCAGAACTAATCTAATGACTGGAAATGTTGAGTTCCCTTGGTCCTGTTATTATCTCATATGGGGTTGACAGTAAAACCAGTGAAGCTTTCCTTTGCCCTTCCCTAAGAAGCTCTCAAATTGCTAGGGGTTTGTTAATCAAAGGCAGAGGACAAATGCTCACACACAAGTCAATTTATCCTCCTTCTCATAAGAACATAAGAAGAGCCATGCTGGATCAGGCCAAAGGCACATCCAGTCTGGCTTCCTGTATCTCACAGTGGCCCCACCAAATGTATCTGGGAGCGCACAAGACTAGATATCTTGTCTTCTGATACCACTCCACTGCATCTGGCCCTTGAAATACCCCAGTTTTAAGCCTGGAGATGACACAGCTCCATCATGGTTTGTAACCTATGATGGACTTTTCCTCCAGGAATCTGTCCAATCCCCTTTTGAAGGCATCCAGGCCAGATGCCTGGTTGGAGTGCCTTGGACCAGGTGTTCGACTCTGCACTTTGCATCCTGGAAGAGGGGCCCACCAATTTCCCACAGAATATACGTGGCTGATGAGTAGAGATAGGCACGACTCAGAAAAAAATTTTCGTTTTCGTTTTCGTTTTCGGCTAGGGTGCGTTTCATTTCGTTTCCGTTTTCGTGAGCTAATTTCAATTTTTTTGTTTTCATTTCGTTACATAATGAAAACGAAAAAACGAAAATGAAAACGAAAATTTTCTCCCCATTTAGCTCCATTATGTGTTTTTCCAGTAACGAAAAACGAAAATTGGCTCAAAATTAGTCGTTTCGTTTCCATTTTCGGTCCATTTTTGAACCGTTTTTCGTTTTCGTTTTCGTTACGTAACGGAAACGAAAAAACGAAAACGAAAACGAAAACGAAAATACCGCTAAGTCGTGCCCATCTCTACTGATGAGGTTACACACAATGCCAGCAGAGTGGCCTTGGGCAAGCTGTACAACCCCAAAGTGCCACCAGAAAGAGGGACTGGTAAGCCAGTCCTGTACAGTTTATCTCTAGAAAACCATGGGTGGTTCACCTTAACTCAGAACTGGCTTATCAGATCAGCACATAAAAACCCTTGAGTGTTATTATTTAATGGAAAAGGCAGACAAAAACCACCAACCAACCAACTAACCAACCGATCAGTGATAGCTTCTGGAAGAAGCAGGGCAGCACACAGTGACATGAGCGCAAGGCATAACATATGAGTATTATCTAAACCAAAGGGAGAGAACTCAACTGGGGGATGTCACTCTCAGTGGCTGCCATGTTTTCCCCTCCTCCCATAATGCATAGTTCCATCTTGGCTGGTATATGTGTTGGCCAGTAATGCCTGATTTATTCCTGTGTGTCCATCACTTTATCACTCATCCCTTGATTTCTCAGCTGAAATCCACTTTAAAATGGATTTCCTTCCACTGGGAAAAAAAAAAGCCTAACCGGGATGATAAGAAATGTCTTGCTGTGGTGGATTTTGCTTTAAAAAAGATTGACATGTGGGAATGAGTAGCTGATTGTTACATGGCAGGGAAAACAACTACGATAAAGACAATTTCCCACAACTCAATAATACAAACCAGCCTCTCTCTCCTTTTCTTTCACTCATGTTAAATGAATACATTGGAAGACAAATTAGAGTGCATTAAGGACCACAGTGATTAATGCTGACAAGCATATGTAGCCGTCTCATTACTTTGGAAGCATAGATTGGATTACATTAAGCAAAGGATTTAAAGCTGGCAATGCATTTATGGATCTGATACCAGGTAATAGGACAGAGAGAGACACAGAAGGAGAATGGGGATTAAAATGACTGCTCGGGAAAGGCTGAACAGTGCACTTAGTTGGCAAGCAAAATGTGGCCATTGGATTTATTTGATACTGGAAGGTCCTGTTGCAACAGCTAACCATTCAGAATGCCAGGAAATGGCCCCATATTGCTGCATAATATTGCACTCAGGTTGCTAGCAGGAGAAAAGGATGCCAAGCTGTACATAGCAAAGAGCAGCCTGAATGTTGACGACATGAATGGCAGCACTCAAGAAGGTCTATAGGAAACACCCTTCTGCTCACACACAATCACAATGTGAAAGGGAAAACCTCAGAAGCTTTTTTCTTTTCCCATCAGTTAACCACTTCTCCCCCAAACACAACACCATTGCCAGGGCTGCTTTCCCAACAAGAACAAACAGAAATGGCTTTGTTCAAAATCAGTATTAGAGCCCTTGAGGCCTGGATTCCTTCGAAATAAAAAAAGGGAGTTGATACTAATCATTATATGTCAAGATAAGCAGCTTTAGTCTTTTCATAGGACTGTATTTGATCTGTTTAAAATCTGGAACCTCAGAAGGTATTTGATGTCTGCATGGGGGGGGGTCGGGGTTTTTAAACAGTTTTACTTTTAAAAAAATTATAACTAGAAAATCGTTCCCCAAATGTCCCCAAATTTGGCACAGACCAAGAGAAGTCTATCAGCTACATCTCTGCCAAATTTGGTGCTGATTACTGATGGACACGAAACAAAAAAATGGTGTTTTGGTTTTTCATTTGTCGTTGAGAGGTCTGTTTTGGTTCATTTTTGTTTTTCGTGAATTTTTGGAAAAATTTCGTTACCATTTTTCGTTTTTTTTGTTTGTTGTTTCTACCCGCTTTTTGCATGATTTTTAAAGCATTTCCTTGTGCAGACATCCCCCAATGCCCCAGACCAGAGGGAAAACACTAAAAAAAAAAAGGATGCTGGCAGAGACACAGTATAGACTAGGTACGCAGGGAGGCTGCAAAGGCAGCGGCGGGCATTGCCCAGGGTGCAAGGCAGCCACAGAGTGACTGCACTGCGGGGCGAGGGAGGGTACTCACCGAGAGGTACGCAGTACGCATCCACACAGGGAGGCTGCAGGACTGAAGCTAGAGTTGCAGAGACAGCAATCCCACCCTAACTCCCACCGGAGACTGCAAGGAGGACAGGGGCTGCCAGAGCTGTTTATGCCCTCTGTGGCTGCCAGACCTGCCCAGTCTGCAACCTGGGCATGCTATTGGTTGAACATGATGCCATCACATGGCTTGCCTCCATTTTGTGGCTGGTGGCGACATCCATTTTAAAGGGAAAAGAAAAATACATCACAATGGGAGAAGACAAAAACAAACGTTTTAAGGACCCCAACCCCCTGGTAGGTAATAATTTCAAATAATTATCACATTATCGCTGCATTTTTACAGATGTCCAGGGTGTTTTAATACCCAAGAAATCAATCAATATTAGGCATCTGGGAGCCATTTTGGGTTGATGTCCCCTAACTCCCCATAAAGGGAAAAATACAGCGATCTGAGAAAAGACATAAACGCACCTTTTAAGGACCCCACCCCCGGTAGGTATTATCAGACAATATAAATAATTATCGCTGCATTTTTACGGATGTCCAGGGTGTTTTTTAATATTTAAAACAGCTCATTTCATTGTGCGTCGTCATTAACGGAAACGAAACGTAACAACCACAATTTTCGTGGTTCTGTTCGTTTCGTTGCATTTTCATCACAATTTTCATTTGTCATTTCATTACGTAACAGAACGACTAACGAATAACGGAAACGAAAAAATGTTCGTTCCGTGCCCATCTCTAGTGCTGATCAAATTTATACATTTTTTGTTTGTGGTGGTCTAATTTTTTGAATTGCTTTATGGGATGCTGATTTGGGCTGTTGCACAATATCTGTTACTATAGGTATATGCCCGTGCATGAGTCTTGAAAGTTAATATTAGAGATGGGCACAAACCTGGTTCAGAAGTCCATCGGTTCATGCTGGTTCATCAGTGTGGCACCACCATGTGCCACATGTTCCTCCTTCCTCCCCACCCCTGCCACACCTCCTCATTTAAGTGCACAACCCTAGTTATTGGTCATAATGGCTGCATGGATCTTCTTTAGTGGTGTACTGTGGAATACCAGTTGCACGACATGGTGAAGGGATGACAAGGTGGTTCTGTCCATTTTCATTTAGTATACGTTGACTTCTGGCACAAAGTAACGCACAAATCTGGACATTATTAACAAGGTGTTGTCATTCCCTCTTTCTCTTCTCCATTTTTACATTCTGTTGCCTTTAAAGCATTTACTTAAACTATAGAACTTAAGATATTACCTGAGCACCCAGTGACTAATGCACATCTCCTTGCTCTGCTGTGTGGCTATCTTGGGTTACTAACAACAGCTCCTGCTTGGGTAGTGATTCAGCACTTATACTAATAGCCAACCATTAGAACTCAAGTTCAGGAAGTGGTCTAATTTACTTTTGAAACCATCTCAGCTAGTGTTCAACTGTGGAATGAGGTTTTGCACGGGCAGTTCTTCCCAATTTCCCTGGAACTCTCCTTCGGCCAAGTGTCTGTTGCCAAGGTTGCTTGAACAGCTTGCCGTATCACTGTTGTCCTTTTACGGGTCAACACATAGTTTATCAATGGAGGTTGTCTTCATTCTAATGGCAGGTCCTGATGGAGCTCTGACAAAACTGAAACAAAGCCCTCCATCCAAAAGCTCTTTTCTTGGCCAAGCGAATCAGGCTGTCTGGATTTTGCAGCATTTGTTTTTCGGTAGCATTAGCCTTTGTACACAGTTATGGATCTGTTATGCTGAGGTACATCCATCGTTCTTCCTTGTCTAGTTTCATTGAATAGGGGAGATGTCTTAGTGGGGATGGTGGCTCAGTGGGCTAGAGCACTGAAAATTGTCATTGAGATTTTTGTGTCTCAGGCCGGCCAAACTTTCCAAAAGAGTCAGCTCAAAAACAATGGATCTGTCTAGCGGACCCCACCACTAAGCAGGACAAATGCTAAAGAAGAAGAAAGAAGTAGTCATTGAGAGTCATAGTATTGAAACATTGAATGATTGAGACATTTATCGTTCTCGGGAGGAATTCTACAAGAAAATGTCTCTGCCAACCTTCCATAACAGAGTGTAGAATTTCAACTGGGTCTAAACTTATGCAGGCCATAGTATAAACCAGGAGCAAGAAAACCCCAGAGGTCTTCAGGCCTTGGACTTTGGAATGCTGCAACTCCTCCTAAGATTACCACCCTCAACAATTTCTTACATTCTTTTTGAATGAATCTGTAAAATGGTAATGGAAACATCATATGAAGAGAGTTATATAAGTGTTTTATAGGTGGCATCGACTACCTGCTAAATTAGCCAAAAATTTTCATAATATGTCTATTAAATGTTGGAAATGAAACCAAAAAGCAGCTATTTATTATCATATATGGTTGAGATGCAATAAAACTAAAAAAGTTTGGATTACAATGCATGCTTGGCTTGTTAGAATGTTAAAAAAATATGGGTTTTAAACCAGAACTATTTTTTACTAGGTATAATACCAGAAAACTTTGATAAACAAAATGTATACTTAACACTGCATATTTTGACAGCAGCTGGGATTGTACTGACACAATATTGGTAAAATGAAGGAATACCTACAGATGAAGAAATAATTAAGAAGATTTTTGGGCTGTGCGGAAATAGACAGATTTGCTTTAAAAATTAAAGAGAAGGAAGATTCAGGATAATTTCAAAAGTGGAATCTGTTCTATCAATGGTTAGAAAAGAGAAGTAGAGACTAATTTGTATTAACAAATACATATAAGTGGAACCCATGTAAAATGATGTTCAATAAGCTTGGATTTATTTTATTAATAGAAAACTAATAAAATGTTTTTTAAAAGGAAAAAACAAAATATGCTTATTTTACAGAGGGTATGTTATATTTGAAGGGCCAACAGTCTTCTGTTTTATTATATCATTTATCTGAAGGGTTGCACACAGTCTAAAGGCAAATTCCATTACTTAGACTAAATCATAAGTTGGCCAAGTGCAGTCCTCCAACTGTTGGAGAACAGCTCTGGTCAGCATAAGCAATGCTGACAAAGCCCGGGGATTGCAATCCAATCATATATGTTTGCTGATTGCCCATCCAAGGGAAAAATCAATCTTTTGCTCCCAGTTCAAGTAAAAGCATTGACCTGGTGGGTCAACATGATTAGCCTGATAGAATATGAGAAGGGACTAACATTTGCTCTTCGGAATTAGCATCACGGTAGCAAAAGAAAGCAAGCTGCCTAGATGCCCTGAGCACATCCGATCTCGCCTGATCTGGGAAGCTAAGCAGGGTCAGGCCTGACTAGTACTTGGATGGGCAACCACCAGGGGATACCAGGTGAGGTGATGCAGGTGCCTGGAGAAAGAACTGGCAAGCCACTCCAGTATTCCTGCCAAGAAAACTCCATGGGCATGGAGTCATGAAGAGCTGGTCATGACTATAACTACACAACAACAACAAAGCAAAGAGAGCAGCCATGCAGGTCAACTGGTGTCCATCTTCTCCTTAGTGGTGGTGGTCGAGGATACAGAGTCAGAGGTTAGGAGTGCAATCTGCCCCACAGTGCCTCTTTGTCAAGGATCCATAGGTTTCGCTCCAGCTCTGCAATTCTAAGACATTATTATTCCATTATAAGATTTTTTATTTTGATGATCTTGTCTGCCTACATAGAATACATGTTTGCTGAAGTTTCAGAGAGGGTTGCTGTGTTAGTCCTTTCAAGAACTGCAGGCAAAAATCAAAGAAAGACAAAACAAATCAAAAGACACAAAACATGTGGCACCTTAAAGACTAACTTTCATATTTCAATGCAACGTTTCGTGGACACATCCGCTTCTTCAGACATATAGCAGCAGAATGAGGTGAGTAATATAATATGTGATGACATATACATTTCATACCAGATGTTCATTGGCCATTAGCCATAACATTATCTATGACCCCTAGCCAAATCTTCCTTCCCACCATTTGTACAACTAATCATCTCTCCCTCCTCCACAGGCTCATTAACAATGCTTAACATATCTACAACCCCTGGCCAATTCCTCCTATCACTTCTAAAACTAATCATGTCTCCCTCCTCTTCCCCCTCCCCTATCCAACAATGAACGTCTGGTATGAAATGTATATCTCATCACATATTATATTACACGCCTCATATGTCTGAAGTGGATGTGTCCACGAAATGTTACATTAAAATATGAAAGTTAGTCTTTAAGGTGCCACATGTTTTGTGTCTTTTGTTTCATTTCATTTTTCTTTGATTTTTCCCTGCAATGTTTGCTGAACAGCTGCCACCAGTTTTTGCATCTGGGGATGACACCTTTTTACAGTTCCGGACTTTCCTTTTTCCACGCTTGCACCTCCTATGCATTTCAGAACCAATGACAAGCACAGATCTGCTGCCTTGTAATATGAAATGGTCTGATCCAGATATTAATTCCACAGCTAATATGGTCACAAGTCAATCACTTTGGGAATTCTGAGGGGATGAAAACAAACAAACAACAAATTTTTCAAGCTCTGGACTCATCACCACCAGACATGCAAACCAGGAGACACTGAAGGTTATTACATGGCATTTTCTCACTTGTGCTCACTTCTTCAGCTCAGGATGACCTGCAAATTACTTGGAAAGACCATCCATATGGCATCTAATGCATTATATGGCTCATGGCTTGTAAGAATAATAAATGGTATTGTTATTCTTCAGGCAGGGGGCAATTAATAAATGTGTCCTGCCTAGCTCTTGGGTCCTCTTGATCCCACAGAACCATTGGTAGGCAGTCTGTTCTTCTTGGGCTGTAATGTATCAGTGCACCGTTCGGTAGGAAAGGTCACAACATTAGACAAATGTTCAGGAATAAATTTAGAGAGCTTGATGCAATTTGCCGCACTGGGGGATGATTCCGGCATCCAACGATTGACTCTGTGCCTTGCAATGAAATAAGGTTGTTCTCGGAGTTCAGCCGTATCTAGCTGAACACAACCCATGGCAGGTAATTAATACTTTTTATAATACTGAAAGCCAGAAGAACAATGACAGCATGCCATCAACCCCAGCATAGGGCCACTGCTCAGAGTTTTCTAGATACACAGGACTCAGAAACAGATGACCATTCCCTTCCCTGGAGGGTGCTCTGGGACCTCACAGTTTGCCCAAGGTAACCCAGGCTGGTTCTGCTTCCAGGAATCAAACTCCTGATTTTTTTTTTGTTCCAGAGCCAGTTACTCCAACTTACTGAGATCCTGTTTACCTCAAGATCTTTGGGGATCTGACAGGAGACAGATTATTTGTTTTCATTTTAGGAGTGCCAAGGGGGACCACCTTCCACGTATGGTTAACATGTTCTTGTAAATAAACCAGACCATTACCAATGTAGACCAAACAGGCCAACATATAAATTCAGGGGGAGCATAATGGCAGTTCTTCATATGAGTTACCTCCTACCCAATCTCACACATTCTGATGAGAAGCAGCAGAGTAGAGTGGTTGGTAGTGGAAGCAGGAGGACTGAGGGGTCTAAGGCTCAGATCGTTTCACCAATTAGCTATGAAGCTTACAGTGTGACACTCAAAAGGGGATGATCTGTTTCTAGCATAACGTAGGCCTGAGTTCCCCAGACAAAGGACAAGATGAAGACACTGGAAAATGTCTTTAGTTTGTTTTGTTTATGCCAACACTCTCCAGCCACATGAGTGGTACTCTGAGTGGCTGAAGACATGTCTCTTGGTTCCAGATGTGAGGCTTTATGGATGAGTTTATGGAATGTCAGATCGTATTATCTCCAACACGAGCAAATGACCTGACTGTCAGAAATCAAAGCAACCGAGTGTTGGTGTGATGCTCTGGGGACATAAAGCCACTGACCTGCCTTTTAGTGAAATAAACCTGTCTGTAATGTTATAAAAATAAACCTCCACTAAGGACAGAAGAAAGCATTTTGTGATCTGAAAGGTCAGGCGTGGTAATCACTCCGGAGAAAATTGCATGGCATTGAAAAGTCTGAAGGTTCACCGCTTTCAGGATTTTCTGCACTTGATTCATGGGTTTTCTAATTTTTATTTACCCATGTATACATGTTCATTAACTCTGATGATTCCACTTAGAGTAAGTGTGAGTAAATACTACTCAACTTTTAAAAAAAAAATACTTTTGAGCAAGTGTTTAGAGTAGGCATGTGAATGCTTGTGCTGTTAACTTTCTTACCTGACCTCAAAATCAATAAGAGTTCCTACCAGTGCTTTTGAGTTCTAGTAAAAGTTCGTTCACAGGATAATCCTATACACTGTATACATGGCTCTTTGTCCATAGAAATGGGTACAGGATTGCAATCTTAGCCATTCCAGTAAATATGGCTCCACTGGGTTGCTAGCCTTAAAGGTACAAATGATTGACTAAGTTACATGTGTGCTTATTTAATGATAATAATTTTAGAACAACACAGCTGGAAGGGATCCAATGGATCATAAAGTCCTGACTCTGCCAAGGAGGCACAGTGGAAAACTGTCCTCCCCCAATCTCTGGCTCCGCAACCAAAGACCTAAACCACTGAGCTGTCCAGGAGTTCAAACTCCTAGCAGGCTAATAGTGTGGGTGAAATGTGAGGAGAAGGACAAACCACTATTTTTTGCTGGCAAGACAATAAATGACTGTTATTGGTAGCAGCTGTTAAAGCTTAAAACCAGGGTACTTCGAGGGCCAGATGCAGGGGAGTGGTATCAGGAGACAGATATCTAGTCTTGTGCCCTCCCGGACACATTTGGTGGGGCCACTGTGAGAGACAGGAAGCTGGACTAGATGGGCCTTTGGTCTGATCCAGCATGGCTCTTCTTATGTTCTTTTGAAGTTTGGTTTAGAACAGAGCACAGATTCAGACACGGGCAGGATATCCTGAGAGCTGACCCATGAAAGAAAATCCAAATGCACCACTGGGAGAAACCAAGCAGGGGATAGATATGGGACCGCAAGTGATCACCTCATTATTTTTATTTATTTTTATTTTATTTTAGAGTATTTTTACACCACCTTTCTCCTTGGAAAAGGACCCAAGGAGCTTACAGTAATGAGGGATGATGTACAGTTCAGTACAGTTAAGATATTGCACATAAGCACTACCCGGGGCAGCTAGACATCTGACACTCCTCGTTTGGAGAAAACGAAGAAGAAGAAGAAGAAGAAGAAGAAGAAGAAGAAGAAGAAGAAGAAATGTTCAAATACTGAGAACAGGGAATTGAGAAACATAATACAGCATTAAAAGACAACATTACATTAAAGCTACAAGAGAACATGTACAGTTAAAATGAAAGTAAAATTCCATGCAAAGTTATGAATGACGGAAACTAACATTGAAAACAAAGTATCAGTGTAATCACATAAGGTTATAAGTGGTTATAAACACAAAGTCTATGTGATCCTATAGATTCATATGAAAGACACATAATAGGTAGTCCATAAATTCAGAGAAAGCTTGCCTGCAGGGTCTAGCAGCTCCTAACCTAAGCCTTGTCCTATTTGCCTGACTAAATCCAGCCCAACATCCAAACTCCATAATGTTGTAACAACACTGAGAAAAATGAAAACAGAGCTTATTTACATTTGTTTTTGAACAAATTTGAATCTTAGAATCCCAGGGTGGGAGGATTAACGTGTCTATTCTCCAAATGCAACCCATGTCAAATGTGAAGGACAAAGCTCAAAAGCCAGTGACCAAGCCAAAATTCAAAGCATATTGCCCCAGCTCGGTATTATGTTGACAGGCAGTAAATGCTGGGCTATGTTATCAAGGACAACCTTTTTAAAATTGTGGAGAGTTGTTCACAGGATCTGGGTCAATCCAGTGGTCTGCATTGATAAATCTACAAGATGTAGGGAGAAGCATCAGACAATTCAAGCTGTATCATCTGTTCCACTTTTGTATTCAAGTTGTCGGAAATTTCAAGGGGTCTTGGCAAGCAGAAATGGGTAACAGGTAAAAGTCAACTATTGTAGCAGCCTAGGGCTCTCATAATATTCCCAGACCTCTTTGGCAGAACCTGCAACTGCCCTCCCTCCTAATATTTCTAGGCCAGTATAGTTCAGATAGGCTAGCCTAGATGCCCTAAGCACATCCAATCTTGCCTGATTTCAGATGCTAAGCAGGGTCAGCCCATGGTTAGTACCTGGATGGGCGACCACCAGGGAATACCAGGTACTGTAGGCTCCTGGAGTATGAACTGGCAAACTGCTCCAGTATTCCTGCCAAGAAAACTCCATGAACACGGGGCCATGGAGAGTCGGTCACGACTGTAACAACGCCACACACACACAGTTCAGATAGATGACTGAGGATCCATTTTGAATTCACTATCTATGTCTAGAAGGGATCTTTTCCGCCTTTGAAGATGACCCAGCAACATGAAGCATGACAGCTATGCTAGCTGCAGGAACAGCCTGGTTCACAACAAGGAAGAATGATGGCTTCTCCCTTGTGCAATATGCCACCCCCACAAGACTCAAATGGAACTCCCAGTAAGCCAGGGGGACACTTGTGTTTGTGTTGTATACTTGGCAAGCAGGATATTACTGTTCCATCATACCAGGTGTGTTTATAGAGCCCAAGGTTCATCAGAGGCATCAGTCTTTTTATGGTGAAATATGTTATCTGCCTCAGCTGAATGCAGGGACCTTGAGAATACTGAGAGATTGGCTGTCCTTGCTCTTTGGTAATCACAGAAGCCAAACAAAAGAGTACCTGATTCAATTTCATTTGAAGAAAAGTCGAAACAAAACAGGGAGAACAAAGACCGCAATACATTATTTACTCTCCCTTTGAAATTTGTAGGACTTCCACCTGTCTAGTATCATAAATTGAGCGGGATCAATATCTCGTTATCATATTAATTCCAAACCAAGGTTGGTGTAATTGAAAAAGAATGGCATGTCTGAAAGCCGCTGCTGAAAACGTCTAGACAGAAGGCCTAACGGAAACCACTGAACTCAAATAAGAGGGCAAGACAAGGCAAACAGAACAAGTCAATATCAACAGAATAGAGCAAGGCAATAGCCATATTCAGGTGTTACTCATCTGGTGTTTTACATCACATTTAGAGAAGTAAGCCAAGTAAGCCTAACTGCTCCTCTTCCATCATCCATCACCAAAGGAGAGTGATTTGTCAGTAGAATGAAAACTTCCTTCCTTCCTTCCTTCCTTCAACATAGAGTGATTCCCCTGCCTATCATGGGGGTTAGAGACCCAACCTGACCCGCGATAATTGAAAATCCGTTATATGCAGACGCAGGTCGGGTTGGGCCTGGGGCACCTAGCTGGGGGCCCTTGTACTTACCCCCAGTCTGGTGCTGCCCCAAATGGGCCTGTGAGGGCCTTTCCAGGTCTTTTGGAGGCCCCAAAAAGGCCTCCCTGTGAAACGGAAGTCATTTCTGAGGCCTCCGACAGGCCCTCCCCTCTTACCCCAGGCCTTTCCCCCCCTTACCCCAGGGGGTCTTTTTTTCATATACTGTGGTCCCGCGATATAGTGGGACCACAGTATATGAACCGTGAATGGGTGGGGGACCACTGTATATGCTGCTCATCTAGTGGCAATCTAACAACAAATAAAAGCATAAACCAGCCTTGTACCCAGCCTTGTACACCAACAGAAAACATCCTAAGCATGAGCATGATAGGGGGAAACATAATAAAAGAAAGAAACCCTCAAAGGCATTGGCAAGCTCATGCAAATACAATCATATAGGAGAGCAGGAAAAATCACAGGGGAAGGATGCTGATGGGGAGCTGTCCACGAAGAACCACCATTTCCCTGGATTCTTGCTTTCACAGAGAACTTCCTTGCAAGCAGAATCCGCTATTGCACATATTCATTCATTCATTACATTATTTCACTCATCTAGTGCATAAGCAAGACTACACTGGGCAGCTAGACATCTGACACTCCTCATTTGGAGAAAACAAAGAAGAAGAAGAAGAAGAAGAAGAAGAAGAAGAAGAAGAAGAAGAAGAAGAAGAAGAAGAAGAAGAAGAAGAAGAAGAAGAAGAAGAAGAAATGAACGGGTTCTTCCTACTGGAAAATAAATAAACATAGGGAAAAAGGGTCTTGTCACTGAAAATTGCTCCCAGCTATGTCCTGTGTTTACCTATATCTTTGGGGGTAAAGGGTAATTCCAGAAGAGGATATTCCAGAAATGACGTGTGTATTATGTGCATGGAGGGAGAGTCGCACATTATTGTTTTAAAAGTAACTGTTAAAAATTATATTACTGCTCTCACCCTAAGCTCCATCCAAGATGTTCATAATAATGTGGCTGGATAGTTTTATGCGTCCTCCTAAGTAGGCATGTCAGAGACAGTGATACGGGCAAATTTCTGAATTCGTGATTTCATTTGTTCTGCTCGAGTGTTCCACTTCACACGTTTTTGCATGAAGCACTGGAACCTCTCTTCAGTTCATTGTGCCCGATACTTCATTGGGCTTCACAGATTTCCTTGAGAATACATGGGTAGCAGATGTATGTCAAACTTTGTGATGATCAGGATTAAATAGACAGAAGAAGAAGAGTGTTAAACATGGGGAAAACTCTTGATTGAATGCTGATCGTTTCAAACAGTAGTGCTGTAGCATTAGGGCAGGGGAACCTTTGGGCTTGCAGATGTTTTGAACTCCAACTCCCACAATCCTTTATCATTGGCAATACAGGCTCAGGATTCTGAGAGTTATAGCCCAAAACATCTGGAGGGCCAAAGTTTCCTCTCCCCGGCTTTAAGGCAATGACAGAAACTAGTAGAAGCAAGTGAAAGAGAACCATAGATTAGCTAAGTTGGAACCGACCTATAAGGCAGTCCAAACTGCTGTTCCATGCACGAATCCAAATCAAAGCAGATACGAGAGGTGGTTGTCTAATTTTCTTTTGAATTCCACCACCTCTGGGATACTTGGTTACGCTGTTATACTTTTCAAACATACACATACTTCCATACACTATGTGAATAGAGATGGGCATGAAACACCAAAATGGAGTTTTGTTTCATTTTTCATTTTTTAATTGTTTTCGTTTTGTTTAAAATGAAACATTTTTTTTAAAAAAATAGGTTTTAAAAAAAAATAACTCGTGCCAACCAGCTGCCCCACTGTCATGTCAGCACATTTATTTAGTTTTACTCATGCTGACCAGCTGGCCTGCGGGCTGAGTAGATGCGTTTTTTCTTTTCTTTTTTTAATTTTTTTTTGCTCGCACCAACCAGCTGGCCCACAGGCCGGGGCTGTGCACTTTTAAAATTCTTCTTCTTCTTCTTCTTCTTCTTCTTCTTCTTCTTCTTCTTCTTCTT
>JAHTLZ010000007.1:38573281-38595761 GCA_023846285.1 Phrynocephalus versicolor | reverse complement strand
TTCTTCTTCTTCTTCTTCTTCTTCTTCTTCTTCTTCTTCTTCTTCTTATTATTATTATTATTATTATTATTACTCACGCCAACCAGCTGGCCCATGGGCTGGGTCGGCACTTTTAAAATATTTTATTTATTTATTTATTTTACTCGTGCCGACCAACTGGACAGTGAGCAGGGTTGGCACGTTTTTTAATTCCCCCCCTTTTTTTTACTTGCACCAAACATGCGGCCTGGGTCAGCACTTCCCCCCCTTTTTTTACTCATGTCGACCAGGTGGCCCATGGGACAGGTTGGCATGTTTTTTAAAATGATTATTATTATTACTATTACTTATTTTTTATTATTACTCACACTAACCAGCTGGCCCGTGGGCCGGGTCAGTGTGGGTTTTTTATCATTTTTTTTTACTCACACCAATCAACTGGCCCACGGGCTGGATCGGCACATTTTTTATTTTATTTTATTTTATTACTCTCACCAACCAGTCTGAATGACTGATGAAGCTGTTTGGATGAGCAGTGAAATGTTTCTATCTCTCAAAGAAAAGAAGTCCAGTTGCCATGACTCAACTTCCAGATTCTTTAGAACTTATTTTCCAGGTCTTTACTAAATCTTGACCCTCAAGGTCCTTTTTTCAGCACAAAGCAAAATATACTAGTACCTACTGTAGATTTCTGCTGCTACTACAATCCTACCATTATTCGAAAGAAATATCCCAAACCTGGCCATTATCTTTTGAGAATGAAAAATAACATATTTTTTTCCTTAAGGTTGTCAGTTTTTTTTCTTTTTCACTACAAGACTTAACCTTCTGTCCTTGCTTTTAAAAAAGGCATTATCACTTATTTCCTACTGGAAAGAAAGTCTATTTTCTTGCCCTTCTAATGCCTTTGACGATTGACGGGTGCTTCACAGTTTATATGATCTGATAGAAAGATCAATTTCATAATGTCATTTGTGGCCTTTTCAACTGGAGGAGACTTCAGACTGATTGGCCTGGTTTTCTTTTGAAATCCACAGGTATGCTATTAGGACCTATATCTTGGGTATCACATCAGTACTTGCAGGAGACATGTCAATTTCCCCCTCCTGGTTTCAATTACTTTACAAAAAGTAATGATCTACAATGAGTTTCTTCAGTCAGAGACTGCAGAAGCATAGAGGGTGATCTGTTAGTGGCCAGTTGACAGTGTTGACAGACCCATGTTCAACTATATTTTGATAGCAATTAGCAATGCAATTTGTCACAAAGCTTTCCCTCACTATTAAGTAACATTTTAATGTTTTTTTAAATGCAGTCTACTGCTACTGTTCTGTTACTACCCAATGGTGTTGCTCCAGTAGTGTCTACAAATGCCTTTTCAAAGGAACCAAAAATCTTTGCCAGTTAGATCTCATAAAGAGTGTGCTATTCAAACTCATAATGATCTTTCAAAATGTAACTTCATTATGGCTTTATTGTCACGTAGAGAGAATTTGTTTTCCTTGTTTTAGGTCTGGTCTAAGGTGGCTGCATGAGCATCACACACACACAAAACAAACACACAATAAAAACAAAATAAAAAAGCATGAACCAGAAAAGCTGATCTGCATAAAATTGCACACGATTATTTATGTTTGGAGCATGATTGCTAATGATATTGGCAATGTGGACAGAATTACAGGAACTGAAATCATCTATAGAAAGTCACACTAAATGAGGGTGTTGAAGCAGTATGGATTTGATGAGTCATCCTCATTGTGTGCCATTGATTCAAATAGCCCTACTCCAATTGCAACTTGCTTTAGCGTAGTCATTTACACCTAGAACATTTGAATCAATGGAACTTTGGATGGATTTGACCCATTAACTCCTTATTGATTCAAGATCCCTAATTCACTGCAACTTACTACATGAAACACCAGGATTTTAGCCAATACTTCCTCAGTTGAGGAAGACTATAACTGATTTATTTCAGTATTATTTATTTATTTATTTATTCACACATCTCTCTGAAGGGGACTCTGGGCGATTTGCAATATAAAACAGAATAAAACAATAAATATTAAACAAATATTTTAAAAAATCTAAAACAGACAATATACAGATAAATAAGTCGCATAACAAACTTCATCAGGTGGTCTGTGAACTTCATCAGGTGGTCTATTTCCAGTCCAGATGATTCTCAGTCATCTATCTCAACTATGTGTGGCGTTGTGCCATTACAGTTGTGACCCCATTCCCATGGACTTTTCTTGGCAGGAATACTGGAGTGGCTTGCCAGTTCCTACTTCAGGTGCCTACAGTACCTGGTATTCCCTGGTAGTCTCCCATCCAAGTTCTAAACAGGACTGACTCTGCTTAGCTTACAAAATCAGATGAGATCAGATATGCTCAGGCAGTCTGTGGCTCCTTTCAAATTTGTGAGGCTTCCTCTTGAGAATGGCTGCAGAGGATAGAACAGTGGACTAGCTGCTTTTGAATCCTGCTGTGCCATGGAAACTCACTTGGGTGCCGATAGAACCACTCCTTAAATATCTCACTTGCCTTAAAAGCTCTATTAGAGTTCTAACTTGACAGTAGAGAATTCTGTCACCTTAGTATAGCTGTGGAGATTATTCTTTATCTCTCATATCATTCACATTATTCATCTAGGATAGAAAATTGATTTCCATTATGGTGTCTCCTAATAGCCATTGAATTTGCTATCCATATATTGCTAATATGCTTGGACAAATTCAAGATTTCTTATCCTGTCAAGATGTTATCAGACCTGGACATAATGAGAAGACATGTCACCATGCTGGGATGTCCAAAGGGGGCCAAATGATCTTTCAAGGATCTCCATTTCTCCATCTCTGAGTGGGCTGGCTGAAGAAGGTTGAGACACTTGTCCTGGAGGGATGAAATCAGACATTGGAGAGAGCTTTGGATAGTAGGACTGCAGGTCACATGAAAGGAAGCTGAAATCTCAATGCACAGCACTTGCCGCACGTGGTCCAATAAAATGAATGTACTGTCGGCAGAATTCTCCAATAAGCTGCATAAAAGCCTAGCTGACTGGATGAACATTTGTACACTAGTAGCATAATTAGTTTTTTGCGTATTTCAGATTCATTCCTTAGTTGTGAAAGAGCCCTGCAAATACTAATACTATACGACCCCCCATCTGCTTATTCACTAACCGTGGGTTCAGTTATCCACTGTTGGTTATCAGGGGCAAGGAGGGGGAAAATTAAAAATAAAATTTACCACCACCAGTGCCTGCCACCTTCCTCCTCGCTGGCGCTGCTGCTGCTGCCACCACCACCACCATGGGTCAGTCAGGCACTATCCAGAGGGGTGAGGAATTTTCCACTCAGGTGCTGATCCACCACCTCAGATTCAAAGTCCTCACCTCACCCCTCCACAGAGTGCCTGGCCTTTGGCATTCCCACCACCACCACCCACCACCTATGGGCCAGGCACTCTCTGGAAGGGTAAAGTGGAGACTTTGAATCTCCCACTCAGGTTCCGGGCAGTGAATCGGACGTTTGAGCGAGAAGTTCAAAACTTCCAATCTGCCACCTGGGACTCAACCCGGAAGGTCAAAAGCCAATTGGCACAGCAGGTGAGTCCCCACTCAAGCTCTAGGGAGAGTGTCTGACTGGCCTGCAGCAGCGGTGGTGAGGAGAAGGGTGGCAGGCAACGGGGTGGTAGGCTTTATTTTTAATTTTCTCCCCTCCTCGCCACTGCCACCACTGCTACTGTGGCGGCCAGGAGGGAATAATTTTCTTTCTTTCTTTTTCTCTTTGCCATAGATGTCACTATACCCGGGGATCCTAGAACTGATACACACACACACACACACCCCGGATAAGCCAGTCATACTGTATTACAAATAATAAAAAGGATCAAAGAGATATCCCATTAAAAACATGGCAGACAATACAACAACACAAATACATTCAAAGCATTCAGGTACAACTGTCCATTTAAAACCCTGCTCGGTGGAGTTCAGTATGTGGCCCACACTGCTGTGTTTTGTTGAGTTGTAATAAGTAGATGTCACTGGATGTTGTAGTGCATGTCTCTTAACAAAAAGTGAACAAGTTGGTGTCTGGGGTTGGTTTCAGTGGCCTTACAAGCCCTTTCCAGCTCTATGATTCTATGATTCTATGATGTGAATATTCAAATCTGATGTTCAATATGCACCGACATTTTATTTTAAGATGCTTGTTGGAAAGGTATGCATTTTATAAAGCATTCCTTGCAAATTTCAACCTCCTATCTATTCCATGGACAATGTATGTTCATTCAGTAAATTGATATATCAATTGTATATTCATGAAATCAAAGGTTGAGAGACTGTTATATTAGTGAAAACAAATTGCAAAGAGGTGTATTCCAGGAAAGATGTGCCTAAAAACAGCTATTTTGGAAGAAACACATAGAAAAATATAGGTCCCAAGAAAATAAAAACTAATCCTAATTATGGCAGGTATGGGATGGAGTACCCTAAATTAAGAAAAATCTATGCTGCTTCCTTTTAATAGTGAAGTATTTCTCTTATTCTTTTTCTGAGCCCAGTTTTCCAAAAGTGACTCCTGATTAGTTCATTGGTAATGCACCAAGCCTACTTGTGTATTCATTTCATCAGCTGTTCGTATCCTTTGGCAACATCTGAATCAGTAACAAAAAACCCCAAACATCAAAGAAGACACACACACAAGCATGCACAAATCCACAATAAACAGCTTTCCCTCTTTTTTCCGTATCTCCATTTCTCCACTCCTCTCACACAAAGCACTTCTCGCAAGCAATACTGAAAAAGCAATTCCCACCTAAGCAAACAGCTTTCAAAAGAAGAAAAGATTAGCCTTATCCCAGTTGCAAGATGATACAAAAACATATCTGAGAGGAGCTCTACTTCAGTTCTGTGAGCCACTGCCTGAAGTGCTTTCAAGAGAACTCGGGCTCAGATTGGGAGTGCACTGAACTTTTCCATTACCAGGCTATAACCTGGAAAAAGCCTTTTGCATTCAGCAGTAGAGATGGGCACAAAACAAACTTTTAGTTCGTTTTGTTATTCATTATTCATTTTGTTACGTAATGAAATGAATAACGACCCTAGGGGTAAATTTAAAATGAAACAAACCAAACTGAGAAAAATTGGTTTGGTTAGGTTTATTTTGTTAATGGGGGGGGGGAGAGATGTCTCCTACCTGGTGCTGGTCTGGAGGTCCTTGAGGGATGGCGACCCAGGGGGAAGAAAAGCCAATGGCACCGCTACAGCTGTAGCGCAGCCATGGTCGGCAGTTAAAAAAAAACACCCAATAAAAATAAAATAAAAATAAAAAAATAAAAGGAGCGCTGACCAGGCCCCAGGGGTGGCCTGGTCGACACCCTAAAATAATTTTTAAAATTATTTTAAAAACCCAGCGCTGATGTGGGCCCCACAGTCAGCGCTGAAAGAAAATAAAAAACAAAAAGCCCACTCTTTACCCCAGCCACAGTTGCACAAGTACGACAAACGCACTACGCACAAAATGAATAACGAATCAACAAACCAACAAAATGATTTTTTTTCTTTAAAAAATCATTTAAAACAGAACTAAACGAACCAAACCTTAAAATGAACCGAAACAAAATGAATTGCCATTTTTCCGGTTTGTGCCCATCTCTATTCAGCAGTACTGAGGCAATGGGAGACTTTGCTTCAAGGGCCTGTATGACTCTTGGTAATCACCTCAGGCAGTAGATGCTGAGAAACACCTGCGTCCGCCTCCTGGATGGCTGATTTTCTTGAACTTCCAAGGTGATTCCCTCTGTTGGGAGACACAGCAATTCTTCTCATTGGAAGATGGCATCCATGTTGTCCTCTTTTATATGCCCCACCTTGCCTACTTGGAGACCTCTCAGTTAATGCCCGCCTTAAGGTTAATTAGATATTTGTTTGTGAGCTTTGATTCTCATGCTCTTTGGCCTCCCTTAGGCAGCCGGCTGGTTGCTATAGCAATAAAATATGGGACATGTGTTTGGTCTGATCCAGCACACTGCCATTCCCTCTTGTTTGGCATTCGTATTGTCTTCATCTTGTGTTTTATTGTTCTTTTAACTGCATTGTTAACTGCTCGGAGTTCCCTGGGAAGATGGGCGGTATAAAAATAAAATAAAATAAATAACACAGTAATTTTTGTTAATTGAGAATAATGTTTAACGGCATAGTTTTGACCACTCGAATATCTTTTCTATCATGTCAAAGTGCGGTCTACATTATATTCTCTGAATAAAGGGAGATAAAGGAAATCCAAGCTTGGACTTGGTTATGAATATTTTTGAGATTGACCCATAACACTTGGCAATACTCTTATTGAGAGTGAATGGAGAGCGGCAAATCACAGGTAATTGAGGGTGCTACCACACCATCTCAGTTTTATGGCAGTTTGGTGGTTCCTACAGGGAGCAGGATGGGAGTAGAGATGGATAAGAATCAAACTATGAACTGGAAAAAAAACTGGCCTGGTTCGTGGTTCAGTTTGTTCTTCAATTCGTACCACCCGTTTTGTCTAAACAAAAATGAAGCGCCAAATTTTTGTTCCATCCAGTGCTTCGTTTTGCTTTAGCACAATGGATGCCCACCTGCCCCCTTGTTACCTCCCTATCTTACCCTGCATCCTCTTCCACCACCACTGCCATTTTCAGAGACAATGGCCTCGCTTCCCTTCAGGAGCTGGGCCGGCTGTCTCTGCGCATGCACCCACCTCCCTGCTTATCACTCAACCATGAACCATCACGAACCACCATTTTTCAGGTTTGTGACCATCTCTATGTGGGAGCATGATTTGCCCCTCATCATCGTGCCTCCTTCGAGAAGAGCTAGCCTGGGTTTTGTTTTGCAGGGCTGAAAGTGGTCAACTGTGAAGCCCTCTCAGCTAATAACTGTTGCTGAGCTTGATGCTGACACAGATGATACCAGGACCATCCTTCTGCAAGCCAAGCCACCTCAAGAGCCATCTGGCCTTTCAAGAGGTGAAATCTCCAGGGAAGCAGGCCTATTCCTTTTGCTCTGTGTTCCAGAAGGAGCCAGCTAGGTACATGCTATACTAAGCCATGCCACCGCCAAGACCTTACAAAGCTATAGAATGGAGGGACCTGTTGGGGAATCGTACAGCTAGACCAGTGGGGCTGAGTCATCTCCTCCATCCAACATCCCTATTGTGGCACCCCTTGCTTGGACCACCTGCAAGGACTGCTGGAATTGTTAGAAAAGAAGAGCATCATTTTCCACTGGAGAGCTGCCTCCCAATGAGTTTTGAGGCTAGCCAGACTGCAGACATGAACTTTAAAGTATCTGCTTGACACATCATGCAGCTAAACCCTATTGGCCATGCTTGCTTAACTTGTGTTTCACTGATAAAACATTTTAGGCTGGCTCAAGTCCTGGTGTTGTTGTGGAGGGTGCCATTGGGGTGGTTCACAATGAGTCTTAAGGAGTGTAAGATTGGTTTCGTTTATGAAGCTAATTTCTAAGACATGAAGATCTGCCTGAATCACATTTATGGAACACTAGTCTATGTTTTGTTGTAAGGGTGACTTATCTGTAATGTACATTTTAGCTTTCAGTGGCAGTTTTTCATCCTTTTCTCATTGGAAATGTGCTAGACCGAGACTTTTCATCCTGCAACATCAGATCTTATGATGCTTTTAGAAGGAGCTCAGTTGTGACTGTGTGCACTCTTCCTGTTTCAGGAACAATAATCTCAGCTAGATTTCGAGGCTCACCTCTCTACAAGGCTAGGATTATGAATAGAGAAGGGCAGTACCACTATAAAGCTTGTTCCGTGCCAGTTTTGTGTGAATTCTGCCTTATTAGTGTTGGGATGATAACAATCTTGCATGTTTCTAACACTGGATAACAATGGAAAGGAGCTCTTTGCTTGCTACTATCCTATTTTGTTCCAACTCCCACTTCCAGCATTTGAGGCAAACTTCTGCCCTTCTTCTTGCTTTTTTCTTTCTTCCCATTGTTCTCTCTTTCTCTTTCACTGTCTCCGCTTCAGCTCTATGCAACAGTCAAGGAAGGATGTCACTTCCACCTGCAAAGATTATGACATCTCCTTTTCTTTCATTCTTCCGATTGCAACTACTGATTGCCTTTGTAAATAGAAATACCATTTCCCTACTTTAAATACTTCAAGAGTGATTTATAATAATATAATCATGAAGTGGGGAGGGGCCTAAGAGGCCATCAAGTTCAACCCCCTGCTCCATGCAGGAATAAAAAAATCAAATAATATCTTAATATCAGGTAAGAGTCTACATTCCTCTTGAATGCCTCCAGTGTTGGAGTACTCGTTGCCTCTTGAGGTAACTGGCTCAATTACTGTACTTCAACAGTTAGGAAGTTTTTTTCTGCTACAGTATTTAGCTGAAACCTGGCTTCCAATATCTTGAGCTCTAACTTGTTCAAATTTGTTAGTATCCTTCTTGAAGTACGGTGTTCAGAACTGGACACAGGATTCAAGAGAAGGCCTAATCAGTGCTCAAGTCTATGCAAATTCCCATTAATCAATGTATTTCTGACCTACATTTTTGTGTGCATTTCCCACCTTAGTACATAAGAACACAGAACATACATAAAACGAGCTGTGCTGGATTAGGCCAAAGGCCCATCTAGTCCAGCTTCCTGTATCTCACAGTGGCCCTACTAGATGCATCTGGGAGTGCACGAGACTAGATATCTGTCTCCTGATATCCCTCCCCTGCATCTGACCCTTGAAGTACCCTGGTTTTAAGCCTGGAGATTACACACCTCCATCATGGTTTGTAACATCTGATGGACTTTTCCTCAAGAAATCTGTCCAATCCCCTTTTGAAGGCATTCAGGCCAGATGCCACCACCACCTCCGGTGGCAGGGAGTTCTACAGACTAACAACATGCTGGGTAGTATTGTGTATGTAATGTGGGTGATGTGTGTGTGTTTTAATTGCACACATTTTGTGATGCAATCTAAGTTGAGTAAAGCTGTGTGTATTTTAGAATAGTGCACATTTTTCCCTGCACAGATTTTTAATATGTGGATATAGTGATGGATGCATCTTAATTCCCTGCTTGGTTTATTTTGGGGTGGGGGTGGAAAAACCCACAAGCCTGAAACTGTACAAATTTCTGCCTGCAAATTTATGCTACATCACTTCTCTGTCCAAGCAGCAGGGTCTGGATAAATTAGAAATAACTCAAGGGTGTAAATTGCTTATACATCGTTCCTTAATTACAGTCACTAAAGTTCTTCAATGTCTTGGATTGAAATCTACTTACCGTACTTTGCTTCTTCCTGTCTCACTGATGTGTTGATAAGAGGAAATTCAGGCCTCAGTCAACGACAGAGGAAATCAAGCCACCATTCATAGTCATTAAAACTTTGGAGCCTTTATGTCTGAGCAATAAAGTCACTAGCTCAAGAGTTATCATTTAATTGATTTATATGCAGTCAATGTGGGATGGGTGCATGGAATAGAACCTATAAAAATCATAATGGGGGCTACTGATTGATTTAGTCCAGCATTTGATGGTGATTCCCTGAAATGCATTTGGAATGAGGCTTTCCAGTACATGCTTAACTTTAAATGCATCTTAGAGTATCCCTGAACCGATAATCTCTGGTCTTTAAATTCCGGTGACATTTAGATACAAGTGCTGTGGATCAGATCTGTGATTGTGGAGAACATATTATAAAGATATGTTTTTCTGATTTTTAAAAAGGGTATTAGGCCTAGGTTTGAACTTTCCAGATGTCTAAAAGTTAAGCCCAAGTTGCATCTGCAGTTGAGATAAGGAAGGGGTAAAACTTGCCTCTCTCTCTTCACAGATGAGAGGCATGGGATATCGAGAACAGGTGCACAGAACTCATCGATGCTTTGGGCATCCTTCCAAGCATGAGTGGCATTCAACATGGCAAGTAGCATCAGGGAAAAGCCAAATATTAAGTTGTGTCTTCTAAATATTAAAACAATCTCTCTCTCTCTCTCTCTCTCTCTCTCTCTCTCTCTCTGGGCAGGTGGCTGGGGGGATGGACAGAGGCAGAGAGGGCAGGCAAACCATAAAACTGCAAACTGATGCCTCCACCCAGTATGGGGAGGGGCCAGCTGGCGGGGATGTGTGACAGGCTGAGCCAGTGGGGAGAAGAAGCCGCAGGCCGTTCAGAATTTGAAAACGGGCCACATTTGGCCCCCGGGCCTGACTTTGGACATGCCTGCCCTACAGTTTCAAAATCCACATTTCCATTGAGGAGAAAATGACAGGAAGAAGGAATGGAGATGAGTGTAATGAAGAGGGTATAGGACAAGAGTACAAGCGTTTGCACAGACAGGCATTACCTAAAGAATAACACAGCTGGACATAAGAATTCAGAGCTGGAAGAAGTTTGGAGGTCCTTTAGTCAAAATGGGTCATGTCCAGCTGGGTCACATGGCTCCAATACCTCCTGCCAATATTACCGTAACATTTCAAAGCAGTCCTTCCTTCTGAAAGTGGTTTGTAAATATCTACTGGACCAGGAGGCTGAGTTTAAATTATTAACAGTAGTCTATTACATGACCCCCTTAGTAGGGAAGCTTCATCAGACACCAGTTAGTCTCCTGGCATAATTCAAATTGCGAGAGCCTCGTTGTGCAGTGGTTAAACTGCTGTACTGCAACCAGAACTGTACTCATGACCTGGGGTTCAATCCCAGGTAGCCAGGATCAAGGTTCACTCAGCCTTCCATCCTTCTGAGGTCAGTAAAATGAGTACCCTGCTTGCTGGGCAGGGGGGACAATGTGTAGCCTGCATAAATAAATTATAAACTGCCCAGAGAGTACTTTAAGCACTTTGGGATCATATTGAAGCAGATTTTTTTTTTTTTTAGTTAAGACCTGTTTGCAAGACTATTCTTTAATATGCATCTGCCTGGGTTTGACATCCTCAGGAGGAGTGATGCTTCTCTCTTTTAGAGGTGAGAATGAGTCAAGGCCTTCTTGGTAGATGCCTTTGGGTGGTGGAGCTCCTTTCCAGAGAAGGCTAAGTACAAGCTCTCTACCTCTTGCTACTTTCCTGGCAAGCAAAGAACTTTCATCCATCTGGGCCATTGGCAGCAGACTCTTGCTGAAGAAGCGGCTTTTAGAGGCTGGGCTCTAAACTTTTTAAAAATGGCTCATAGTGGCTTTTAATCCAACTGTAATTTTAATACCAGGGACGTGGTGGCTCAGTGGACTAAGGCTCCGAAAACTGTTGGCGGCAAAGTCAGCAGTGCGGCTGTTCAAATCCCAGGGGTCACGGAGCGGAGCGAGCTCCCACTGATAACCCCAGCTCCTGCCAACCTAGCAGTTCGAAAGCATGTAAATGCAAGTAGATAAATAGGTACCGCCATAAAAAGCAGGAAGGTAAAACAGTGTTTCCTTGCAGCCATGCCGGACACATGGCTACTGGCTCTTCTTGAATACGGAGATGAGCACCGCCCCTAGAGTTGGACACGACTAGCATGCATGTGAAGGGGGAACCTTTATTAATTTTAATACCATGTGCAGTCCTGTTGGTGTTCCTGTATGTTTGAGTTGCAAACTTGCAACCCAACTTGCTTTGGCTTTCTCCGCCCATCCTTTCTGCAAGCTTGAATCAACATTCCCTTGAGTTTTCTGGAGTGCTCGGTAGGGCCCTCACCCCATGTGTGCTGTCTTGCAGAAGGTGCAGAAGAGAGTGACTAAAATGATTAATGGGCTGGGGGACTTCCCTTATGAGGAAAGGCTAAAACATTTGGGGCTCTTTAGTCTGGAGAAAAAGGTGCCTGAGGGGGGATATGATTGAGACGTACAAAATTATGCAGGACATGAATAAAGTGGATAGAGGGGAGCTCTTTTCCCTCTCACAAGATACCAGAACTAGGGGACATACACTTTTGTCTATCTGAGAAGAGACAAAAGAATTTTTTTTTACCCAGCATGTTGTTAGTCTGTGGAACTCCCTGCCACAGGATGTGGTGATGGCATCTGCCCTGGATGCCTTCAAAAAGGGATCAGACAGATTCCTGGAGGAGAAATCCATCACAGGTTACAAACCATGATGATGTATCATCCCCAGGCTTAAAACCAGGGTACTTCAAGGGTCAGATGCAGGGGAGTGGTATCAGGAGACAGAGATCTAGTCTCATGCGCTCCCAAAAGCATCTGGTGGGTCCACTGTGAGATACAGGAAGCTGGACTAGATGGGCCTTTGGCCTGATCCAGCATGGCTCTTCTTATGTTCTTATGTTCCTATGTTCTTAAATGGGCAGTCTTGATCCAGCACTGGGCAGACACATGGCATTAGCCACGCAGCTTAGAGAGAACATTGCCTCAAACCAGCAGCTTTTTTTTTAAAAAAAATAACCATCCTAAAAAGAGTGATTGAAATAAAATGCAAGCACTTTGAAAAGAGGCATTAATTGTTCATTCAGAACTGGTCTCTGTTCAGCTGAGCAGTAACGAGCCAATGTTATAAATGGCTGTTTAGTTTAGCAAACATTTATGAGTGGTGTGACAGCTATAACTTTTCATTTAGAGACATAAATTTATATGACCTAATTTTTTTTCACCCCTGGAACATGACATATGCATTAAGAACAGGTTGTGGGGAAACATCATTTCATTGCTCATGTTGCCATGACTTAAAATGATGAAAAAGTGGATTTAGAAAATAATGACTGACAGTGTAATCCAGACTGAACATATATTCTAAGTATGGATATTATATAGTCATTTCACCTTATACTCCTTGATGATTTAAATGTTCTTTTCATACTTTTAAATATGACTTCACCTTTGTAATGTCTTTATTTGAAAAGTGTACATAGCCATGACAATGCTTCTGGAAAAGCAGTATATAAATATAATCAGTCAGTCAAGCAGTAAATTCACAGTCTAAAGTTGCTGCTTTCTAGAGATGGGCACGACTCAGCGAAATTTTTGTTTTGGTTTTGGTTTTTCGTTTCGTTTCATAACGAAAATGAAAACGAAAAATTTTTCAGAAGCAAAACGACAACGGAAACGAAATGAAAAATTTCGCCGTGTTTTTCGTTTTCGTTACGGCAGACACGTTGCATTGAAAAGAATGCTAACGAAATGAAAAAATTTTGTTTTCGTTTTTGTTTTTTCGTTTCGTTTTGTAACGAAAATGAAAACGAAAAATGTGCAAAAAACCCCCAAAAAACGAAAACGAACTGAAATGGACCCCTAAACGACAAACGAAAAACGAAAAATCTTTTTTTTTTTTAGTCGTGCCCATCTCTACTGCTTTCCTATAACCTTTGTTATTGTCAGATCCATTGGAAACAAATGAAATGAGCAGTTCACAGAAAATGTCCTTTTTTTGGATTATAGCTCAAAAGATTTCTTAACCACCATGGGCATTAGGAGATTCTGGGAGTGATCCTGAGAAAAATAAAAAGTAACAGTCTGGAAAAAAAAAAGAACACGTCCAAAGATGGAGAATAATCATTTATTTTATTTATTTATTTAGAGTATTTTCACCTTGCCTTTCTCCTTGGAAAAGGACCCAAGGCTGCTTACAGTAATGAGGGACAATATACAGTTCAGTACAATTAAGAGGTATTCAAGTTTGAGAACAGGGAATTGAGGGGCATCTTACAGCAACAAAAGGCAACATTAACACTAAAAGAGAATTCAAGCAGTTAAAGAGAGAGTAAAATTTCCATGTCATCATGATCAACAACAACATCAAAAATAGTCTTTAAACTAGAGGTTCTAAATTGAATAATATTCTCTTATTTAAATAGTTTTATTCCACTTTCATCTTGAAACAAGCTCAAGGAATCTTATCTCCATAAAAGATAATATTTAAAAGGTAAAACCAGTAAGCATACAAATATTTTTTTAAAAATCTAACAAATTTTATATTAAAGACCATAAATAAAACCAGTAGTAAAATACATTTAAAGCAACAAGATTCAACAACCCATTAAAAAAAAACACCACTCTCAGACAGCCAGTCACTAAGAAAAAGGCTGCCTGAAGGACATCTAATGTGGGGCTAGGATAGCCTCCTGTGGGAGGGAGTTCCAGAGTCTGGGAGCGGCAACAGAGAAGGCCTCCCCATCAAACACACCTGTGAGAATCGTGACATGGAGAGGAAAGCCTCCCTCAATTGTTTCATAGAATCATAGAATCATAGAATCATAGAGTTGGAAGAGACCTTAAGGGCCATCCAGTTCAATCGCCTGCCATGCAAACTATGACAGTACTCCAGAAGGATCACCATCCAGCCTATGCTTAAAAACCTCCAAAGAAGGAGATTCCACCACCCTTTGTGGCAGCATATTCCACTGCCGAACAGCTCCAATCATCATGATGTTCCTCCTAATGTTCAAATGGAATCTCTTTCCCTGCAGTTTGTAACCATTGCCCAAGTCCTAGTCTCCGGAGCCATGGAAAACAAACCTGTTCCCTCTTCAATATGACATCATTTCAGATATACCTGGGTTGGCTCATAAAAAGAGAAGCAGTCCTTGAGATAGCTTTAGCCCAGTGGTGGTGAACCTTTGGCGCTCCAGATATTTTGGACCACAGTTCTCACAGTCCATTGCCACTGGCCATACAGGCTTAGAATTCTGGGAGTTGTGGTCCAACACGCCTGGAGTGCCAAATGTTCGCCATCACTGTTTTAGCTGATATAGCTCTTTATTTATTGGCACAGTGGTTAAATGCATGTACTGCAGCTAAAACTGTGCTCACGACCTGGGGTTCAATCCCAGGTAGCAGGCTCAAGGTTCACTCAGCCTTCCATCCTTCTGAGGTTGGTAAAATGAGTATCCAGCTCAATGGGAAGGCAATAAAACCAGCATTTTGAATTGTATACAGAACTGGGTTGGCAGCCAGTGGAACTGCTGTAACATAAGTAAGACTGGGAGATTTTGATTTGGGATCTATGTTTTAGAATATGAGTTCACTAAATGTAAGTTATATTTTTTTTTAAAAAAATCATAGAATCATGGAATAATTGAGTTGGAAGGGGCGTATAAGGCCACTGAATCCCTGCTTAAGGCAGAAATATAGAACAAAAGATATCTGCCAGGTGGTTGTCTAAATTTCTCTTGAATACCTCCAGTGTTGGAGCACTCACAGCCTTTTTAGGTAATTGTCATACTATTCTAACAGTTAGGAAGTTTTTCCTTATATTCAAACAAAATCTGGTATCTTGTCACTTGAGCCCATTATTATGTGTTCCGAACTCTGGGATTAATGAGAACATATCCTGCCCTACCTTTCAAATACTGGAAAAGTGTGATCATATCTCCTCTCAGTCTTCTTTTCTCCAGGCTGAACATGTTACGTTCTTTCAGTCTTTCCTCATAGGGCTTCTTTTCCAGTCCCCTGATCATCCTTGTTGCCCTTCTGCGAACATGCTCCAGTTTGTTGGCATCCTTCTTAAACTTATAGTGTTCAGAAATGGACATAGTACTGAAGACGAGGTCTCAACAGTGCTGAATAGAGGGGAACTAGTATTTCACAGGCTTTGGATACTAAAATGCATCCTATTGTGGTGTGGGACTCAACCCGGACTGATACCCTTAACTATGCTGAAAAATCAACTTCACCTACCAGTCCCCTATGCATGGCTTTTGGTAAGCAGCACATTCCAGAACAAACAGTAGCAGTAAGGTTGGGCCAATATGCCTGTGGGTCTATATATGTGTGTGTGTTTCGGGCAGGGAACATTTTCGAAGGAGTGAAAATGTGATTTATCATTTGGGACCCGGAAACAGGTCACTTACGTGGAGTAGCAGAAGCCATTGTTTTGAAGGGGAGGCAAAAACAGGAGGCAAACATAAGTTCTTGTGAGCAATACCAAAGTGTTGCTCTGCCTTCCATTCATAGGAATGGATGTGGACCTTAGTGGAAGCTGGGAACTTGACTCCTGATGTCAGTGGTGATTGAATCTGCTCTTCCCTTTACTGGAGCATTTCAAGGTGCTGAACTCCTGTCCCTCAAATAGCTTCAACACCTTGAAAAGCTTCTTTAATGTTCAAATTTGAACCCACAGTCAGTTCAACCCCCTTCCCTGAAAAAACTGAGACCATCATCATTCACCTGCTGCGCTTAGAATCTCTTCAGGCAGAAGGGCCACTGACCATGTTACATGGAGGTTTTGGGGAAGCATAATTCCCAGCACAAACTATATCTGGCACAATGGCTCCCACGGAAAAAAATACTGCCCATAACACCCAATTGTCTCAGGCATTTGAGGGTACTGTCACTGAAGGGGTCCTATAAATCTTTGATGAGGAATTGGGCTTTCTCAGTGGTGGCCCCTCATCTCTGGAACCAATCCCCCCCCCCGTGATTTGTCTGGCATCTTCCCTCTTGGTCTTCAAGAAACACCGAAAGAAATGGCTATTTAAAAAGGCCTTTTCCTGGGTATTAATTTATTTTAATAATGATTCGCTGTTATGCATTTTGTTTTGTTTTTTGTTCTCTCTCTAGTCCATCTTGCTCTTGTTTACAGTTTAATCACAGTATGCCGACTATACATTGCCTTCCCAGTGAGCTGGGTACTCATTTGACCAACCTCGGAAGGATGGAAGGCTGAGTGAACCTTGAGCCTGCTACCTGGCATTGAACCCCAGTCTTGAGCACAGTTTTAGCTGCAGTACAGGCATTTAACCACTCTGCCACTAAACAAACAAACAAACAAACAAACTCCCCAGAAATATTTGCATATACAATACTTGGAGGAATCTGTGACAGACCAGTAAGCCCATCCTCAAAACCTTAAGTATATGGTTTGAGCCCCAAATTGTATGACTACTGGAAATTTGAGTTTGTTTTCTGAGGAGGAATGGTTGCCTCTGATGGATAGCAGAGCACCCCCATTGATGCAGTGACAACAGTGTTCAAGGGCCCTATAACCTTTGGAAAGTTCCCATTGATTTCATTTAACTTTTGGTCTTCTAGGCACTCAGCTCCAGAGAGTTTTCACTTTCTTTTAGTACATACACACCTGTGCTTTCCCTGAGTTACCTCTGATTCTGCCAGAATTCCCTCAACATAAACTAGACATTCACTCTCATAAATGTGTCACCAGGCTGTAAAGACTCTTCTCTGGCTTGAAATATTGTTGCTCTGACCTTTTCTGACCCTTAAAAGTGTGGGGGAGAAAGTAATTTAATGGCTTAAATCTTTCATTTTTAGAATTCCTCTGCAAAAGCTGGTAGGTTCTGCAGTAGGAGGCTTGTCTGGAGAACTATAAATTAGACTAGCAAGGGCTGATGTTGGGAGATGAATTATGACAATCAGAAATGGGTAGGGAAAATGCTCGAGAAAATTACTTCCCAGTTTACTTCAAGCAATCTTTGTCCCTGCTTTCAGCACCTGTGATACCGACATAGTCAGCTTTCAAGTTCTTACCCAGGAATTGTGAGAAAATGTGACATGGTGGAGTAGTTCTTTTCAGGATTTTGGGCAACAGGCTGGTCTGCTAACCAGTCGTACCTTGAATTTCAACACTCTGTTCTGTTTTTTCTCCTAAGTTAATGGTCTCCTCACAACAGCCAGCCACCTTTCTATGTGTATTGGGTATATTCCACTCCAAAGCAGATTTGAGAAAGTGGCTAAGTGCCTTCCAAAATTGTTGAAGAGGTCAGAGGATCTTCAGGACCTAGGACAGCTCCTGGGGAGAAGAAAGAGTGCTCTGGTGTCATCCACTTTCCAGCAGGGCTCCTATGAGCTCCCTGGAGCTCTCCTAGGTCTTGAAGAAAGTGACTGTAATTCTAACTTTCCTTTGTACCAAGCATTGCACTTGTACTACATGATTATAGCGATTTGTTAATGCTTTATCAGTCAAGGATCCATCATATGCCCAGAATTTGTAGTTTGCAGACGTATGAGGCCGAATTGGAATGCATACCCAAAAGGAAAAAGGACACTGCCAGGTCCAAGAGGACTCCAATGTGGCTTACAGGAGATGTTCAGGAAGTGAACAAAAACAACTAAAGTTCATTTAGAAGATGGAAGGCTTGTCCAAAGAAGGACAACAGGCAGAGACATACATTCTGGCAGAGCAAATGCAAGGCAACAATCAGGAAAGGAAAGCAAGACTCAGAGGAGCGTATAGCCAAAAACACTCAAAGAAATAAGGAGTTCTTTAAGTACATTAGAAGTAAAAACCCAACTAGGAAGGCCACTGGAGCATTCAACAACAATGGAAAGCAAAGGATTATTAAAGAGGAAACAGAGATTGCAGAGAGACTCAATGAATGCTTTCCTTCAGTATTCACTGAAAACAGAGACCAGATGCCCTAAACAGAGCCTATTTTTGTAGGGAGGGAAATCAAAGAATTAAGCCAGATAGAAATAACCAGGGAGGATGTTCTTGCATGTCTTGTTAAACTAAATGCTAACAAATCACCAGGACCAGACAATATCCATCTATGAGTTCTCAAGGAACTTAAAGATGAAGCTGCTAATGTCCTAACCAAAATATATAATCTTTCCCTCAGATCAGGCTTTTTGCCTGAATACTGGAAGGTAGCAAATGTAACACCAATCTTCAAAAAAGGATCCAGAGGTTATCCAGGAAATTACCGACCAGTGAACTTGTCATGTGTCCCAGCTAAAGTAATGGAAACCATCCTAAAAGATAAAATTAATAGGCACATAGAAGAGAAGGCGCTGCTGAAGGAGAGCCAAAATGGCTTCTGCAAGGGCAAATCATGCCTCACTAATCTGATGGAATTTTTTGAGAGTGTCAACAAGCATGCAGATAAGGGAGATCCAGTTGGCATTGTTTTTCTGGACTTTCAGAAGGCTTTTGACAAGGTCCTGTACCCAAGGCTCTTGAATAAACTTTGCCAGTCATGGAATCAAGGGACAGATTTTGTCCAGGATCAGCAACTGACTAAGGGACAGGAAACAGAGCGTAGCATGACTAAATGGACACTCTTCAAGTGGCAGGAGGTAAAGAGTGGGGTCCCCCAAGTTCAGTACTGGGACCCCTACTTTTCAACCTCTTCACAAATGGTCTAGAATTAGGAGTAAATAGCCAGGTAGCCAAATTTGCTGATGACACTAAATTGTACAGGGTAGTAAAAACAGAGATTGTGAGGTGCTCCAGAGGGCTCTCTTGACACTTGGGGAGTGGACAAACCAGTGGCAAATGAGCTTCAACATTCGAAAGTGCAGAGTGATGCACATTGGGGCAAAAAAACCCAAACAAACTGATTGGGTCTGAACTCTCTGCAACAAACCAGGAAAGGGACCTTGGTATCCTGGTGGACAGCTCAATGAAGATGTCCACCCAGTGTGCTGCAGCAGTGAAAAAAGCAAACTCAATGCTAGGGATCATTAGGAAGGGTATAGAAAAGAAGTCAGCAAGTGTCATTTTGCCTCTTTATAAATCTATGGTGAGGCCCCATCTGGAGTATTGTGTCCAGTTCCGGTCACTATACCTCCAGAAGGATATTATGGAAATTGAAAAAGGCGAGCAACCAGAATGTTTAGGGGACTAGAAAACCTTCCTTATGTTTATTTATTTATTTATTTATTTTTGCATTTATATCCCGCTTATCTTCAAACGAACTCTAAGCGGCTTACAAGGGCTATGTTAGCCACACAAGTACAAGGATTCTTGTTCTGACACTATAACTGCTGTGCCTCTCCACTTTTGAACAACGCCACGTAAGAGGTGAACTGATTGAAGTTTATAAAATCATACACTGTATGGACAAATTAGATAAGGAAAAGCTGTTTTCCTTATCACACAACAATAGAACAGGGGGGCACTCCATCAACCTTTTGGGTACTAGATATTTAAAAAGATAAAGTACTTTTTCACCCAGAGGATCACTGATTGGACAAGTTCATGGAGAACAAGGGTATCAATGGCTATTAGAGATGGGCACGAAACGAGCAATTTTTCGTTTTCGTTTTCATTTTTTCGTTTTGTTACGTAACGAAATGAAAATGATTTTTTTTGCAAAAATTCATGAAAATTCACAAACCGAAACGGACCCCCTAAACGACAAACGACAAATGAAACACCATTTTTTTTGAGTCGTGCCCATCTCTAATGGCTATCATTATGGATGCCTAAAGACAACCTCCGGGTTGAAGAGGTAGGCAGGATATCACTCAATGCCATTTTGAGGGAATCGTAAGCAGGTGAAGACATCTGCTTGGGAATACCCTGAAACAGTGAGCCACTTTGTGAGACACAATGCTGGACTGGATGGGCTGTGGCCTGTTCCAGCAAGGCTATTCTTATGTAGAATTGTCTGCTGTGGTTCAGAGGAGACATAGTCAAGTGCTACAGCAAATTCTATGTACTTCACCAGATTACAAAATGTGGGATTCTATTGAATGGAGCCATGCCAAATCAAGAGGTATCAAGCTGCTATAATTTTGTAGCATAGAGGTACTCTTGAGCCAAAATGCGGTCCAGTTTTGCCAGGGGTGCAATGGACAACTACATAAACAGTTGCATGACCAATGGTGTTGGGCATCGGGATAAGTCATTACCACTTTGTGCACATGGAAGACCAATTGTTGTCAACAAACGGATCTTTGGCTCACTCAACTGCACTCTGGGAATTGTGATGAGTTGTCTGCCTACAAAGCCATCGTGGTCCGTGTTTGACAGGAGGACTCTGCTCCACAGTCTTTTGCAGAACATTTCTAACCCCACCACCACCAACACAACCTGTCACAAACAGTGTGCTACATCTTTAGCCTGAATTGCCATTGGGCACACATAAAAGTTTCTCATCATGTAGAATAAAAAAAGTGAATATATCTGACTATGGTGGTTCTCAGGATGTGGAAGTAACAAAAAGTGCTCCCACAACTGGTGTGTGTGTGTGTGTGTAATCACAGATTCTTTCCCACCAAGACTGCAAAGGAGGCATGCAGACCAGCACTGAAAACTTGAGTATTTTACTAGAGGGGGGGGAAATGCAGAACAGCATTTTGAAAAACCAAGCTGCAAATAGAAGCTCCAAAGGGGAAAGCAGATGCTGTTTAGATGACACTTTTGTATGAGGTTCCATTAGAGAAAGAAGAGGTCTTTATCATCTCTTAAAGAGAGGCTAATGACTCCGATTTTCTTGAATATGTTCCAAATTCCAGTGTGAATTCTACAGGACTATCATAATAATGAACCTGGACCCCAAACCAATTTCTGTACCTTGGGTTGCTGTTGTAAAGTCCTGAAAAACCAGGAATCACCTGCCACCATTCATTCCAGGGCTCCTTGCCAATGTCTCCTTCCTCACTCTTCCTTCTCTTCTGCATGAGCTACTTTATGTTCACCTGTTTCTTCTATCATTTGTGAGACTAAATACATTCCAAATCTGGCAGATAGCTTTCAAGAAAGAAAACAAAAAGGTGCTACAGTAAATACATTGAGAGGATCAAAGGCATTTCAGAGCAAAGATGTAATGAGGCACCGTGGTAAATACAAATGTAAAAGAATTGTAAATTAGTTGATTATTTATTAATCAAAGATCCAGCAAGTAAGGTAAGACCAACTCGACAACTGCCGTCAGAACTCCCAGGAAGAAAGAAAAGTAGGAAGAAGGCTTAAGCTGCTTTTGAACAAAGCATTTAAGAAAGTACAGATAAGAAGAGTAAGAATGACAGTCAATAATAAAACTTGCCAAGAGCCTGTATTAAACCAACATTGCTAGAGGTTCAGAGATTCATCAAAGTCAATAAAATGAGGTGTGTTGCTTCTTCAGCCAGAACAGGATGGCGGTGGGGAACAGACAATCCTTATATGACAAGAAGATTGCCTCGTGGGGTTTGAATGGACTGGCAAATGTTACCTGAGACACCCATGCAATATAGTTTTTAAAGAAAAGACAATGAAACCTTGCTGGAATTCAGTCCACCACTTGACCCCAAACCTCAATAAGATTTAGCCTTACTGAGTTGTTGAACACATTCTGTAAAAACATCTGAGGAAGGAAGGAGGGGTGTAGTGGTTAAATGTCTGTATTGCAGCTAAAACTGTGCTCACGACCTGGGGTTCAATCCCAGGTAGCTGGCTCATGGTTGACTCAGCCTTCCATCCTTCTGAGGTCGGTAAAATGAGTACCCAACTTGCTGGTGAGGGGGAACAATATGTAGCCTGAATGCTGTAATTGAACTGTAAACCACCCAGAGACTACTTGAAGTGCTATGGGGCAGTATAAAATAACACTTTGCTTTGCTTTCCTCAACTATGCTAATCCTCCTCTATCCTCATATCTGAAGCTTCTTGCATGTGACGGGCGACAGGTCTGAGTGGACAGACTTTGTTATATGCAGAGGCTTTCTGTTTGTGTTGGCAGCCTGGAATCTGCCCTCTACATATGCATATCTGATTAAGGCCAATTGACTCAGGTAAAAGGTAGAACTGAATAGGGCAAGACTATTCTACCCTTTGGGGAGAAAGGCGGCATAAAATAAAGATTATTATTATTATTATTATTATTATTATTATTATTATTATTATTAT
>JAHTLZ010000007.1:38546854-38560116 GCA_023846285.1 Phrynocephalus versicolor | reverse complement strand
ATAGATAGATAGATAGATAGATAGATAGATAGATAGATAGATAGATATTTGCAGTCCCTGTGGGACAAGCTATCTATCTTCTTGAGGCCTTGAAGCCTTTGTCCTGTGAAAGGACAGCAAAGATGGGGTTAGCCTGGTCATATGTGGGAGGGAGATCAGATTGTACCAGTCCCCCTTTGTTCCACACTGGTAAGACCTCATCTAGAGTACTGTGTCCAGTTCTGGACACAACACTTTAAGAAGAATGCCAAAACACTGGAGGAAGTTCAGAAGAGGGCAACACAGATGATCAGGGGACTGGGGGGGGGGAGCCTTAAATGGATATATTTGTGGAAGCAATGCTTGGGAGACTGTTATGTAAGTGAAATCGAACTGTAACAGTGTAAATATCAGTGGAAAAGTCACACAAAAACAGCTATGTTGGAAGAAATGTATAGAAACACTGTACTTCAAGAGGGATGCTGATAAATGGAACAAGTCCACTAGAACTAGGGGGCACTCCATGAAACTTTTGGGTGATAGATCTCAAACAAATAAGAGAAAGTACTTTTTCACCCAGAGGATCACTGGTCTGTGGAACTCCCTGCCAGAAGAAGTGGTGACAGCTGTCAGCCTTGACAGCTTTAAGAAAGGATTAAACAAGTTCATGGAGAACAAGGGTATAAGTGGCTAATGCTATCATTATGGATGCCTAAGGACAACCTCCAGGTTGTAGAGGGAGGCAGGATATCACTCAATGCCATTTGCAGGGAATCGTAAGCAGGTGAAGACATCTGCTTGGGAATACCCTGAAACAAATGGTGAGCCGCTGTGTGAGACAGAATGCTGGACTGGATGGGCTGTGGCCTGTTCCAGCAAGGCTGTCCTTATGTTCTTATAGTAAGGATGTTCAAGGGGCTGGAAATCAATCCCTACGAGGAGAGACTCAACGAGCAGGATATGTTTAATCTTGAGAAAAGAAGATTGATAGCTTGAAAGGTAGTCATATGCAGGAGTGGCAGGACTTGTCCTGGATCATCCCTAAGTGCAGTGCATGACATAATGGGATCCGCCTACAGGAATATCAGGTATAGCCTATTGCCTGATAGAGCAGTACAACAATGGAACCAATTAACTTGAGAGGTGGTGACTGGTGAGCGCTCCAGTGTTGGAGGCATTCAGTGGAAAATTGAACGGCTGTCTGCTCTGCTTTGATTTGGATTCCTGCCTTGAGGACTTGAATGACTTATAGGGCCCTTTGAACTCAATTAGTCTATGATTTTCTGACTGTGTTACTGCTGTGTTCCTTAAACAGAATTATAATTTAATTGCAAGTGTTGGCGAATCACCCCTATCTTTGGCCCCTGCTTCCTTCCAGGGTTCCAGTTTTCAGTTGAGTCAAGATGAAATCTTTATTTGCTCCCAATAGCTTCTCAGAGAGTTCACCAAAACTGAACTGCCTTGGCGATGAATGTGTGCATTTTGAGTCCACTAGTTTGTGGAGTAGGATCTTTTACTTTTGTCTTATTTTCCAGATGCTGCGGCAGTATGGAAGTATGCCGTTTTCTCACCTAACAAGAGCCCGGGGATTGCAAGATGGCATCTGGAAGGTTACTTCTTACTGACCTGAGGATGAAGCCAACAAAGGGCTGATCCCTGAGGTATCTATGCCTTCAAAATGGAAAGGCTGTTGCCAAGCCCTTCTGGAATGAGGCTGAGTGGAAACAGGGAGCTTTTAAGTCCCAGAAGAAACCAAAAACAGCTTGCTATTACTGAATAACTTTACCTGAACAGAACAGCTCAGAATGAGGTCCCTTGTCAGCTTCTTCTTCATTGAATTATGTAAATTATTGCTATTATTATTATTATTATTATTAACCAGGTTTTATTAAAGTGTCAAAAGTCATGGCTTTTCAGTGTAAAATCACAGGATCGTATTTGACAATGACTTCCCATTTGCAGAAAGTGAGGCAGACCTGTCAAGTGTCCCATTTCTGCTGGGACACTCACGAATTAAGCACTCTGCCCCGCTATCTTCCCTTATTTGTTCTTATCATGGAAATGTACTGGATTCTCCGAGGGGGGCTCTCTCACACCGAGTGGAAATGAAAGGGGACTTTCTGGGCTCTTCCATCAGGGGACAAAAAAGCTTTCAGCCCTCAAAGGACCAATTGACGCTGGCGCCCAGGCGGCATCATCAGTTGCCAGGCAAGGATGGCCTAAGCACCACCCAAACCGACAGAAGCTCTCCATGGAGGGGAGGAGGGGGCATCCCTCCTTCGCCCAGCAACATCCTTGTCAGGATCACATTCTCCTCTCTCCTCCCACCCCGGCTGGTGCCAGGGAAAAGTTGACAGGTATGAACTGAGGTAACTTTGGCTAATAGGGCAATTAGAGATGGGCACGACTCAGGAAAAAAACTTCGTTTTCGTTTTCTTTTTCGGCTAGGGTCCGAGTCGTTTCGTTTCCGTTTTCGCGAAAAATCGGAAAAAATTAGTCGTTTCGTTTTTCGTTTTTTTCGTTATCGTTATACTGGTTTTTTGGGGGGGTGTAGCGGGCTCGTGGAGGCACCTCTGTGGGGTGGGTGCCTCCGCTGGCCCGCTATAAAGGAAGGGACAGCATCAGCAGGCTCCAAGAGACCCCTCAACATGGGGGTCTCCCATCCTCACCTGCTGCTGCTGCAAAATGGCATGCACAACCATATGGTTATGCATACCATTTGCAGGCAGAGCGAGACCTGCGTGTCGCCAGGCCAGGCGGTGCCACTGCACCTGCTCAAGCACCTGATCCGAGTGGGTCGCACCTGCCATCACGTCCCACAGAAGGGAATCGTACTTGCGTGTGTAGTGCAATGCAAGTCGATCTGGCTATGGGCTAAGGTGGATTAGGGTTAGGGCTAGGGTTAGGCTAATGACGGGTAAGGTTATGGTGGGCTATTGGGTTGCACCTCTGGGTGCCTCTCTGACCCACTAAGAAGACAGTCTGTGACGTATGGGTAAGGAGTCAAGGATTAGGGTTAGCGGGTTAGGGGGCTAGGGCAAGTTTTAGGGGGCTTTTTGGCACATCCCAGAAGTCTCAGTGGCCAAGTGGCCATGCGATTGGTGAGATGGCTCCAAAAATTTGCATGGTCGTCCCCTCCCACATGGCTGGCCAGGCCACTGGGCCAGCCCATCATTGCACACTGCGCAGGTGTAAAATAAAATAAAATAAAATAAAATCAATGGAGGACACAGGAGGAGAGGAGAGACATTTTGTTGCAAGAAAAAAACCACTGCTACTGTGAAAAATCTGGCAGTTCATACATTTCCGCGTGTTTCTGTTGTGCTTGTGTGTTTTTGGACCACGATTTCAAAAACAATATTGCATTCGCCGCCCCATTTTCGATCCCCCGCCCGCACCGCATGGCATGGCGACGAGGCGACTCGAGTCCGGCTGCCCAGGACGGGGGAAGCCGGGACACCCCCCTCCAGACCAGAAACCCCCCCTCCGGTAGGTGCCCTACTGAGTGAGTGCCCTTAGTCAAGCGGGCATTTTCCGCCTGCTTTTTGGCCCGGGAATGGGTGGGGGGGAGACCCGGGGGAGAGTTTAAAAAAGTTTTTTCCTGTGCCGCCCGTGCCGCTTGGTTGCGCTTTGGCGGCCGGCGGCGAGACTGGGCTTTTTGCGGCGGGCGAGTCCCACCACCACACCAGAGCATCCCAGGACGGAGGAGGGGGGGAGGCCGGGCGGGGACCTCCAGAAACCACCCCTCTGGTAGGTGCCCTGAGGCACGGCAGGCATTTTTCCGCCTTTTTGGCCGGGAACCGGGCTTTTTAACTTTTAAAAACTTTTTTTTTCTGTGCCGCTTGGCATCGCGCGCGATCGCGCGATGCAAGTAACGAGCACAACAAATCAGACCAAATTGTTCGTTCGTCGGTTCGAGCTCGAAGTCTGGCGGAGTAATTCCCGTTTCCGTTTCCGTAGAGTAACGGAAACGAGTAACGGAAACGGAAACGGAAATACCGCTAAGTCGTGCCCATCTCTAAGGGCAATGATAAGTGTATGCACTACTAACCCCTTTGTTCCAATTGATTTAGGTGGTCTTCATACTACAAGAACAAGAACATGTAGTTCCCCAACATTACACAAATGCAAGACTTGGAGCGCCACTTATTGCGCCACTTTAGAAAATCAAACACACTGTAAGTTTTTGTGGAGGAACCGCACTTCATCAAGCTAAGGACAACCTTCAGAAAAGTGGGGTGGAAAAATTTCAAGCTGTGCTGCAAGGCTGAGACCACAGCCGCAGGAGGTCTGAGTTTCCCTCTCACAGTCATGAAACATCACTTTTTGGACCCTTTCCTACAATTTCCTGCACTGTCCATGAAGGGCTTGAGATCAGACTAATGAAGTGGGCTTGCAATTTTTTTGATCTTTTTTTTTTTAGTAGTCCAGTACAAAGTGTCACCCATTCTTGCACTGCGGGCTATCAAGACACCGTGAGAGTCTTTGCCTGTGAGTTAGACAAAAGAGCTCAATTGTGTGTCAGGAGTTTTGCTGCATGCTAGAATTGGTTCAAAAGTTGAAACATGTTGGCACTGTTGGCACTATTTCCTCAACTTTTATGAAAAGGCTTTCTCATTCATGTTCTCATCTCTCACTCATGGTGCAACAAAATCCCTTGCCCTTTTCTGGGGTGTGGGGGATAGATTGGTGGTTCTTCATCTTCACTCATGAAGATGAGACAGATGACAATTTATACCCCATTCCATATTCCAACTGGTTTCATTTTTTTGGTCACTGTTCTTGATATAACGACATAAAATTGCTTAGAAATCCTTAGAGCAAAATAAAGCAATACCATTAAACCATCCATCTGATTAGTGACTGAGAGACAGTCTCTATGCCTGCATCTGAAACTGACTGCCCTATGCCTTCTGTGGATTACTTTTTGATTTAAGCAAATATCACTGCCTCTCAGGAGGGACCAGAATGATGAAGTCAATCAGGAGGGCAGTAGACAAGGCACAGCCTGGCAGAACTGGTTTTGTATTAACTTTTCTGATTTAACAGGGGCATCCGACACTGCAAGATTTCATCAAGGAAAGGAACATCCTGATGGTATAATTGAGTGTAAGCAATCTAAAATCCAGTTAAGATAAACATGTCCAGCATTACCAGCTAAGCAAAGATTAGAGCAAGGGGTGTCTGAAACAGGACCATAGTTTTATTAAAAAGAATTTCTTAGACATCACCTGTACATAGCCCCAGATAACTTCCATCTTTACATGTATTGGGGATGGGATTATTATTTTTGGCCTACACATCCCATATTTCTTCATTCTGTGAGTTCTACCTGACCGACTGACACCTTACAGATATTTGAATGTGAATCATTCCGGAGAAAAGCCTAAACTGGAAGACTCTGAAGATTAGCCAGGACTAGGTCTCCCAAAACCTCCTGTTCTTGTCCCATTGCTTGATAGGAACTTTCTTTCTGAGGAAGAAGCTGGGTGGAGTGAGACTTAGACTCAAAGCCTTCCCGTCTTTCTCCCAGGGGAGCCACATTTAGGAATTTATCTCTCCAGAAGAACTCACAGAAGGGGAAATCATGAGAGCTGTAGTTCAGAAAATCAGAAAATCCCATCTCTAGGACTCGTTAGACCAGGAAGATCTTGTCTCAGCAGAAAGGGGAAGCTTTGTGTAAGGCAAATTAATTACAGTAAGACCCCAGTATCCGCTAGGGATTGGTTCCAAGCCTTCCCGTGGATAATGAAAACTGTGCATAAGAGAGAATGCCAAAATGTTCCCAAAACTGCTGTTTTGTGATAGTAACTTGCTTTACAGCTGCCGTTTTACAACAGTAGCTTGCTTTACAGCTGCTCTTTGTGACAGTAGCTTGCTTTGCAGCTGCCAAGTTATTTATTTATTTTTTCCTCTGCCAACTGTGGATAACTTAATCAGTGGATAATGAATCAGTGGATACGGGGGTCCTACTATATAGTGGTCTGGAGGAGATACCTATCAAGTAGTTCTCCGAATTGCATAGTGATAGCAGTTCTGCCAAGGTTCATCCATGGGCTTGGAGTGTGATGTTCAAGATGCGTCCCTGGCCAGCTGTACACATGTGTGAGTGGGGTCCCAAATGTAAGCTGACTGTCTTCCTTTAAGGATGTGTGCATGTATAACAAGCATTATTGGGGCAGGAGGGAAGCCTTCTGTTTCCCCACCCCCCAAAAGTCTCAAACTACGTGGGCCATTGTGGCTGAACCACTTGTACAACATGCAGTTCAACTCATAGAATAAGCAGTCCTTTCACAATGTGGTGCACAAGACGCCTTGCAGAGCCTTAAGCTGGCTTCTCAGATCTCTGGTGCGTATCATGGAGAAGTAGGAATTCCATGCATTGCTCCACAAGTGGAGCAGGAATTCATCCCATGAGGTGTGTGTGTGTGTCTATTAGAGATGGGCACGAATTAAAAAAATGGCATTTCATTTGTCGTTTGTCATTTAGGGGGTCCGTTTCGGTTCATTTCCGTTTTTTGCGAATTTTTGCAAAAAAATTGTTTTCATTTCCATTCATTTCATTTCCGTTTCGTTACCATTTATTTCAAATTTTTGTGTTTTTTTTAGCATTTAAAGCAGTTCAATGTATTGCCGTAATGAAAACGAAACGGACGACAAAATTTCTGGTGTTTCTGTTCGTTTCGTTTCATTTTAGAGACAAAATTTGTTTGTCATTTTGTTACGTAACAAAACAAAAAAAAAACAAAAATGGAAATGAAAAATTGTTCACTTCGTGCCCATCTCTAGTCTCTCTCTCTCTCTCTCTCTCTCTCTCTCTCTCTCTCTCTCTCTCTCTCTCTCTCTCTCTCTCTCTGTGTGTGTGTGTGTGTGTGTGTGAGTGAGAGAGATAGAGATAGAGAGAGAGAGAACTGTCTTCATCATCTGTACAATTCTGAGAAGTAACAGCAAGTAACTTTCTTCCATGCACTTGAATCAGCATGCTCTCCTCCATGCCCTTGAAATGTCTGAGTGATATTTTTTCCCCCCTCCAGAGTTGACAACAGCACCAGAGACACACGATGTTGCCAACTTTCAAAGGTGTAGGCAAACAGAAATGGCTGGCAGGTTGTCATAGATCAAATAAGAATAAGAGTGGGTTCTTGAGAAGGAGAGACGGAAATCTTCCACCCAGGCAGGAACAAGGAACATCTACAAAGCTACATTTCTCTTGGGTAGATTAACTTTGAACTAAAACCCATGGGCTCACATGTTCAGGCAGCTGACAAATCTTATATAGGTGGCAGCAAATATGTTGTGTATGTGTGGGTGTGTTTTTTAAAGGGAACTCAAGGTATATCGGTAGGTAACATCACTGCAAGAGTTTTGGTAGGGGTCTTTCCCCCCCTCCCCGTAGGGATGCTAAGAAAGTTGACTTGTTTGGAGACTTTGAGACCCCCACTCAAAACTTCAGGGAGGCTTGTTTTTAGTCATTTATGTCAGGATTCGGTAACTGTAATTCTCGGCGAGTTTTGGAAAGTAATTTTTGACACCATCTCTGTTGGTGAGTTCTGATGGGAAATGTAGGCAAAAGCAAAACAAATGGACAGCATCAGAGGGCCACAGCTGCTCACCCTGACTGACAGTTTTCTGTTGGTGATAGTAAGCTGGAATTATGATTGAAGAATGCAAAACTGAACAATTGTGGGTTCAATCCAGACTTCCTCATACTCACTCAGACATCCTATACAGCATTTTAAACTGAAATAGGCACATTGACACAATGTCCACCTACAGTTTCAGTGATTTAGATGACTTGTAATGCATTGATGGTGCCTGGAACATCAGACCAGGGAAGAGTTCTTGAGATGAGGGTGAACAGGGCGCTTAGTAATGCCCATCTGTGGAACAGCAGTTACAGTTCTGTTTGCATCTTCTCGGCCTCAGCATTTAGGACACAGAAAAGGGCTATCAAAGTGAGAGGGATATTTGAAGACCATCCCAAGGAAAGACTAAGATAGTTCTTACGTTCTTATGTACTTAGATGATGTTTTCTTTCTTTCAGAAAAACAATGTTCATGACTATGAGTCATAATTTAGCTCCAGAATCACAGGCTTCAGGCCAGGCTGGAACAACCTCCAGAAAACCTTTGAGAATTTTCTTGGGATATTCTTGGAGACGTTTTCTTGATGAGAAATATGAAGCTTGATCTGCTACGTTCCTTTGGTCTGAAGCAGCAGAACTAATGTTCTTTTGCTCCTGACTTTATATCTTTGGAGTCTCAATGACATAAATAGTGGTGAGTTCTTTGAGAGAAAAAAACATGCTATCTTTGGTAGACAACTTTTACACAAGGTTCATGCCAAGGAGTGTCCGCTTTGGACAAGGAGAACCAAGGACCTTGCCACTATTTGAGACCAAACCAAGGTTCTCATTCCATTGTCAGAGAACACAGGTCATCATTAATAATCTATGAATATTGAAGCCATAAACCATATCCTACAGTAGGGCATATACACACATGTGTTATTTCAATAAACTGAGGCCAGGGGTTGGAAAGAAACAGAAAGAAAAATCAAAACAACAGTTCACTTCAGTTGCATATTATGGGCAGGTGAAAAACGAGAGTGAAAAGCTTCCACCATCAGCACCTGTAAAAGAAAGAAAGGTGAATCAAAAATGTTCTGTGCATATCTGATGAACATTTATTGATCAGTGTATCTACATTCAAAAAAATAAACTAGGAAGTCAAGAGGCTGCAAATTCATTAATTGCAATTCATGTGTTTAACCTTCCCTCCTGGCAAGAAGGTGGTCTGCCACTCCATAAATATAGATTGCCTTAGTAATTATCTTCAGAGAATGGAAAGTTTTGGCTTGCTGAAAGGTCCACATCAGCCCTGTTCAGAAACATAACTCTCTTCAAGTCCTTGTGTAGGGCTGAGATATGAGAACTTTGGAAGACGGCTAGCACCAGAAGGGAAGTGAACAGTGTTAGAATTCATATAATTTATACAATGGAATGGATCAATAAAGTCTGTGTGAATTTAAAGGCCACTGTTGAGAGCATCAGATGGACAAAAGAAAATAACTCATGCAATGCACAACTAGACAAGATGTGTTGATGGCCACCTGCTTATTTTTGAAAGAAGCTTTAGACAGGGGATATGGCTAAAAGTGACTACTAAACACTAACTGGTAGTGACATGGGCTAGGAAACAGAGTTTAATGGATGCCATTCAGAGCACTCCACCATTGAGCAAGGAGTATGATTTCACTTGCTCAAATGCATGTCTGTCTTTTCCTCCTCTCTTCAGGAGCTTTCCCACCACAGATACCCTAACAATGGTAAAGAAGAGACTAAGGGCCTTTTTACACGACCCCTAAGATCCGCTGGTCCCTTAAATTCGGACCAGAGATCTTGGGGGTTCGTTGCTCTTCCTTCCTCCCCACGACTCCACACTTCCTTGCTTCTGTCTGCGAGAGGGGAGGGAGGGGGAAAAAAGCCTTAAAAGGGGACAAAAGAAAAAAGCCTTACCTCCAGTGCCGGTGGAAAATGCTCTGAGCCCCGGTCGAGCCCCGGTTACTTCCTGGTTGCTCTTAAAGGGGCAGGAGGCAAAAAAGCAACAACAAAAAGAAGCGAGGAGAGCCCGGCAGATCCGCATAAAGGACTTGTCACCTTCTGAGAGCAGGTACTTAAAAGGTGCGCTGGGTCGCGCTTAGGTGGGCGGGGTCACACTTAATTTTCTGTTAGCTCCGGACCTGGTCGGGAAACATTTTTAAGGTCCGGAGCTTGCAGCCCTTTGCTGCGGAGCTTAGGGGTCGTGTATAAACGCCCTAAGAGAAGACACACCTTTTCAACATCAAGGGAACTTTTACAGACAGAAGCATGGTTGTGCCATGGGTTCTCCAGCATCAACCATTGTTGCGCAATTATGCATGAAGCAGTGGAGAAGAAGGCATTCAACCCCTTCCCAGGGATGACACTGACCCACTGGTTCAGGTATGTAGACGACACCTGGGTAAAAATCAAGACTCAGGAAGTACAGGGCTTTACAGATCAAGTTCATCAAGAAGACACCAAAGACAACTGGCTGGCTTTCCTGGATTGTGCAGTCATCAAACTGTGGCCTTGGAATAGAAGTTTACAGAAAATCCTAACATACAGATCAGTACCTACTGTTTGATTCCTACCACGTGTTAAAACACAAATTAGGAGTCATCTGCACTCGAAACCACAGAGCAAAGAGCACTTCTTCACCTCCACAGAAGCCAAGAAGAAGGGAGACAGGCATCTGAAGACAGCACTTAAAGTCTGTGGATATCCAAAGTGGGCTTTTAACAAGGTAATGTCCCAACCCTGAAGAAAAATGAATCAGCCTGAGACCCAGAGCCAATGGAAGAACAGGGTCATTCCTTACATGGTTGGTGTGCCTGAAAAGCTGAAAGGGCTTTTTGGCAAACACCACATATCAATTTACTTCAAACCCAAACACACACTAAGGAAGAGCCTAGTCCACCCTAAAACCAGACACCAAAACATAAGAGGGACAAATCTGTGATCCAGTGCAGTGAGAAGAGTACAGAGCTCTACACTGAAGAAACTAAACAGCCATTAAACAGGAGGATGGCCCAACATAGGAGGGGCTACAGCTCAGGACCAGAATCAGCAGTACACCTCCATTTGAAGAACAAAGGGCACTCTTTCAAATGTGAGGATGTACACATATTTGACAGAGAAGGTAGATGGTCTGAGAGAAGAGTCAGGGAAGCCATTCATGTGAGCTTTGAAAACCCCTCTCACAAGTCCTTCGGTGTCTTAAGCACAAACTGTCTTCAACTTATCATGCTGCCCTTTCATTGATCTCCAGACAAATTAGAAGCACTTCAAATGTCCACCAGAAAGGCCACTGCTAATGCCCCATACTTAATGTGTGTTGGGAAGGGTTGCATAGGTGAAACTTACACACAACCCAGACCATTGTACATCTAATGAGCCTGTTCAGGTGACTGTCCACCTTAGGAGCCTATTCAGACCAAGGTGGTGGGAAAACAAGGTGAACTATAAATTGGAAGCCCCTCACCAACTTTCCATGGACTGACAAAGGTACTTGGATGAGTAGCGAAATGTTTCGATCTCACAAGAAAAGAAGTGTAGTTGCCATGACTCAGCTTCTGGATAACCTTGCCTGGATGATTCTTCACTGACTTAACAGGAAGAACATTTTAACCCAGATTTTTCAGATCATGATTCAGATTCATAACTTGCACCAAATCCCATTGGGTTCTAATTGCTCTGAAAAGAATGAGGGTCAGAGCCGAATCAGGCTGTAAACCAGGCCTGCCCAAAGTCCGGCCTGGGGGGGGGGGCAAATCTGGCCCGCCAGGCCATTCTGAGTGGCCCGTGGCTGGCTGGCCCACCCTTCCCTCCCCTCCTTCACCCCCTGTTTTTTTTAAAAGAAAGTGGGTGGGGCTTGCAGTGGGGTGGCAGGGTTGGGGAGCAACCGGTCCCTGATACATTCTCAGCCACCAAATCTGGCCCTCCTTACAAAAAGTTTGGGCACCCCTGCTGTAAACCAAACCATTCTGCCCTAACTTAACTCCAGGATTCCTGGCAGTTACAATGGCACTCTACTGTTGTCTGCAGTTCTGTAGCGAAGATGCATCTTGAGTCTTCAAAGGCATTCCCTCCCAGTCACAGCAGAAGAGAGTTCTCTTTAACAAACACTGTGTCCTCCCTCATCTAAGGTGTATTTTTTTTTAATTCTGTTGTGGACCATGTTGAAAGGGCTCCAGGTGATGACTTAATAGGAATCAAGAAGGCAGTTTCTGTTTGATTGAATGCTTTACTTGCTGGGAAGACTTCTTGTGCACTTAGATAGGGGAGTCACCGCTGTGAATAATGCTATTTGTTAAGGGGGGGAATGTTACTTTTGAGCGGCACTTGCCTGAAACATGTGGCTTGCGCCAGAGCTCTATCTGAGATTGCTTTTCTGTGCAAGGAAAAAAAAAAAAGAAACAACTCAATTTGTTCCTTCTTTTTTAATGATGATTATTAAATACCATCTTTAAAAAGCGGAATAGCTTTCTTTTTCTTTGGCGGCTATTAAAGCCTTCCCAGGAGCACATCACAGCATGTCATACTCCTGGAGTTGCTTACTTTGATTCAACAGTCAGCACTTCTTATCATCAAAAGGCAACAGCTATTAAAGAAACAATGTTCTCTGTCGGTAGCTGATGCCAAGCCAGGCATCAAAAAGAAATGCATACAATCAGAAGATCTATCTAGTCGCCACTGTATGAAAGTGCTCAGGAACCAGCTGCCAACTGCCTGCATTTGAAAAAAATGAAACCAGATCTTTTGATACTTTGGAGTCACAGATAAGCCACCTTGCAAGTGTTGTCATACCCAAAGCAGATGAAGCCTGTAGAAATGTAGAGACGGAATGTCCATAGACCTGTCGTATCTGAAGATACGTTGGACAGCCAGAGGCACTAATGTGGCCATATTATAGTGCATGAATAAAAAGCTAGAAATTCTCAATACTGTAAAGAGAAGGGAATTACAATATTTCGGTCACATCATGTGCTATAACAAATACCATCTGCTGCAGGTTATCCTTCAAGGAAAAATGGATGGGAAGCATGGCCGGGGGTGTTGAAGAACATTCTGGCTTAAGAAGTTAAGCCAATGGTTTACAGTGGGCACGGCTTCTCTACTTAGAAAAGCTTAAAAAAACAGAATATGCTACTGATCGCCAACATTCTATGAGGATATGGCACTTGAAACAGAAGAAGTATCTGTTCATGTTAAGTTTGCTTGAGAGGTATAACACTGGAAATTTATTTATTTGTCAGATTTTCATACCCCATCATCTACCCTGATTGCTATTCTCAGTGGTTTACAACAGAAGATGCCAATTATAAACAGTAAAGAAAGCAAGGCTAGTTCATAATCAATCAGTATTTTTCTGCCTCAAGCCTTACAGCAATGGTTCCCAACCTGGGGGTTGGGACCCCTTTGGGGGGGGTCGAAAGGCCATTTCACAGGGGTTGCCATGAGCCAGTGAAGAAATGTGCAAAACATTTCTCTAAAGTGAAGCCTTCATAAAAAGAACAAGCACAGTCAGTTCACAAAGACACAGACCAGCTGTACACTACTTCTAGATTTTGATATCTGGCACTAGATATGGGCACCAAATGAAAAACAAAATGCTGTTTTGTCATTTTGTTAGCTGACAATACGAAAAGAAATGGGGAAGCTATGTTTCATTATTAGTAACAAAACGTAACAGCGCCTTTTC
>JAHTLZ010000007.1:38493983-38541562 GCA_023846285.1 Phrynocephalus versicolor | reverse complement strand
ATTTATTTATTTATTTATTTATTTATTTATTTATTTATTTATTTATTTATTTATACTGTAGCCATCTAGCTGAAAGCTACTCTGGGCAGTTTACAGCATTTCTTAATTTAGGATGAGACAGGATCCGTTCTAAATTCTGATTTTCACTCTACCTATGTGCCATGCAATGAGATATGCCATTTCCTAAAATTATTAATGGTGAAGAGATGGAGCGCAGTGGGGTGGGGTGGGCAAAAGAAAGATGGGATCCTCCAGATGTGGCTGCACTATATTTCCCCAGCCACCCTTGCCACCCTAGGCAATGGTGAAGGTTCCGTTCACTCTAGCAACATCTGGAGAATCCCCATAAGATCCAGTAAACATGGACAACAGTCTGGGATAAGAGTACAGTAGGACTCCCATATCCACTGATTCAGTTATCCACAGTTGGAAGGGGGGGAAATCAAATAAATAATTCAGCAGCTGCAAAGCAAGCTACTGTCACAAACAGCAGCTGTAAAGCAAGCTACTATCATAAAACAGCATCCGTAAAGCAAGCTACTGTCACAAATAGCAGATGTCACAAAACAGCAGCTGTAAGGCAAGCTACGGCTACAAAACAGAAGTTTGGGGATTTTTGGTGTTCTCTCTTATCCACAGTTTTCATTATCCATGGGAACGCCTGGAACCAATCCCCAGTGGATACCGGGGTCCTACTGTAGTTGTAATCCACAAAATTGGGAGTATGCTAAGCTGCATGGTAAAATGCTTGCACATGGTATTAAAAATCTCCCAGGGAATAAATATTCCTGCATCATTTTGGGAGTAAACCTAATATTCAGAAATTCTGTAAGCTTACACAAATGTTTGCAAAGCAAAGTGTTCTGCTTACATACTGCCCCATAGTGCTTAAAGCACTTTCTGGGAGGTTTAAAATTTATTCACGCAGGCTACACATTGCCCCACCCCCTGCAAGCTGGGTACTCATTTTACTGACCTTGGAAGGATAGAAGGCTGAGTCAACCACAAGCCAGCGACCTGGGATTGAACCCCAGGTCATGAACACAATTATATCTGCAGTATAGCAGTTTAACCACTGTACCTGCCACGAGGCTCATCTTTGGCTGCTACCGCACTTCCTTGAGCAGCTGCTTTTTATTTTGCATCGCCTTATCTCCTCCTGTGGTCACGTGGTCGCTACAGCGGTTCAGCAGTCCACACTTCAGCGGTTGCTTAGCAATCGGCTTCCGCATTCGCACTTGGTGGAACCGCTTTAAACTATGACACAGAAATGGCAGAAACAGGGGGAAACTGGAAAAGGTGGCTTAGTATGTTTGCAAATACAACCAAATCATTTTAAAAAGAGGTGCAGGAACTGATTTTAAAAAACAGTGGCCATCACAAGAAAAACCAACACAGTGGTAAAAAATGGGCATGGCCAAGGGGGCTCTTCAGAAAAAGTGATTTGAAAAGCAGACAGTGCTTTTTGTCTTTTGTGCAATTTGTCTTTAAGGAAAAGGCATTTCAAATCTAAAGTGCCGTAGTGGTCTTTGTTTGAAGTTGTGTTGTGTGCATAATATTTCTCCAGGAGGTAGTGCGGGAAATGCCAATTATTTGTCTATCTTCTACTCACACTGACACAATCAAGCACACATTTACTTTTGCAGTTGCTACGCAAGACTCTGCACCCTTGTGCCATTACAAGGACCTACCCCTGTTCTCAGCTTTTGACAGAGGAATCTCAAGCCATGGAGATGGCCTTGGGCAGCAATATGTCCTGGGCTAGTCTGGAAAGAAGCCTGGCATCTTTCCAGAAATGACGCTGTTGGTCTCAATAAAGGCTGGCAGCAATGATTACCCTCATGTGCTCTCTGGCGGTGACCTGGTAATACGATTCTTCCGGCTGGTGTGAGAGGTTGCTTGACAATTTTCATTTTGCAGCCATGGCAGCAGCATTGCTCTAGACCCAATTTAGAGGACTGTGGTAGGTGGTGGGAGGGAGGGAGATGAGAGGTGAATGAGAAGGGCAAGGTATCTAGTCTTTTTCAATTGACCCCCGTGACCTGAAGGTATTGAGTCTGCTTAAACCCATTCATTCCTGTCAGCTTTAATTAGAAAGGCCAGGAGAGTCATCTTCTGAAAGTAGTGTTTCCCGATGCGCATATGCACCTCCGGTGGTGGCCTGAAGACCGGCTTTAATTAAGAGAGCAGCATGCCCTCTTGTCCTGAACACTGCATTATATGGCGGCTTTCCTGAGCTTTTCCCCCAGGCCTCCCTATGATGCGCTTTGCCAGAAGAGGGCTTGAGGCAGCTGTGATAGCCCCAGCAGGCAGATATCTCTTTTTTACATGTCCATTTGATCCCATGCTTGGGATGAGCGATGATTGTCAGTGGAGGGACATACTGGGATGTTAAATTTTGCAGGTGGGTTAGCCAGAATCTTCTCCTGCATTCCCAAGAGATTTGGAGGCTTGTATGACTAGAATGCTTTTCTACTTTCCATCTTTTCCAAGTGGCGATATACAGCTGTGCTTACAAACAAGGGTCCTCGGTTGTTCTTGGACTACAACTCCTAGGAATCCTGACTAGCACAGTGGTGAAGGCTCCTGGGAATTTTAGTCCCAAAACATCTGGGGATACAAGGGTTAGGGTTTCAGCGCAGAAACATCTGGAGATCCAAGGGTTTCGTAAGCTTAAACAACAAAAAACAGTGTGTCGCTTTTCGTAAGGTGCCCATCCTTACTTATAACTTTATACTGGACTTGATTTTGGTTGTCTTTGTCTATTTGGTATATTATAGTATTGCATGTATCTTTGCTGGTTGATGTTTTATAATGTTTATTGTTCACCGCCCAGAGTGACCTTCGGACCAGATGGGTTATAGTTATATCCTCTTGGAAGATTAATAAGCATCCCAGGCAGCTTCTTTTGCAGGGTCTCTTGGGAATTATTGAACCCCATCTGTACGGGGACACCCCGGAGAGGACAATGGATCCCATTCGGCCTGATGCAGAAGAAGCCACCTTGCCTTATCTCTTCCCCCCACATTATCCACCAAGGCCATGGGATGGTACATAGGAAATAACAAGCTGTCTGTTAATCCTTCATCAAGACCCCTTCCTACGTGGACAGTCCTACGTACACTGCTACGTCAGATAAGCCCTCCCAGGAATTCATCAGCCTATCATCCTGACACGTAAGCCTTGTGTCCACCCTCTCTGATGCCCTGCCATTATACCAATAAAGAGTCTGGACTCGTGCTCACAGAGGAAGCTTCTACATGAGGCCTGGCTTTGCGGAACCCAATAATGTGCCTATGTGTGGAATCATTCCTACAATGGGTGGTGTATAAATCAAATCAAATCAAATCAATAAATAACAAAAGGAATAAGCTTTGCCCTTTACAACTCATCAGTGGCCAAAAGCCCAAGGGAATAGGGCGAAAAAACTGCCTCTTGGCAGGAACCAATCAGGGAGTTCTGTAGCCTTGAAGCAAGTCTCAAGAAAACCCTTTCTTTTCAGTTCATCCTAGAGATGTTTGAGGGGGACAGTACTGAGGGAGGTACCTTCCCTGCCATTGACAGCAGGCTCATATGGGAAAAGGTGGTCCTTCAGATATAGCACAGTGAACAAAGAATATTGTCCTTCAGCTGAAACATTGAACACATTTTGCTCCAAATCCTTTACTGGCAAATATTCCTCTACAGAACAATCTGCAGTTTCAAAACCTTTCTCAATGATTGTGGCTGTTCCAATAGCCTCCAGATGGCACACAACTTGTTCATCAGTATGAAAAATGCCCTTGCTTGAATCAGAAGTGTTTCCCTTACCTAATGAATCACTAGACATAATTAAGCACCACAGGAGGTATTGCCTAGCAGGTTAAAGAAGAAGTAGAAGTACAAGAAGAAGCGGCAATTTTTTTTCTTACTTCAACCTCTGATACAAGTCAATCGTGTATCCTAATTTTTGTTATAACATTCATTTAATTGTTACTGCTCTCATAGGGATCAGAGCATGCCGGCGTGCTGATCAAACTCTTTAAAATTCAGTGTTTCAGATTCATTTTATGCAAAGTGCTTATTCTAGAGCTGAAAAGTAGGGAAAACACAGTTTGGATGAACCTTCTAGCAATATAGAAATATTTGTTACACCAGCTCCCGGGTTCATGCAGAAACCCAACTGTGTGCCTCCAAGAAGCTCCAAAACGTGCCTTAAAGTCATCATTGTAGGAAGTTTAAGATAGAAATGTGATTAACAAAACTTACATGACTGAATTCTGTGCTTTAACTCTCTTGTGTACAAAATCCTCCATCTGCCTGGAGTAGATACCAGTTTTTACAGCTAATATTAACATATAATTCTTTCGTATCAACAAAGCCAGAGTGTTGCCATTGTTTCTTCTCATGATGTACCAGTCAAGGAGTGGGATGTGATCTCCTGCCTAAAAAGCTAGCTGAGAAGGACGTCGGGGTGTGGTGGCTCAGCTGGCTAGAGCACCAGAATTGTCAGCAGGAAAGTCAGCAGCTTGTTGGTTTGAATCCTGGGTGCCATGCAGCAGAGTGAGCTCCTGCTGCTAACCCCAGCTCCTGCCAACCTAGCAGTTTGAAAGCATGCAAATGCAAGTAGATAAATAGGTACCACCATAAAAAGCGGGAAGGTAAAGAGTGTTCCGTGTGCAGAAACACTTTCAGCCATGCCAGCCACATGGCCTCGGACTTGCATAACAATGGCTCTATGGCTTGGAAATTGAGATAGGCACCACCCCTAGAGTTGGACACAACTAGCACACATGTGCAGGGGAAATCTTTACCTTTACTTAAGGATGAAAAAGGTGCAGGGTGTAGCACTGTCATTCCTGAGAGAACTGGAGGGTAGATATGGCCACCAACTGAACAACAAACAAAAAAGCCGCCTTATGCAACTCATTTTGCCATTAAGAAACAGAGCTCCATACTTTCTTCTGCTTTCTGCATGATTTTTGGTTCACCAAAACAGATGACCACCTACCACCTTTCTACTGCCCCCTCCATTGCTTATATACCTGGTCCTGCTTCCTACTCTACCACCATATTCAGGGACAGCAGCTGACTTTTTGTTTATTTCATTATTCGTTATTCATTTCATTATGTAACAAAACAAATACCGAACTGCCCCCTCTAAGAAAAATGAAACAAAATGAAATGGAAATTTCCGTTTTGTTTTGGTTTGTTTTTTGTTCCGGCGGTGTCTCCTACTTGAGTGGAGTGGTCCTTCCGGCGGTGTCTCCTACTTGAGTGGAGTGGTCCTTCTGGTCTGGTCCTCCTCCTGGCTGTAGTGTGGTGGCATGGGAAAAAAAAAAGCCAGCAGGCCCACGCTACAGGTGGGCCATGTGGTTGGCAGTAAAAATAAAATAAAATAAAATAAAATAAAATAAAATAAAAAAATTACCTGATCCAGCCTGCGGGCCACCGAACCAGCCCGCAAGCACCAGACCAGACTTGCGAGTCATCAAACTGGCCCACTGGGTGGCAGGAGAAAAAAAAATAAACAAAAAATAAAGAATAAAACAAAAAAATCCAATCGGGCCACGGGCCACCGAACCAGCCCATGTGCACCGGAACCAACCCATGGGCTGACAGGAGGGGGGGAAAGCCAACTGGCCTGTGCTACAGCTGGTAGGCATGCCACATGGTTGGCAGTAAAAATAAAATAAAAATAGAATAAATTTAAATAAATAAATAAATAAATAAATAAATAAATAAATACCTGATCTGGCCTGAGGGCTGCTGAACCGACCTGTGGGCCTCCAACCCAACCCATGGGTCACCAAAGCGGCCCACGGGCTGGCAAGAGGGGAAAAAAGCCAACCAACCCGTACTACAGCTGGTAGGTGGCACGTGGACGGCAGTATAATAATAATAATAATAATAATAATAATAATAATAATAATAATAATAATAATAATAATAATAATAATAATAATAATAATAATAATAATAATAATAATAATAATAATAATATAACCCAATCCAGCCTGCAGGCTGGCAGGATTAAAAAAACAATTAAAATAATTTAAAAAAAACCTGACCAGTGGGGTTCAAAAGAAAAGAAAAGAAATCTGAACTAAAATGTATTACAAAACCATTTTTTTTTCATACAAATTCATTTCATAATTAATGAACCAAACCGAACCGGAAAACATCACATTTTTTTTTTTTGGTTCATGCCCATCTCTGCAGCTGACTTCTATTCCAGGTGCTGAGCCCGTTGTGTCTTAAGATGGTGATGGTGACAACAGCAGGAGATAGGCCTGCCCTATTTCAATTTTCTGGTTGCTTCGTGGTCATTTATGCCTCATGGCAAGCCACTAATCGCAAACTGTCACGGACCACATTTTTTAAGGTTCATATCTACTGGAGTGTGATTCTTCAGAGATACCAGTAGCAGCTCTCATCAGAATTGATGGCAATAAATTTTTGAGTCTTCTGCACACCTAAGGCCAGTTCCACAGTCACAAGTGTGAACTTAACTACTTAAGTACTACAGCTTTGCAATTCGTGTTTGCTTTTAATGGAAGCAAAGATCTGTTTCCCCCAAAACCTAATTTTTCAAGATATGTACAAATTTTGCCAGAGAGGCTCAGACTTTCAAGCCATCCTTTGCAGCTTCATGAAATTGATTCAGCTATTTTCTCTTCCTTGTTTTCTTCCTTGTCAATGTCAATCTTTCTTTCCTGCTTTGCTTCATCCCAGGAGGAAAAGCAAAAAATGGGATAATGAATATTCATACATTGCTATGATCTCCAACTTCTAACATAGAACTGTCTATTGTGTAAGACTTTGTTTTTTAATTTTAAATTCTTTGCCACAGTTTCAAACTGTAACTGGGGCACTTGGTTAGTTTTTTAAAATAATTTCCATTTAATGTTTCAGAAATCAATTGCAATGGACTGCCCTAAGGAGTTATAATTCAATTCTTCATATTTTGTTAGATTGTTTCCTCTTTCAGACATATGTTCTTCTAGGGAATATTTCATATATTCATTAATCCATCCGGGAGCCTAAATCAATAAAGCTTAAACTTCATAAGATAAACTGTAAAAGCAATAAGGATTATTACCAAAGGTGAACAGAGCTCTTCACCAAGCTTATTTTGTAGATTAAAATGTATAGATCTCTGGACACATAAACTTGTCTTTAATCTCAGAAAGTAAAATTGGCAATGCTTGGGAGCCTATTGGTATTCAAATAAGGTCTGTGTATTTTGCTATACCTACAGTAATTGCAGGTAGTTGATGCACCTCTGTTGCATAGTTAGTCATGTGATAAGGCATGTGACTGAGACATGTCCTGACACCTTGTCAATTAAAGGCAATTAGCTGCAGCAAGTTAAACAAACTTTACATGAAGACTAAAAGGATTCTATATGCTGCAAACAGGAAAATGGTAAATTTGAGAATGTCTTAACTTATGGTTGGAAGAGGAATCACTAGCAGTCCCTGGTGAATAATTTGGGTAGTCCCTGAAACCATGATGAAAATGCTGAAGAATTCATCTCAAGTGCCCATGTTGCAGAGAGACTAATCATGTTCTCATTACATTTTCAAGTTTAAGGTGCAAGGCAGTTCCAGTTGTTCAGTAATGTACACTGCGGATGCATGTACACTGAAGATTTTAAGATGGACATATAAGATTTTTCTCCATGTCCTGTCAACTTATGGTACCAGGAGAACTCTTCTCACCCTACCATTTGAGAGTGAGATGTGCTGCTGTTTAGACCACAAGCTGTCCTTGTCCTTCCCCTTATATGTGTTTACATCATCATCATTGGCATCCTTCAGTCTCGAAAGACTATGGTATCATGTAGAGATGGGCACGAAACAGAAAAATGGTGTTTCGGTTTTTTGTTTGTCGTTGAGAGGTCTGTTTCGGTTCGTTTCCATTTGTCGTGAAATTTTTGAAAAATTTTGTTACTGTTTTTCGTTTTTTCATTTATTTATTTATTTATTTATTTTTTGCACTTGTATACCGCCCTATTCCCGCAATGGGGACTCAGGGCGGTTCACAGCATCAAAATAGAAACAAATAAAATCAGATACAAATAACAAACAACAAATTAGCTAAAACAGTAATGTCCAGGAATAAATAAGTAGGCAGGTTTAAAAAAAAATTCATGAACTATGCAGAAGCCAACAATTTAATAAGGCTGTATACATTTGAAGCATGTCGTTTCTACCTGCTTTTTGCGCGATTTTTAAAGCATTTCCGTGCACAGGCATCCCCAAACGCCCCAGACCAGAGTGAAAACACTAAAAAAATGGATGCTGGCAGAGACACAGTATAGACTAGGTACGCAGGGAGGCTGCAAAGGCAGCAGCGGGCGTTGCCCAGGGTGCAAGGCAGCCGCAGAGTGACTGCACTGCGGGGCAGGGGAGGCTACTCACCGAGAGGTACGCACACACACACTCAGGGAGGCTGCAGGACTGAAGCTAGAGCCACAGAGACAGCAATCCCACCCTAACTCCCACCAGAGACTGCAAGGAGGACAGGGACTGCCAGAGCTTTTTATGCCCTCTGTGGCTGCCAGATCTGCCCGCCCAGTCTGCAACCTGGGCATGCTATTGGTTGAACATGATCCCATCACATGGCTTGCCTCCATTTTGTGGCTGGTGGCGACATCCATTTTAAAGGGAAAAGAAAAATACATCGTGATGGGAGAAGACAAAAACAAACGTTTTAAGGACCCCAACCCCCCTGGTAGGTATTATCAGACAATATAAATAATTATCGCTGCATTTTTATGGATGTCCAGGGCATTTTTTAGCATTTAAAACAGCTCATTTCATTGTGTGTCACCATTAACACAAATGAAATGTAGCGACCACAATTTTCATGGTTCTGTTCGTTTTGTTGCATTTTCATCACAATTTTTGTTTGTCATTTCGTTACGTAATGGAAACGACAGACGGTAACGGAAACAAAAAAATTGCCGCTCCGTGCCCATGTCTAGTATCATGCTTGGAGTAGAGAGCCTAAAAACAACACCTAGTGTGACTAAATAGACCAATCTGGGAATGGCAGTTTCTACTGCACCAGGGGCAGATATATTCTGTTTCTTGCCCAGTCCTCAGGTTTTGTTGTTTCTGTGCTTGCCTCTTTTCCTCTGCCTATTGTACAAATGCCTCTTTGAATTTATGTAGACCATGCTGTATATTTTGCCTCCAGATAGTAGGAATAGGAATAGGAATCTTTATTGTCATTGCCCCCTTGCAATTGGAGGTCAGGGTTTCCCATCTGTTGAGGTCCATTCCCAAGGCCTTCAGGTCCCTCTTACAGATATCCTTATACCACAGCTGTGGTCTCCCTCTGGGGCACTTTCCCTGCACTAGTTCTGCCATCTGCTGTTCACGAGCCTGGATGATCTCACCTGAAACCGTCTTTAAGAGTGCAATTTTCTTATGCATTGGCCCAAGGCCTGTTTAATTCCATCATACATCTCCTTCATGTTACTTGTATCGGCTGCCATCTGTGTTTACATCTATACTGAATTATAAACATAAAGCACAAACACACCAGGTCAAAACGGCAGAAGCTAGCCTGGCTGGAGCTGTCCACTGGTGTGCTTGACATACATGCACTGGGAGGGTAGCCATGAGATGAAGAGGAAGGCCATCAGTGTGTTGACAATTGTGTTCATGCATTGTTCATTGTAAACAAGAAGGTGGGAAGTGGGGAAAGATCTGGATTAGCGCTGCATCCCTCCTCCATCAGGATCACATTTTGGATCAGGACTAATACAGTTATCTTCTGTTTGAAAAACGGTTCAGCGAATTGTTAACTAAGCATATTTGTTTTTTGGTTGCACTTTTTCTTACTAATGTGCTCAAGGCAGTATTTTTGGTTCTGCCTCTGCCAACAGACACATTTTCTGTGAATCTGTCTTGCTTCCTTAAGGAGGGGAAATCCACAGTCACCAGCACTTGGAATGCTTGCATTAACTTGAACTAACCACGGACTGCCTGTTTTGATCAGTTTGAGTCTGGATGACCTTTGGAACTGTTGGCTTCTCTGCCATATTTATTATTTATTTATTCATTATTTAAGCTTATATACTGCCCGTCTTCCAGGCGGTACTCCGGGCGGTTTACAACAAAGACATAGTCTACTAACATATAGTCTACTAACATTTCTCAATGCCATTGGATTGCCTGTTTAAAATCATCCAGGCCAGTTGTGCACAGGGACATACATTTCTCTCATCTATTTTGTTACATTCTTCTCTGAAGGAGCCCTGTGGTGCAGTGGTTACATGCTTGCACTGCAGGTAAAACTGGGCTCACGACCTGGGGTTCAATCCCTGGTAGCAGGCTCATGGTTCACTCAGCCTTCCGTCCTTCCGAGGTCGGTAAAATGAGTACCCAGCTTGTTGGGAGGAGGGGGGCAATGTGTAGCCATCATACTGTAATTGAACAGTAAACTGCCCAGAAACTATTTGAAGTGGTACAAGGCGGTATATAAGCAGAACATTTTTTGCTTTGAATCATACCTCTTCTCATTTTTGTACCTGATCGCATTTTCATTTTCTCTCTCTCTATGTGTGTGTGTGTATATGCGTGTGTCTGTGTCTCCCTCTCTCTCCCTCCCTCCCTCCCTCCCTCTCTCTCTCTCTCTCTCTCTCTCTCTGTGTGTGTGTGTGTGTGTGTGTGTCTGTGTCTATGATTTATAATGTTGGTGCGTTGTACTTGTTATGTAAATGAATGGGTGCATGTGTGGGGTCACATGGATGGGAAAAGTGGTGGAATGGTTGACAGATTGGTGTAGAAATGTTTGAATACAGTGTTGGGTTCTGATTGGCTGATAAAAATGAATATGGATGAGATACAAAAGGAGTGGTTTGGAGGGAACTAGCCTGCAAAGTTAAGAGTCTGTGTAAGAGACTGTGTGTGTGTTTGTGTCCTGGAGAAAAATAATATGAAGGTCATTTTTGCTCCATATCTGAAGATTTACTTTTTGCCATCTCCCTACTAACTTTCTTATTTCAAAAAAAATTCTTATAGTCACATGGAGCTGGAAGGGACCCATGGATGACTGAGTTCAGCCTTGTGCCATTGCAGGAAATCCTCAGATTGATCATCCTTTTTGGTGGCCACCCAACTTCTGCTTTAAAAAATATTTAGTAAAGAATAATCCACACGACAACCCTAGGAGGAAGTCTAGTGCTGCTGAAGGACATATCCCTGTGGTATCACAAGGTCACATCTCTAGGCCTCAGGTTTTTTTGTCCTAAAATATTACAGAATGGGACCAGGGAACAATTAACTCCAGTTAGTAGCCCTCAAAACCTAAATACCACTGACACACCGTCGTGTAGAAGATTTGAATCTTGGTTTCCCTGATTTATCTGCATTGGTGTCGTTAGGTGGCCTCGCGGGAGATAATAACTCCAAATATCTGAAAAAAACATCATGCCGGTGAAGATTTTCTTCCAGGGTTTTCTTCCTATGCATCACCACAATCTTCCCTGCTATACACATGATCTTAAGAATTTATTGCTCTCAACTTTTTGTAGTAAATGAAAATGTCATTTGCTGAAAAATGGAACCACGGGAAGAAAGGGATCATAAACATTTGAGAAGAGTTAAAACTGTAAGCATTTGCAGGGGGTAATGGAATGAACTTTTAGTATGGATGAAAAACACAGAATGCACTGGTTTTTTAAAAAAAAAATACATTGATCTGTACTGCCTAAGTTAATAATATGTGCTGGCAGTCATTTTCTCCAATTGTGTAATAAAGATTCGCTAATATAAAATATGGCTGCTACTTTTATAAATGATTATTTGAGATCAACATCATTTATGGAAATGACTAAGTTAACAACAGTCCTGCATAAAGATCCATGTTTTATTACCTTAACTTTGTGGTCTGCTCTGCAATCTCATTTTCTTAACCTTGTAAATACTATATGAACCAACCAGAATACTGTAGAGGATAAGAAATATGCAAATTATGACCCCAATTCAAATCCAATTGGCATCTGTGAGATGCACCTTAGAGATGCTGGAGGGCTGGAGGACATGGAATATTGTGTAGGGGAGATGATTTTGCAAAGATTGCTAGCTTTATGGCTCAACCCATGGAAGGGGTCAGGAGGACCACATCTAATGGTAGTGTCCTCTCCTGCAGGAAAGTCCATGGGGATATTCGCAAAAAATGTTCAGGCTTGCTTTGTTCTATAACCCATTGGCTTGTGTGTTTCTGGAGATTCCTGGAGTCCACAAATCTCTCCTTCAACACCGCATTTCATAGCATATTTTCCCCCCTTTCCCAGCTGTCACCTCCAATTTCACAGTGCAAATTTTAGACAATGCACAGATGCTGCAACTAGGTTTTAGTCTGAATTTTTAAGTCTGAATTCCTCTCTCACACACAGGGCTTCCCAAGAACTGAAATTAGCTTCACCTAATTCTCAGTCCTAACCCCTTTTCAGAGGAACTTCCACAGACTACCAACAACACTTGAGAGCTAACTTTTACTAAAGGCTTCTTTTTAAACTTCCAGTTTCAATTTCTTCACAGGATAGAGGCTAAATATTTTGAGCTGGTGACTTTTTCCCTCAAGCAAACTGGGTATATTCGAAATCCGACCACTGCCCACCAAATTGTGACCTCACCCCTTTCACAGACTGAGTTTTCAAGGCACAACTGGATTTATTTCAACATCCCACTGCTGTGCCACCAAATTGTGATGACACCTCCCTTTTACATGTGTAATTGTGTTTGGAAATGGTAATGCTGCCACCTTTTATTCACTTGGTAATGCTGCCACCTTTTAAAATCGTCGCCTCACGAATTGGGACAGACTCAGACGTATAATATAAAAATAATAACGAAGTTTATTGAGAAAATAATGTATATAACAATATCTGAGGATGGTATGTGTTGCCTTTAACATATAATAGATTTCATCAACTCTTCGAGCCCCCCTGTCTTTAATAACTAGTAAACAGTATAGCCATCACTGCCTGACAGAACTCTCACAGAGCAGTGCTCTCTCCCAGCACTCACTCTCAAAACCTTCAACTCAACTTAACTCAACTGAACTGCCTCAACTGACTAGGCTCCACCCTTTTTATATCATACCATTCCCCGCCCTCCTGCTGGGATTGGCTGATGATTTGTATATTCATTACTCCTGTTTCCAGGGTTTTGTCACAATATAACACTTACCTTCCTTCTTTTTGAACCCCTTCCCAGCATTGGGCTTCATAGATGTAAGCCAATTTATCAATTTCCAAAGTCCAGGTATAATTTGGATCCATTCATCCTTTTCTAAGGTCCAGATATTATGCAGGCAACATGGCATTATTGCTGTCTTCAATATTTCCTTGGCCAAATGACATGTGATATTCAAATATCTAGGGCAGTGATGGTGAACCTTTTAGAGACTGAGTGCCCAAACTGCAATTCAAAACCCACTAATTTTTCGCAAAGCGCCAATACAGCAATTTAACCTGAATACAGGTAGCTGTGAAGGTGGCTGTGGGTGCCCACAGAAAGGGCTCTGAGTGCCACCTTTGGCACCCGTGCCATAGGCTCACCAACACTGCCCTAGGGTATGTGTGCCTGTGGGTACACACCCACCCCGTCCTCTGGTCCAATTCCTTTTAATTTTTGAGAATGGATGGAACAGTGCCGCTTAGCATTTTCAGAGATGTTGTGATAAAATATCCAGTCCTCCTCCTCTTCCTGAGTAGCTTTGATTCCATTGCAACTTGGCAAAACAAGTGCTTGACTAAGAATATAGAAAATGCTTTCGCACACCTATCTATCTGTTTTCACAGGTAGGTAAACTGTGAAGTTCTTTTCAGTTGTATGCCCAGCCACAGAGCTTTACAACATGAAGCTGGATGAAAGAGACAGCTCCAAAAGAGGAGCAGATGTGGCACAGTTGAATACATATGTTTAGTCGCATATATAAAGGCTTATTACAATGTCCGTTCAAAATTATAGGCTGTCCTCATGTTTCCCAAGGGCACACAGGGTGAACTGTTCCCATTATATTCTGCTGTAATTCAGTTTCATTAAGTACCATATTGTACTTTTAAAGTGCATGCTGAAAGGAAAACACAGATGTTTTATGGTTTCTGCTCGGATGGAACATTGCACCAAGATTTAAGAGAAATCAAACACATATAGCAATATTTGTGCTGCAGAAAGGGGCATCCCTAAGTTACTGACACCTTTTCCCAAGTGTGGACTCTGATTGGGAGAAGAGGAAAGGGAAGAAGTGAAGCTGAACTTTGTTCATTCACAAGCTGTAACATACCACCTAAGGCAAGAAATCTATTGTCACGCTTCAGTCAATCTGCTCCTGGTGCCTCCAGGAAGGGATTGTTTAAGGTCACTGAAATACTCTCACTCAGAGCTGCCTTCACTTAGGCGGTTACTTCACATCCTTCTTTGTTAAATGACTAGTTTTGTACTGTGACAATGTTGGTCGTGATCACGTGGTTTTGTCCTTGTTCCAGTGTTCCCATGGTCGTGATAACTTGTCTCGTGACAAGTGTTACCTCACGGTCTTGTACTGTGACAAACACTGAATTTGTCTAGCTTCCTTTTTCCTTTTTTTGGGGGGGGGTCTTAAAAATTCTTTTTCAATATTTCGCTTCTGAAGAGTCAAAATTAAAAAAACCTTGGACACAGTTTTCTGAGAGAAATGAATGTTTTGTTGTGTGACAGTCATTACTACACAATGTCTTGTCTCAGAACAGAAAGTGGGAACAAATAGTGACAAGGGAAAACTCTACCTCAGCACCAGGTACAGTATGGTTGCATTTAGCACCCATTCCAGGGGTGTGGTTGAGGCAAATTTTAGTAGTTGCGCAATGGATGTGAAGTAACATTTTTTTTACTGCTACTAAGCACAACACTAACAGAGACAAAATGGACATGAAGTAACCACCTTAGTGGTTAGTGCAGGAATGAACATCTTCTCAGTGTGATGTAGTTTGACCACTGAAAGTCACTGGGATCTGGCATTGGTAAATAATAATGTTAACTGCAGGTTGCCAAGTCAATTCTAACTTATAGTGATCTTTTGAGGGTTTTCTAGGTAGAGGATACACAGAACTGGTTCACCATTCCTTTCTTCTAGGAAGAACTGAGCAGCTTGCTCAGATTCTCAACCTCTGGCCATCCATTCCATTCCATGAACCTTTAAAAAAAAGAAGTAAACAAATTAAAAAACTAGACGGTTACACAGAACACTGTAAACTAAATCTCATCAATGCTCTAACTGAAGTTCACAGAGGGCTGCTCTCTCCCTCTCTCTCCCTCTCTCTCCCCCTCTCTCTTTCATTAATACGGCTGTTAGAAAGACAGCCCCTGGGCAGTGACTAGTTCAGAATTGTTCCGAAGGAGAAAGCTTGTATATCCTTCAGGAGGGCCTGGGAGACCAAGGAGGATTTGCTCCAGGAAGACTTTGCTTAACTCATTGTGTGCCAGACAGTGACACAAGATGTGAGAGACTGTGTCAAGTTCTAGGTGGCAAAAATTGCAAATCCTCTAAGCAAGGGGGATGTTACAGTATCTTCTAGACAGAACTGAAGAAGGAAAGATGTTAAATCTAGCTAACATAAAGGCACGGCTCTTATTTCGATTTACTAACTTACCAAAATTTCACAAATCATGTCCAAAAGAACGGGGTAGATCAAAATAGCATGGAGAACAGACTGCATTAAGACTACAGGTAAGTGACTGAGTTTCTACTTCCAGTAATCTTTATGATCAAATGAGCTCTGTTAAGTTCAATATCTGCGAAAGATTCTAGAGTAAAATTTAAGTTTATTATTTATTTATTTATTTATTGTTATATTTATATCCCGCTTATCTTCTAAACAGAACTCTAAGCGATGTACAATCAGGCGAACAAGCGCCAAACAAGACAGAAATAATTTTACAATACAAACCAATAAACAGCAAATAATAAACAGACCAGTATAAAAAGGCATCTAACATGTTAAAAACCCTGCTGCATCCCAGGGCGGCAAAAGCGTAATCCATACACGTTGACTTTCCAGGACCATTAGTGACATCAATGATCACTAGATCACTGAAGATGGCGGGGGGGAAAAAACCTAAACTTAGAACTCGCCAAAGGCCTCTCAAAATAAGAATGTTTTTAAAGCTTTTCGAAAGGCCTGCAGGGACTCTGCAGAGCGCACTTCGCTGGGGATGGAATTCCACAAGGAAGGGGCTGCTATTGAGAAAGCCCAGTTCCGGGTGACTGTCTTCCGGGTCTCTCGTGGGGTGACAACCTGCAGCGAGTGCGCTCGCAACTGCCGAACAGGTCGGGCCGAGATGGATCACTGGATGATACGCTGTGTCAGGTAGTCCGGTCCCAAGCCATGGAGGGTTTTATAAACTAAAACCAAGACCTTGAATCTAATACGGGCTGCAACAGGCAACCAGTGCAGGTGGGCCAGGACTGGGGTGATGTGGTCGTAACGGCGCACTCCAACCACCAGCCTGGCCGCCACATTCTGTCCCCGCTGCAGGTGCCGGAGAAGAGTCAAGGGCAACCCCATGTAGAGGGCGTTGCAGTTGTCCACCCTCGAGATCGCCAGCGCTTGGACCACTGTTCTCAGAGAGTCAGCATCCAGGTACGGGTGGATCTGGGCAATCTGGCAAAGATGGTAATAGGCGGCCCTGGTCACCGACGCCACCTGGGCCTCCATGGACAGCGCCGGGTCCAGGACCATGCCCAGATTCCGCACCCTCTCCGCTGGCCAGAGGGAAACCCCCCCCCAGACAGGGAAGAGGGCTGCCGTACCCAGACGGTGAGCTCCCAAAGAACATAACCTCCGTCTTCTCGGGGTTGAGCTTAAGCCTGTTCACCCCGGTCCAGGTCAGTATGGCATCCAGGCACTCATCAAGGATCCTCACAGCTTCCACTGCAGAGGTGGAAAAGGAGAGATAGAGCTGCGTGTCATCAGTGTACTGGTGACAGCAGACTCCAAATCTCCTAATGACCCCAGCCAGTGGCCTTACGCAGATGTTAAACAGCATGGGGGACAGAGACGACCCCTGTGGAACCTCACAAGGGAGTATCCAAGGGGCCGATAACTCCCCCCCATGCAGAACGTACTGGGGACGGCCCTCCAGGAAGGAACGGAGCCAACTGCGAGCAGAGCCACCGATTCCCACCTCAGAGAGCCGATCCAGCAAGATACCATGGTCGACGGTATCAAAGGCCACTGACAAATCCAGGAGGACCAACAGGGTAGAGCAACCCCTGTTGGCTGCCTGGATTAGGTCATCTTGCAGCACGACCAAAGCTTTTTCAGTCCCCCGACGAGGCTTGAACCCGGACTGGCATGGATCAAGGCACTGCCGATCCTCCAGGTATGATTGCAGCTGGACCGCTGCCACCCTCTCCGTCACCTTGCCCATAAACGGGACATTAGCGATCGGACGATAATTTGCTAGATCGTCCGCCGCGAGGCCAGGTTTTTTAAGAATGGGCTTTACCACCGTCTCCTTCAGACAGGAGGGAAAAAACCCCTCACTAAAGGAGGCGGTGGCAATGACAGAAGCCCATTCGGCCATAGTCCCGCTGGCAGCTTTAATTAGCCAGGCAGGGCAGGGATCGAAAGGGGTGGACGCAGGCCGGCAATGCGCCATAGCCTTGGAGGCCTCGACAGCAGAAACAGGCCCAAGCGCTTCCAACCGAGGCGACGAAGGTGGACCAGAAGCCGGAGATGCCGGGACAGTGCTACTGCAACCGGAGTCGAAGCCGGTACGGATGGCCTCAATTTTAGATCGAAAAAAGGCTGCAAAATTCTCACTACTGAAATCAGTAGGAGGAGGCCTAACCAGACTAGGATTGGTGAGGTCTCGAACCACCCGGAAGAGCTCCGCCTGGCGGTTGGAGGCCTCACCAATTCTCAGGGAGTAAAAAGATCTCGGAGCCTCCCTGATCGCGTTGGAATAGCGCCTAGTCTGGAGAACTACAGCAGCCTTCTTAGTAACCGTCCGGGTTCTTCTCCAGCTGCGCTCTAGCCTTCTCCTCACTTGCTTCATTGCTCGAAGCTCAGCCGTGAACCACGGCGAGGGCTGAGCTCGGCATTGGAGAAGGTGCTTGGGGGCGATCCGGTCGATGGTGTGGGCAGCTGTTTCAAACCAATGGTTAGCCACAACCTTGGCCAGCGCGCCAGCCAGTCCTCCAGGAAACACCCCAAAGACCTCCTGGAACTGAGTAGGGTCCATAAGTCTTCGAGGGTGGGCCAAAACTGGTGGCCGATGGTCCCCGCGGGGGGGGGGGGTGGAATTGCCAGGGAAAAAGAAAGCAGGTGATGGTCTGACCATGACACAGGCAGGGAGACAATGCCCTCTACATCCAGACTCGAAGTCCCCGACATGGAGGAAAATACCAGATCCAGGGTGTGGCCTGACCTCTGGGTGGGACATACAACATGCTGAGACAGACCCATGGAAGCCATGGATTCCATGAACTCCAGAGCTGCACCCGGAAGTCCACCGCCGGCATGCACATTTTTGAAGTTTTGAAGTTTAGTGACAAAAGGGATGCCCCAAGTAGAAGTAAAGGAGTATTTTAAGAGATGAAACAGTAAGGAGCTACCTCGAGTATTATAGTAACGGCCTAACCACTATTTGAAAGCCAAAGACCATGCCATGGCTGAAGGTAAGTGGATACCCAATTCAAGGTTCATGGTTGATAGTTTAATCATATTAGGGACACCTAAAATGCATCTTAAAAGGGAGGCTATAACCAGGCCTACTTTCTCATTGGCTGCTTTGATCCAAATTGGGACACCATACAAAAATTGGCTCACAGTCTTTACCTGTAAAACTTTGAGAGCTGCAGGGATATACTGGTTGCCGCTATTATAATGAAAGTGGGTGAATGCATTTAGATAACGTGCTGTTAGTGATATTGCTGAATTTCTATGTACAGTCCAGTCAAGTCGATGGTGGAAAATCTGCAGCCCAAAACCTAAACCACTGAATCTGGGGAACAGCATTGATAAAACTATACCTTAAACACTTCACTCAACTTGGAAACCCTATTAGGGTTGCTGTCAGTTGACGGTGAATTGTTAGCTAGCCCATTATAACATAATTTATTTTATTCTGTCCCATTTTATTTATTTTCTTAATTCATACCCCACTTTTCCCCCAAGGAAGGAACCCAAGGTGGGGAATTGTTTATTACTCTGTGTCTCTGTTTTTCTTCATTTCTCATTGTCCCGTGAATAAGAGTAGATAACCCCAATTCATTGTGCATGCACTGTGTCTTAGTTACACTTATTTCCATCTCATACCATTGGCCTTAACCATTGTCAAGTGTTTCTCCCTTTGCTTCTTTTGCATATTTTCTTTATTGTTTGTTTGCAGGTTGATATAGGTCCTAAAGGAGATAAGATTTAGTATTCCCTCTTTCCCTTTCCAGGCACATTCCCTGGCTTGGAATTCTATTCATTTTCCTATGAAAGTTATGCACAAAATATGGAGCTCCAAAATATTGGAACTACAAAGAGTCCTGCTCCCCTTTTATGCTTTGCTACCATTTGTAAAGTATCTTCAACTGTCAGGAACATTATTGTAGAGTGACCTTGCTTGGCTGGAGAGCCAGCTAATTGTTTTGCAATGTTTACAGTCAACTATTGTTCAAGCCTCATTTTTCAAAGTAAAAGCAGAGGGTCACTTTTTCTAGATCCACCTTATTTTAACACACAGCATTTCACTTCTTGGCACTTTAAAATCAGCTGGACTTGCCTCTGAGAGTCAAGGCTACAGTGTTAGAATACACATCTATCATTCAGAGGAGGGATAACATCTGCTTATCTTGTTCTCAATTAATTTGAAAAATTGTTTTGTACCATATATCAAACTGAAGCCTACTTGAGGTGGTTTATAAATCAGAAGACATGGTAGCCTCCATTTGCCTACCTATCCCTCTTTCAAGCTGAACAATTCAGAACTTCCTGCTCACCTTGCATGCATTGGTCTAATGGGCCAGGTCTTCACCACTTTTAATATTATTATTTTTAATTAGTGTGTGCAGATTCTTAGTCATCCAGATGAGGTTATCTGGCAGCTGAGTCATAACAACAGGACTTCTCTTGTGAGTTCGAAACCTTTCACTACTCATCCAAGCAGCTTAATCAGTCTGAGGATAGTTAGTAGAGATGGGCACGACTCAGAAAAATTGTTCATTTTCGTTTTCGTTTTCGGCTAGGGGTCCGTTTCGGCTCGTTTCCGTTTTCGTGAGCTAATTTCAAAATTTTTCGTTTTCGTTTCATTACGTGACGAAAACGAAAAAACGAAAACAAAAACAAATTTTTTTTCGTTTCTTCCCATTTAGCTCCATTATGTGCTTTTCCAGTAACAAAAAACGAAAATTGGCTCGAAACTAGTCGTTTCGTTTCCGTTTCCGTTCCAGTTCTGAGCCGTTTTTCGTTTTTCGTTTCGTTACGTAACGGAAACGAAAAACGAAAATGAAAACGAAAATACCGCTAAGTCGTGCCCATCTCTAATAGTTAGTGATGAGGCCTCCAATTTATAGTTCCACCTTCTTTTGCATCACCCTTGTTTGAATAGGTTTGTTAGGTGGACAATGGCCTGGGGTGCATGAAAGTTCCATCTATGCAACCCTTCCCAATACCCATTAAGTATGGGTCATTATCTGTGGCCTTGCTGGTGGGGGTGTGAAGTATTATTAATAGAGATGGGCACAAACAAACAAAAATGGTGATTCGTTTTGGTTTGTTTCGTTTTAGGGTTTGGTTCATTTTATTTCATTTTTAATAATTTTTTTGAAAAAAATGTTTTTCGTTATTCATTTCCCCCCACTTTGTGTGATTTAATCCATTTGACAGCACATGGGTGGGAAAAAATATTCAAAAACAAAAAAATAAAAAACATAGACTTTGGCAACAACTGCACAAACTGGACTGGCAGCATCTTCATCCTCATCATCCACATCATCATCATCTTCTTCAATCATCAACACATCATTCTTACTGGCGGCAGCAGCGTGGCAACCCTGGCTCCTGTGGCAGGGGCTTTTTAATATTTTTTTTTCAAGGGCCGACTGTGCAGACCCTGGGGCCGGGACAGTGTTATTTTTATATTTTATATTTTTTCTTTATTTTAGGGCACCAACCCAGCCACCCCTGGGTGTGGGTCAGCACTCCTTCTTTTTATTTATTTTTTGATTTGTTAAATTTTTTAAATTTTTTAAAATTTTATTTTTATTGTATTTTTTTCTTTCTACTGCTGACCACGTGGCCCAAGCTACAGCTGTAGCATGGGCTGGTTGGCTATCTTTTTTCCTTTTGCCAGCTGCAGGTCAGTTCCACGGCCCGCAGGTGGGTACCAGGCCCACGCACAGGATTGGGGTTTTTTTTGTTTTTGTTTTTGGCTGGGCCCGTGCACCGGATTGGATTTTAAATTTTTTTTCAAGCACTGACTGCGCAGCCCCTGGGGCCGGGTTGGTGCTGTTTTTATTTTTATACTTTTTCCTTCATTTTAGGGCACCACCCCAGACACCCCTGGGGCCGGGTCGGTGCTCCTTTGTTTTATTTTATTTTATTTTATTTTTATTGCTTTTTTTTACTGGCGACCACGTGGCCCACGGTAGAGCTATAGTGCGGGCCGGTCGGCTTTTTTTTCTGGTCACCCCTCCCTGCAGCCAGGAAGACCAGGAAGGACCATCACCAGGTAGGAGACATCTCCGGTGCCACCATTAATGAAACGAATCTAACCGAACCATTTTTTGTTGTTGTTTGGTTCGGTTCGGTCTAAATCCACTCTGGGGTTCATTATTCATTTTGTTACATAACAAAATGAATAACTAATAATGCTTTTGACATTTGAGTGTTGTAAGCAGCCCTGCCAACCTTTTCACTAGGAAATGGGACACCAGTGCTGCCCACCCTAGTACAAATATGAGGTGGGGAAAAGCAGAGAATGACAATGGTAGCAGCCATCATTGAAATCACCACCTTATATAGGAAGAAGTGACATGCTTGGCTCTTGAACTGTGATTTGACAAATGCAGCAACTGCATGGCTTTAAGTTGCTTGATGAAAGCCTGCAGAAAGAACTGTCCATCTTTTGAATAAAACATTAAATCAAGGCCTTGTCTACTTTTCAGGCATTATAGTCAGGGTGACCTGCCTGAAAGGATAGCAATAATGATTTGATGCACACTGAAGATTTGACAATTACTGCCAATTCCTCATATAGACTGTTACGAAGACAGTTGATATAATGGTATACTTAAGTATCCAGATTTGCTTAAGTATGCCATACCCTACATAAATCTTACATCTGCATATTCTGATCTGAAGCTACTGTTGCAAAGTCTTGGACCTGTAAAGCTAGTTGTGTCTTGGGTTAACAAACAGTTCCATTTAGAAAAACACATTTATTTATTTTTTTGCTAATACTCAACTAATTGATTCATTTCCAGAAAATAATTCAAGGGCGACAATATATTTCCTGTGGGTCGCATGCACCTATCGCTTGCTGTTGCAATGCTCCTGCTGAATTTAGTGGTGATAACCTCCCACTCCCAGTTTTGCTCAAAAACAAGGAGGGGAGGAAGAGAGTCTGATGTAAAAGAGGCTGATTGCGTCACTGGAACCATTTCTCTTTTGAAATTAGGCATACATTGTTTAAACCAAAGTTGCTTATTTGTTTTTCTCCATCACTGCACTGCAACATTAATTTGATTGCTCCTCTACTGCAAATTTGAGCATTAGTCCATGTGTGTCTCAGAGGAGATCTTTGGAGGTGCATGTGATCCCACTCCCTGCCAAAGTTGCCCCAAGTTGCGATAGCTCTTAGAGGTGAAGCTCACATGAGGGAGTTTGATACAAGCTATTCTAGAACTCAACATTCTTCTCAGATACTGTAGAATTCTGGGCATTCCCACAAACACACCTGCTGTGCTGACACCTTCACACCTAGCCATCAGCCTGACATTCTGGGCTTCCCATATGTTTGTGAATGCATTGCCTTTTCCTTTTGAGAAACAATGCATTCACAAACATATAGGAAGTCCAGAATGTCAGGCTGATGGTTAGAAGAGACACAAACACCCACTTTTATGCTTCTATAACCCTTAAAAACACACCCATAGAGGTTTTGGTCCAATATAGCTTTTCTTTCTCAGGCTGCCTATCCCAAGGAAAGGGTTTAGAGGGTGGAATGTGGCTTTCTAGTCAGCTTTTACAGGGTGGGCATGGCAACAATAGTTTACCTAAGAAGTTAAAAGATGTGTATGTTTCTCTGAAAAATTTTACACATGTGTTTAAAAATAGTCCCAATAATTGCTTGGTGTTTGGGGGGGGGAGTCCATTTCTGGGATTTCTCCTTGTGTGGTGTCATTTTGTGAATGCTAGAGAGGAAAAGAAGATATCATGTAGACCAGTGGTTCTCAACTTGAGGGTCCCCAGATGTTCCTGGACTGCAACTCCCAGGAGCCTCCACCACTCGCTGTGCTGGAAGGGGTTATTGGGAGTTGCAGTCCAGGAACATCTGGGGACCCACAGGTTGATATAAGCAGAACACTTTGAGAAACACTGATGTAGACCATTGTGACTGCTTCCATTGGTGTCCTCAACATTCAGGCTGCCCTTTGCTGTGTAAACGCTGCCATCCTTTTTCCTGCAGGCAAAGTGGGTACAATATTGCAGAGTAATATTGGGCTGTTTCCTGGCATGTTGAATCATGCATACAGAAACACAACATCCCACATTCATAAACCCGAGATTATTTTTAAAGAACTGAGCGATCATACAGTCTGTTAGAACTACTACACCAGAATGTACCTCCTGTAATTATTTTCCTTCTCATTTGCATAAGAATTGTTTACTTTGTGGAACCAATATTTTATAATTTCACAAAGCCCTAACTTTTTTAGAGAGGTGGCATAACCAAGCCCCAATACATTGAAGTTAAATCTAGAGATGGGCACCAAAACACAATGAAACCATTGAAACCGTTTGAGCCTGAAACAAACCAGACTGCTTTTTCTAGGTTTGGAAAGCTATTAGTTCTCACTTCCTATGCTACTGCTTCTACCGTGTCATACTTTCCAGGTTGAATTTCAACCCGGAAAGTATATAACATGGTAGTAAGAGTACTAAGTTACCACTTAGCATAGGAGGAAGCAATTAATTATCCAGTTCAAGCAGGGTGAGTAATTGCTTCCTCCACCACCTTTCCCCTTACTGTCTGACCAAAACCTCTCCTAAAAAAAAAAAACTTTTAAAATTACCTTGGGGGACCCATTTTGGAGCTTAATAACTCAGCCCCCTGAACCCCAAACTGTTCCAAATTTTGGGAGCTTCCAGGGATGCTCCCCATTATTTATAGAATTCCAAATCTTTTTTGTTTTGTTTTCAAAAAAAATCATTATTAACAAAATGAAATGAAACTACTAAAGGAACAAAATGAAACAAAACACTATATATATATTTTTGTTTCGTGCCCACCTCTAGTTAAATCATAACTAAAGGAACACTGCACAGCAGCTTATATCTATATACCAGATTTCCTATTTTCTCTTTTTATAATGCATAGTATAATAATCTTTTTGGTACTCATATTCAAGAAAGAGAAAACTGTAGAAGCTCTCCATGCATAAATGTGTTGTGGGGAAATATATATTGCAGCCATTTAAAAAATTCTTGGCAAAAATATTCTTCTTTCTCCCCAGGTCTGTAAATTAGACTATAAACAAAAGCTCCTGGAGTCAGCAAGCAACTAAGCAAGGCCTTTACAGTGGTCGATAGCTGTTATGCATAAAATGATTAGATGATAAAAATGGAAGGGGAGAAACAAAATGAGAGAGAGGTTAGAGATTTCGTGGCAATGCAGTACGGCATGAATCTTATACAGTTTCAGATGGGGTTATTGCTGAGAGGTTGATGGAAGGAAGCTTGAAAGGAATTTAACATTTCCTCTTAGAGGTTGAGAAGTTCAGAAGAAAGCTAAAAGCAGTGATGGGGTCTGAGTAGATTTCCAGATGTTGCCACTCCTCTGAACGCTTTTCATTACTTTTGGTGGCAAGCACTAGCGGGGTGTGCAGTACAACGGCATCTGAAGGGCCAAGGTGATCTTGATAATAATTAGAGATGGGCACGACTTAGCGGTATTTTTGTTTTCGTTTTTGTTTTTCGTTTCCGTTATGTAACGAAATGAAAAACGAAAAACGGCTCAGAACTGGAACGAAAACGGAAACGAAACGACTAATTTTGAGCCAATTTTCGTTTTTCGTTACTGGAAAAGCACATAATGGAGCTAAATGGGAAGAAACGAAAAAATTTTCATTTTCGTTTTCGTTTTTTCATTTTCGTTACGTAACGAAACAAAAACAAAAAAAATTGAAATTAGCTCACGAAAACGGAAACGAGCCGAAACGGACCTCTAGCCGAAAACGAAAACGAAAACGAACAATTTTTCTGAGTCGTGCCCATCTCTAGTAATAATAGCTATATCTGCAGAAGAAGATTTGTATATCCTTATTCGGGGATACAGACTTTTGCTGTGAGACCCACCATTAAGTTGGACTCAGTGACTCAACTCAGACTTAACTTGTTGTTGCCTCCCATAGCTCAAACTCTACTCATGACTTGGAACCCACGCAACAGGGACTTGGGACTTGAGACTCAAGCCCAAAGACTTGTCAACATCCCTGTCTTTATTTACATCAAGGATATCATATCCTTTACAATTTATTCTAGCTAGGATTGGTGGGGCTCGTAGATGAAAAACAGTCAGAGGGTCATGGGTTCATTGCCCTTCTCTGATGTAAATGTTACTAATGAGACTCTTTTCATCCGTTCTAGTCAAAACACAAAAATGTGCTTAAGTGAGAACGGTGAGAAATTTTTCCTTTCTCCCTCAATTGGAGAGATTTGCCATTTTCAAGATTTCCTAGTTCTGCCTTCTCATAAAATTCACATTCCTGGAAAAATGCAATATTATTTTATTTATTTATTTATTTATCAGATTTTTATACTGCACCACCTCAGCAAAGGCTACTCTGAGAAGTTTAAAACATTAAAAAGATAGAACAAATTATAAGCAATCAACAATAAATACAATCTAATATAGAGTTCCTGAAAGAAATCAACCCCGAATGTTCACTGGAAGGACAGATTTTGAAGCTGAGGCTCCAGTACTTTGGCCACCTCATGAGAGAGGACTCATTGGAAAAGTCCCTGATGTTGGGAAAGATTGAAAGCAAAAGGAAAAGAGGACGGCAGAGAATGAGATGGTTGGGTGGTGTCATTGATGCACCCAATATGGATTTGACAAAACTCTGGGAGGCAGTGGAAGATAGGAAGGCCTGGTGAGCTCTGGTCCATGGGGTCATGAAGAGTCGGACACAACTGAACGACTGAACAACAACAATATAGAGTTATAAAATATAATGCAAAAAAATTCTGTCATAAAAATAACCATAGAGTAGACCCTCGTATAATGAGCGATTTTTTTAATGGCAAATCTGCTTAATGGAAAAAAATTCCAGAGATAGGCGGAAATTGCTTAACGGAAACTCCTATGGGGCAAATCCCTACAACAGAAAAACAGTCGCAATTTTAAAAAACCTTGTTTGCAGCATTCAAAAAGTGCTCATTAAGTTAAAGTGTATAGGATTTTATTGTGGGATTTTAAGCTGTGCCTACTGCAGTTGTGTGTGCGTAGTGTGACTGTGAGTCTTTGTGTGAAATTGTTGTGTTTCATGGCTTCTTATGCTGTGTTTCTTTTTCTTATTCAGGGTGTTCTTTCTGAATTTTGACCTGCATTTAGAATGCCATGGTAGGGAGATATGGTTTCAATTTTACAGGGAGTTATGGGGATGTGTACTGTACTGTATATTTTCTAATTTTTAACACATTCTTAATAAATAATATTATTGCACAATATTTTGGTCTTTAAGTTGCTCTTTAATATTTTTTTTAAAAAATGGACGTTTGTATCATTTTCCTATGCATTGGAATGGATTGATCAGTTTTCAGTGCATTCCTATGGGAAATTGCAATTTGTACAAAGGAAAATTTCATTTGGAACAAATAAATTACTTTATACAAGGTACCACTGTAATCTATAGCAAAACTAGATCTCAACTAACAAAATAAATGTGCGAAATCATTCACAAGGGAAAACAAGGGAATATAGCAAGAGGTGGAGAAAGGCATTTTCTGATATGAAAATGTAATAATCAAGATTCTGGGAAAGCTACCCTAAATAGCCATGTTTTCAGCTGGCTTTTGAAGGTTTTAAGTGAGGGAGCCAAAGGTGGATTGTTTGTGCATTTATGATCCATCACCCTATCCTTTTGTGCAGGACTGCTAATGATAGGGCCTTCTGGAGGTCATCAACTGCAATTAATATTATTTTATTTTATTTTATTTTATTTGAGTATGTTTACCACACCTTTCTCCTTGGAGAAGGACCCAAGGTGGTTTACAGTACTGAGGGACAGTATACAGTCCAGTACAATTAAGACATATTCAAGTTTGAGAACAGGGAATTGAAGGACAACATTAAAGGTACAAGAGAATGTGAGCTGTTAAACAGAGAGTAAAAATTCCATGAGCTATGAGTGATGGAAACTAACATTGAAAGACAGTGTTATTGCAATCACACAAAGTTATAAGTAGTTATAAACACAAAGTCTATTTGATCATGTATGATAGATTCATATAAAAGACACATAATCGGGAAAGCTTGCCTGAAGAGAAATGGCTTTGCCTGTTTCTGGAAAGACAGCAGAGATGGGGCAGTCCTGGCCTCCAGCGGGAGGGAGTTCCAGAGTCTGGGCACAGCAGCCGAGAAGGCCCTTTCATGTGTTCCCATGAGATGTATCTGTGAAGGTGGCGGGATGGAGAGAAAGGCCTTTTCTGAATATGGGTTATTTGTGTATTTTTGATCCATCACCCTGTCCCTATGGGCAGGGCTACCAATTGGGTCACCATAGGCAGGGAACAACTTGGCAGCACTTAACAACATGATCTGTGCAGTGGAGTGGATGTATGGGCCTGAAACTTGTTCCTATGCCCGTGCCTGGGTCTCCACATGCTAGGCGGAAAGCCAACACACAAGGCTCATAGGTGGGCAGCCAACGTAATTAGAGGAGCTAGTGAAATTTCCTTGGGGGATTGTGCAAATCCTCAGAAAAACCCCTCTAAATTAGGATTAACCATATCAATAGTCCTTCAAGGAGTAGCACTATCCACCAAACAAACAAGCCATGGCATTTGCATTTAATCAAAGTGAGTCTGGTGAGGCTTTTACTCAAGTCTTCTCCCTTAATTAATTTCTGGATTAGTATGCCCCTTGACTTCGGAATGAATTCAGAATGAAATTTCTTTGTATATGGGATTCCCCTCGACTCCTTCCCCCCACCATTTGTATTGGCAAAAGGTATTTGCAAATGCTTATACTGTACTATCGCTATACCACTGGCATGCAATATATGTATGCAAAGGCATGTTGATTATGACATTGGGAAGCTGCCTTGCACCAAGTCAGAACATTTTTCTTGTTGCTTTCAGATTCCGCCATGGCTGAAATATGTGCTTATAATCTAGAGCAGGCATGTCCAAAGTCAGGCCCAGGGGCCAAATGTGGCCCATTTTCAAATTTCAAGTGGCCCACAGCCTCTTCTCCTCACCGGCTCAGCCTGTTATGCATCCCCCCCAGCTGGCCCCTCCCCATTCCGGATGAAGACATCAGCTTACAGTTTTACAGTTTGCCTGCCCTCCCTGCCTCTGTCTGCCCCCCCAGCCCACCTGTCCTCAGCTCCGTTGCTGCAATGTCCTTCCCGCCTCCTTGCATGTCCTAGAGCAGGGGTGCCCAAACTTTTTGTAAGGAGGGCCAGATTTGGTGACTGAGAATGTGTCAGGGGCCCGTTGCTCCCCGACCCTGCCACCCCACTGCAAGCCCCACCCACTGACCCATAAGCCCCACCCACTGACCCCTTGGAACCCCACCTACAGGAAGGAAGGCGAGGACCAAGGGAGGGAGGGAGGAAGGTGAAAACCAAGAGAGGAAGGAAGGAAAGTGGGGAACAAGGAAGGGAGGGAGAGCGGGAGGTGGGGACCAAGGGAGGGAGGGTGGAAGGATGGAAGGTGGGGACCAAAGGAAGCACAGGGAGCCGTGGCCACCGCAGGGGAATGTGTGGGTGAAGGAGGGGGAGGGAGGGGTGGGCCAGCCAGCCGCGGGCCAGTCAGAATGGCCTGACGGGCCAGATTTGGGCCCCTGGCCGGACTTTGGCCAGGCCTGTCCTAGAGGGTTGTCCGAAGTCAGGCCCGGGGACAATTGTGGCTGAATGGTTGGCCCCCACACATTTTCATTTCACCCAATCCTGGCCCTTCTTGCAAAAAGTTTGGACACCCCTGATCTAGAGGCATAACTGGGGTCATTCATGTAAGGCTGATGACATTGTCAGCTGTTTTGAGATTTTTTTAAATTAATTAAATAAATAAACATTTCTGTTCCCCCGCCTCCTCTTGCTGAAGGTCCCAGGACACTCTTGGCATCCTTCCATTGTGGGGAGGCAGTTGAAAGCTGTGGGACAAGGGGAGGGTGTCTTTAACATATATAAAACAATTGGTACCAGTAAAATCATGTGCGTGCTACATGAGTATTTTTAGCAACTTTTTCCCCCTAAAGAAAACTCCTTTCTTTTCACTTCTTACTGATAGGCAGTGCACTGAAAGGTTGGTATTATTAAAGACTGGTATTATAAAACTTTGCTTGACCTGAACTTTTCTTCAAAGGGGTTGCGGGCAAAATGATGTCATTTTTGGATGTTAATTCCTAAGGATCAGCTAGTTTATGACAGGGTCCAAGTTGATGAACCATGAAGCTGCTGTGCACGTTAAATAACACCAGGCCACATGTCGTTCTCAGATTAGCACAATGCCCCTGACTTAAAAAATGAATATGCAATATGGAGAATTTGGTTAAGGCTGCTAGCAATGTCGAAGATATTCATTAACATGCAAGCCATTTGAACTTGTAAGACGCAAAAAAAACCTTATCAAAGTCACAAATTATAGGTTGCCATACTCCAGAGGGACCCCATTGATATTATAAACCACAAGGGCAATGCTTTGGTGGTTTATGCATTCATCTAGGCCCCAAGATAGAATTATAGCTCAATAATTCAGATGACTTTTTTATTTGATATAATATACAGCTTCCTTTTATTCCCCCTCCCCCCCCATCATATTATCCTGTATTTTCCACTTTAAGTAAGTCAACTCTAGTTCTCTTTCTTGATAATGTACAGTAGTTCTTGTTAGGGATGTGCATGGCCTTTTTTTTTTACATATCCTTTGTTTCAGGTTACAGTGGTACCTTGTATAAAGGAATTAATTCGTTCCAAATGAAATTATGTTAAGCAAATTTTCCTTTATACAAATTCCCATAGGAATGCATTGAAAATGGAGTAATCCCATTTTTATGTTGTACGGATTTTCCCCATAGTCGATTATGTTAAGCAAATTTCCCCTATATCCGGAATGTTTCATGTTGTACAAATTTTATGTTATACAAGCTGTTTGTTATACAAGGGTCCACTGTATTTTTCATTATTATTTTTCCTTTCCTTGTACACCGACATGAAAGCCGCTTTTGGATTTCCCATTCATACGTTCAGCACTCCAAAAAGCCCTTGTGGTGGTTATGTTCCTTCAAGTCAGAACCACAATTTACAGGGAAACTAACAGGGCTTTAAGAGTAAATGATATATTTAAAAAGCAGCTTTCCTTGTTCCAGTCGGAGGTGTAGCAAGGATTTGGAGCGCCTAGGGACAACTTTCTTTTTTGTGCCCCTCCTGCCACCCCCCCCCCCCAATTGCATTGCACCCACCCAGCAATGGGGCCCCAATCCTGTGAGCATGGGGCGGGGTATGTGCACAATTTCTTTCTAAACAGTCGTTGTGGGGTCCAATATATTCTGGATATTATTTTTTGTTGGATTAGTCTCAATTTCAAATCCAAGGAAACATCTTTTATAGATTCAAATACAAATTAAACAATGGAAAGTTGTATTGGAATCTATAAAAGATGTTTCCTTGGATTTGAAATTGAGACTAATCCAACAAAAAATAATATTCAGAATATATTGGACCCCACAACGACTGTTTAGAAAGAAGTTGATAAATTCAGACAGATGCTGGAGATGCAATAGTATAAATGCTTCCTTAATACATATGCTTTGGAAATGTCCAGTAATATACTTATTGTGGATGGAAGTTCTTGCCTATATTAATTAAGTTTTGGGGAAATCTCTGTTATTTGAGGATATTCATGTTATCTTAAATTATATCCCCACTGTATGGGGTCTAACTAAAGGTCAACGAAATTGGATTTTGAGAGCTCTCATGGTGGCAAAAAAGACTTATATTAAAGGCTTGGAAGGATAACCATCCTCCACCCTTCACACAATGGTCAGAAGACCTGCGACAACTTAGCCTCATTTGAACGAATATCATATAGAAAGCAACTACGAGAGGATATCTATATAGATATATGGAAGCCCTTTATTGACTCATTGTAAATATATAAGGCAATTTATAATGGATGTATTATATGATCTTATGATGTACTGACCTTTGCTTTTTGTCTGCTTGTTTTTGTGTCTTTAAATGTTTCTCTTTAATGTAGTTTATGTTATAGTATTATGTTAAATTTTCAAAAAGTCAAAAATAAAAAGAATAAAAATTATAAAAATTAACAGAATAGATACAAGATAAAAAATTTAAAAGTACAAAAAAAATCTATCAAACAAGTAGAGTCCCCTGTACTCACAGGAGAAATAATAGCAATGGTTCCCTCTCCTAAAAAACAAGAAAAGAAAGCAGGCAAAGGGGGCAAATATAAAAAATATATATACAATCAACTTCTCTCAACCAAATCTATTAGAACATGAAGAGATTTCACTCCTTCCACCACTCAATGTTTTCTTTTCTCATTTTTCAATTCTGAAGGGTGCAGCAGGCAGGCCAGATCTGGACAGCAGTAAATATGATGGAAAGGGAAGCAGGGGCATAGCAAGAGTTTGAAGGGCCTGGGGACAAAGTCAGTTGTTGCGCCCTCTGCTTCCCCCCAACCATGTCTCACCCACCCAGCAAGGGGGGCAAGATCCTGGGGGAACAGTGGGGTTGGGGAAGAAGGGTCTCTCCCTCTCATGCCCTCTTTGTGGGTATCCTTTCCAGTTAAGGTTCTCCTGTGCAAACCACACAGAGTGCGGATAGCACCAAGGAGGGATTTCTTTCCCCTCCAGCATCAACTCCGTAGCATGCTTCCTCCTCCTCCTTTCCCCCAGCTAAGACTTGGTGATCGTTAGCCTGGGGGAAGGAGGAGAGGGAATCAGGCAATGGATTCCCCCCCCCCCAAGCAACACCTCTGTCACATGCTTCCCTGTACTCCTTTCCCCGGGCTAATGATTGCCAAGCCTTAGCATGGGTGGGGGGAAGGAGGAGGGGGGGAGCAATCAACAGAGGTGCTGCTTGGAAAAAAATTGCCTGCTTCCCTCTCCTCCTTTCCCCTGACTAAGGGCGCTTTTACATGACCCCTAAGATCCGCTGGCCACTTAAATTTGGACCAGAGATCTTAGGGGCTTGTTGCTCTTCCTGTGTTCCCACCCCCTCCGCACTTCCTGGCTGCTGGCTGTGTGAGGGGAGGGAGAAAAAACAGGAAGAAAAGAATGTGGCTCACCTTCCGGCAACATTCCAGTCTCTTAAGTAGCTCTTAAAGGGGCGGGAGCCAAAAAAACAACAAACAGAAGTGAGGAGAGCCCCGCACTCACTATCATTACACTGTATCAAGCAATTTCCACCTCCAGAGAGCAGGTACTTGAAAGGTGCGCTGGGATGCGCTAAAGTGGGTGTGGTCACACTTAATTTCCTCTAAGCTCCGGAGCTGGTGGGGAAACATTTTTAAGCTCCGGAGCTGGGAGCTATTTGCCCCGGAGTTTAGGGGTCGTGTATAAACGCCCTAAGGATCACCAAGCCAAGCGTTAGCGGGGCGAAAGGACGACTGCTGGTGGGAGGGTGCATGACTTCCTCCCCCTCCCCCCTCCAGTCACCTCCAGATTGCTGTCTGCCCCAGAGCAAATGCACTCTTCTGTCCCTCCCTAGTTATGCTAGTGAAGGGAAAACCCATTGGGGGAAATCCCCAAACAAATTGGTTGTGGTTGGAAGAGAAGATTTAAATATAATTCAAAGGAGACACGCTGGCACAGGCAGCCTGCATGATAGCTGGGGGGAGGGAATAATTTGAAGCGGTGGGAGAATCCCACCAAATAATCAAGGGAAAAGCGGAAAAATGAAAGGAATCCAAAAGGGAGACACAGGCAGGCAGGCAGAAAAAGCAGTCTAAGAGGGAGGACACCTTGAGCTCAGGAGAGAGTAGTCCCATCCATAAGGAAAGACTGAATGAAAATAAGCAGTCTCTGCTCTAGTGGTGGATAGCTCAGTGGTTTAGGCATCAGGGTGCAATTCCATAACTTGGGAATTTTATTCTCCATGGTGCCTCCTTGGCAGGATGATCATCCATAGAGTCCCTTCCAGTTCTACATTTCTAAGATGATGATGGTTTCTGTGGGATTTGGTGAGTCTTCTGCCATTTCCAAGAAATGAACACAACAATTCCCAGAAACTCAGCAAGGTTTCTCATGAGACTTTTCTGGAGGGGAAGACTGCACAGAAATATTTCCTGTGCCGGTACCCGCCCGGGGGGGGGGGTTCTCAGAATCTCCCTGACTGTGAGAAGCTGTTAAGATCAACATCCTGAATGAAAAGTAAGACTGGAAGAGGGTTCACCCCTAAAGTGCTACCTTTCCCAACAGCTAAATGGACACCATCATCTGTTATTATGGTTAATTGTCATTCATTACATTTCCCAGTTCAGTATATTTTCTCCTTCACTGTGCCGTCTCAGCCAATCTGGAATTAGATGGTGTAAATGGCATCACTCAATCCTATTTGTCTCCTGTTTAATGCCACTGAATGCAAACCAAGTCAATGAAGAGGGAGGGCAAGAAAGAAAAAAACTTGGCGAAAAAAGCAGATTTTGCCCTCAGAGAAGGATTTAGGTTCCTCCTCACTTTGATTGAGGTAACAGCATTCCAATACATGCTTGCAGGAGGGTCAATGGAAGGTAAAACCTTTTTAGTGATGCTAGTGTTTTTTGTAATTGTGTTTCATTTTATTTAAAGGCCCCAAGATGTTGCCTCGGCTATGCTCTCTTTGTGCCTTGGATCCATCTCTTTAGTAGCTGAAGATGACCTGGATTGAAATGTCTGACATTTTGGATTAAAGAGTCTGTATAAGACTTCTTTTTCTGCAACCAGTTGCTTCTTTGGCCCTTTCTGTGTGCATGGAACTCAGCTGGGCATATATTAGTTTAGCAATCAGTTTGGGCTATGTTAAATTACTGTTGTCATTGCTTTTGTTATCTGTTTGCAATTTGCAAAAATTTGCAGCGTTCGTGGCATTTGCAATGCTCATTGAAAAAGGCAGCTGCCTAGAACAAAGAGAGTGGAACAGCTGTGCAGGCAAACACTCTTTTTCACCTTGCCTAAGTGCACTTGAGTAGGGCTTTTTGTAGCTACCAAATGTGTAATTGGAATGCGTCACCCCTTAAACCTCGGCTTTTATTTGCAACATCTGTAACTGTGTAGAATAGATGGAAGGTGCTAACTTCACTCTTAGTAATAACAACTCATTAGCAATGTAGATTCTCAATTTTGGGGTGATCAGAGGGTTTTCTCTTTCATATGCTTCCCACTTTTTACAGTTTATTTGCAGAATTTATCATTTGTTCATTCAGAAGAGTGAAATAATTGTTAGTGTCTACTTCAGCAATTGTGGTATCCATCCTATCTCTCTCTCTCTCTCTCTCTCTCTCTCTCTCTCTCTCTCTCTCTCTCTCTCTCTCTCTCTCTCTCTTGTAACTTATGCTTCTTCAAGTTCCTCCTAGATCAGTGGTTCTCAACCTGTGGGTCCCCAGATGCTGCTGGACTGCAACTCCCAGAAGGCTTCATCACCAGTTGAGCTGGCCAGGATTTCTGGGAGTTGCAGCCCAGGAACATCTGGGGACCCACAGGTTGAGAACCACTGTTCTAGATGTTGTGAATGGTTATAAAGAGAAAAGGTGACAAATCAGAAAATTTACAATTCATTTGGATTCATGACTTGTCAAGGTCAACAAATCACAAAAAAATGAATTTATAAATATTTTTCTGACAAGTTGATGAATTGATTTGTAAATTCATCTTTTTTAAAATTTAAAACCCTATATAATGCTCTTCTCTTCAATATTAAAAGCATTCAAGATGAAGCTAGATAGCCCTCTGTCAGATGTATTCGAGCATAGATTCCTACACTGAGTTAGGAGAGTGAACTAGATGGCTTTTTAGGCTTGCTCCAGCTTGATTATTCCATGATTCTTTGTGGCCTTGTGGTTCACTCGCTACTACAGAAGAAAGAGAGGAAAAAGAAAACAGATCAGAAAACAGCACTGAATTTCCAGCCAAAGCAGAGGGCATTTTGAATTTAGGGAGAATGAATCAAGAAAGGCAAGGGACCTGTTTGGCAATCAGCCTCACCCACCCCTACTGCATCTCTGTCAGTACTAGCCACCAGAGCCAACAACTAAGAATAAGGATGAGCATTTCATTTCGGAACCAGTAGGTTACGAAACGAACCACATGAGCCCAGGTGGTCCTCAGAACTGGCTGATACACACAGATCCAATTGCTTTACCTTTCTCTGTCTCACACAGGGTTAAAATCCAGCGAGGAAGCACCCTGCAACATCATCTGTGCTAGATCTGTGATGCTGCTGGCCAATCAGGAGCTGTGCAGGGACAGGCATCATCCCACCTCTCTCTCTGATTGGCCAGCAGCACAAAGGAGGAAAGATGACATTGCAGCGTGCTTCCTCATTGGGTTTTAACCCTGCATGAGACAGAGAAAGGTAAAGCAATCGGATCTGCGTGTATCAGCCGGTTCTGAGGACCACCTGGGCTCGCATGGTTCGTTTCATTGCCTACTGATTCCAAAATGAAATGTCCATCCCCAATTAAGAACAGCAAACATTTAGGAGGGGCCAGGTTGCTGAAACCTATTTTGAGGATAGGGGGCAGCACCAGCAGGGCCAACGGCTGGACAGTTAGGTGGTTTAGGTATCTAACTGCAGAACCAAAGGTTGGGAGTTCAGTTCTTTGTTGTGCCTCCTTGACAGGGGCTGGACATGACAATCCATAGAGTCCCTTCCAGCTCTGCAGTTCGGAGATTATTATAAGTTCAGATGCAGAATTTTCTTTTATATTACTTCGAGGAAGAAAGGTCTTGTCAAAATGCACCTTTCTTCCTAGTTATAATAGGGGAGGAGCCCCTCCTTGACCTTCAGATGTGAACCACAAGGGGAAGAGCTTCCAAAGTGCTCCCAGCTCCAACCTTGAGTCTGGGGATAGGCAAAATGGTGTGTAGCAGATGTTGCTGGTGCAACATCTATAAATAACTCCATCCACTCCAGGGAAGCCTAGCCCAAGGGTGAGGGATATTGGCAGTTGCAGATGAACCCCTACCGGTGTTTTTGTACCATGAGCAATTACGCTTAGGAGCATCTACTGAATACTCTGCAGCATTTTCTTCAAGTTCCTTAGTATCTCAATGTGTTGGGTCATGGAACAAGGGCATAGTGGGAGCAACATGGAGATGCACCCTAGAGGTGTCTTCAGCTGGGCAAAGTTTCCCAGCGGGAAAGAAATGGAGAGTTTGGCCTCTCCCTGTTGTAATTGGGATGTAGATTCAAAGAGATGCCAAGCCTGCCCAGGGCTCCCAGATTAACACTGCTGGGAAATAACAGCAGCAGTGTTTCTTGGCTAAAGAGGAAACTGGCCACTTATGGAACTCTTTTGTTTCCACACCTGCACATAAGTATACCTCCCTCCTCTTTGTCCCCTCCCCTTCCTGATGGGGTGCCCAGACTGATACTACAAAGCAAGATCCAGACAACAAAGACTCCACCATTAAGCTCATCATTCTCTTCCAATTTCCATCTGCAAACATTGGCGGAACTCAGACTATGAGTTCCCCAGCCAGCTGTGATACCTTTTGTATATGTGCTGTTTAAATACTAACCTCTTGTATAAACCACTGTGTTCCCCTCCTGCCTTTGTGTACGAACCTTATATAAACCCTGCCCCCCCCCCGCTCAGCAACAGTCCTCTGTCTTGCCTCCTGAAGGTGGTGTCTGTAGTTCCTTTGATAGATCCATTAAACAAACGCAAATGGACCCATCTCTGTGTGAGATCTTCACTGGCAGTTTAGATCTAGTGTACATTTCCTGGACACTAGTTACAGTGACTCAATAAATGCAGTGGAATCAAGCTGGGACTTCAGTTTTGTGGGATGGTGAAGTCACCCTTAGTTTAGTCCTGAGTTTTGTGTGAGCCATCCATGGTACCAACACCTACCTACCCCCCCCATCTTGGCCAGCCCCTTTAAAGATCAAACTAAAACTTATAATAAATCCACCGCCCTTGGGAAATCAGCATCTTCCACCACTGCCACCTTAGTGGAGAGATCCTTATCCTTTCATGTGGCAGGGTCCGATAAGTACTATGGATTATGGTGATTATCTATCTCATTTCAGGGACTTAATGGTTTTAAGGCCTTCATTAGTTTGCTGCGTGGCCAGTTTGCTGCCATTCAACTGCTTGCATTCCTTCCTCACTGCTAAATCAGCCTGTGATTTGGGAGCTGAACGAACGTGGGAAGAAAATCAAACTGATGGCTCAGCAAAGGTCAATTAAGATGGACACCCAGGTCTTCCATCAATGAAGTACAATGGACCCTTGGATAACAAATGGTTTGTATGACATAAAATTTGTACAACATAAAAATTCCGGAGATAGGGGAAATTTGCTTAACAGAATCGCCTATGGGGCAAATCTGTACAACATAAAAATGGGATCACACTATTTTCAATGCATTCCTATGGGAAATTTGTATAAAGGAAAATTTGCTTAACATAATTTCATTTAGAACGAATTAATTCCTTTATACAAGGTACCACTGTAGTCACAAACATAAAACCACCCACTTTGTCATTGCTGAGTTTTGGCATAAAAAGGAAAGAGAGGTACCAAGTATGTTTGTTATGTGCCTTCAAGTCAGATCTGTCTTTTAAGTCAGGGCTTTCAAAGTAAGTGAGATGTTTAAGGCCTGGCTTTACCAGTTCCACACCCCAGTGCATTTCCATGACTGAGTGGGAATACAAACTCAGGCCACCTGAGTCTCCGTCCTTTATTCTATCTACTGCAACACATTTGGAACTTCCAAAAGGAAGAATGCTCACAGGTGGAGAATAACATTGCTGAGTGTATAAAGATGTTTGAGAGCCAAGGAGCCAACAAATAAAATATTCATGTTATGTTTATTACCAAAACATTTAGATGTGGAATATGGTGTCTGAGATAGAACCTGAAGACACATTAAACTAGTGAGTAGTTATTTTCCCATCGCCTTCTGAATATTTTCTGAAGGCATTTAGAAATTAGACTCTGTGTAGGAGAATGAAACACCACTCCTCAAATTCCTGGAGGGAATTAAGAGCAGCAATGTTTCTGGACACATTTTCAGAGCCATTTTGAGCAAATTTGGCACTCAAAAATATTTTTTACTGCTGCTGCTTGAAATATACTTTTGGGATATGCCAGTAAACTACAAACCAATTAATTCTGTATTTTATTATAGCTTTAATCCTGGGAAATATTTTTAAAAATAGGAAACTTGTACTCACATGCTGATCTGGAGCAGCAGTCTCCCTTTATGTGTTTTCAGTTATGCCTTCTTTTTCTTTTAAAAAAAATAGAGAGCCATAAGACATTAATGAGACATATGCCTAAATTACCTACACATTGATTTGGAGACGTAACCACAGATTCCAGGCAATAAATACGTATCACTGTGTGTGTGGAGTGGTGATCTGTCAAATTTTATTATGATGATAGTGGTGGTGATTTTGCAAATTTGCAAAGAAAAAGAAATAAAGAAAAGGGGGACACCATATGCTTTTTAAAAGTTTACTATCAAGTTATCTCTCTGAATATGAATACTGTGATATGAAGGCACATTTAATTGGTGACCATATTTGGCCCCATAGCAATAACCCCAAGTATTTTAAAAAGTCATTTCCAGCCAAGGGCAATTGGTCTTGTATAGTTCATGAGGGTTTACATATTTCCCATCAATTTAACAGTAGTGTGTGGGTGGGCAGATTAGCTTGTCCTGATGCTACAACAGTTTTAGTTCACCCACCTCAATAGCTAGCAGTTAGGAAATCTCCCTGTAAGTATTTGCTGTTATTGGGCTTCTTATTGTCTCAGTAAACTGGCTAATAATTTTTAAAATTGTCTTTTAGAGTTGTTGATCACCAGTAAAAAAAAAAAAAGCGAGCCCCATTTATCGAAGGTAAGCTGTGTTACCTACTATCAGTTCCTTTTTTTTTAAATGTTCTGTGCCATCTTGTTGTGTCCAAGTTATAGCACCCTTAACAGGGTTTCCAAGTACATAAGATACTTGAGCCATGATTTTACCAGTTTCCATGGCCCTGCAGAGATTCAAACCCAGATTTTTAGAACTGTCTGCTGTTCTCTACAATACGTTACATAGGCTGTGTATGTGTGTGTGTGTTTTCTGTGCCATCCAGGCAAAACTAAATTATCGCTACTAGAGATGGGCACGACTAGGGAAAATGACGTTTTCGAGTTGTCGTGTGTCAGAGGTAGCCCGTTTCGGCTCGTTTCCGTTTTTCGCGAAACTTCGCAAAAATTAGTCGGTTCGTTTTTTTCGTTTTTTCGTTTTTGTTAGTACTGGTTATTTTGGGGGGTAGCGGGCTCCTGGAGGCACCTCTGTGGGGTGGGTGCCTCCTCTGGCCCACTATAAAGGGAAAGCGGGCTCCTGGAGGCACCTGTGGGTGCCTCCTATCCTCACCCACTAGGAAGGGGCAGCAGCAGGCTCCAAGAGACCCCTCAACATGGGGGTCTCCCCTCCTCACCTGCTGCTGCAAAATGGCATGCATAACCATATTTGGATATGCATACCAGCCAGACAGTGAGACCTGGTCCACTGGTATGACCCTCCGTCAGGACTGGGTCGCACCTGCCATGTCCCACAAAGAAGGGAATCGTACTTGCGTGTAGTGCAATGCAAGTAGATCTGGCTTAGGGTTAGGGTGGGTTAGTGCAAGGGCTAGGGTTAGGCTACTGACGAGTAAGGTTACGGTGGGCTATTGGGTTGCACCTCTGGGTGCCTCTCTGACCCACTAAGAATACAGTCTGTGACGTATGGGTAAGGAGTCAAGGATTAGGGTTAGGGGGCTAGGGGGCTAGGGCAGGTTTTAGGGGGCTTTTTGGCACATCCCAGAAGTCTCAGTGGCCAAGGGGCCATGCGATTGGTGGGATAGCTCCAAAAATTTGCATGGTCGTCCACTCCCACATGGCTGGCCAGGCCACTGGGCCAGCCCATCATTGCGCACTGCGCAGGTGTAAGAAAAATAAAATAAAATAAAATCAATGGAAGACAGAGGAGGAGAGGAGAGACATTTTGTTGCAAGAAAAAACCCACTGCTACTGTGAAAAATCTGGCAGTTTATAAATTTCTGCGTGTTTCTGTTGTGCTTGTGTGTTTTTGGACCACGATTTCAAAAACAATATTGCGTTCGACGCCCCATTTTGGATCCCCCGCCCGCACCGCATGGCATGGTGAGTCCGGCTGCCCAGGATGGGGGGGAGGCGGGACCCCCCCTCCAGACCAGAACCCCCCCCTCCGGTAGGTGCCCTGCGCCCTTAGTCAAGCAGGCATTTTTCCGCCTGCTTTTTGGCCCGGGAATGGGTGGGGGGAGAGTTTAAAAGTTTTTTCCTGTGCCGTCCGTGCCGCTTGCTTGCACTTTAATTGCGGCGGCCTGCGGCGAGACTGGGCTTTTTGCTGGCTGCGAGCCTGTGGCGAGTCCCACCAGAGCAGCCCAGGACGGAGGGGGGGAGGCCGGGACCCCCCCTCCAGACCAGAAACCCCCCCTCTGGTAGGTGCCCTGCGCCCTTAGTCAAGCAGGCATTTTTCCGCCTGCTTTTTGGCCCGGGAATGTGTGTGGGGAGAGTTTAAAAGTTTTTTCCTGTGCCGTCCGTTCCGCTTGCTTGCGCTTTAATTGCGGCGGCCGGGGGCGAGACTGGGCTTTTTGCTGCCTGCGAGCCTGCGGCAAGTCCCACCAGAGCAGCCCAGGACGGGGGATGGGGGGGAGGCCGGGGACCTCTAGAAATAACCCCTCTGGTAGGTGCCCTGAGGCACGGCAGGCATTTTTCTGCCTTCTTTTCGGCCGGGAACCGGGTTTTTTAACTTTTAAAAACTTTTTTCTGTGCCGCGTGGCATCACGCAATCGCGCGATGCAAGTAACGAGCACAACAAATCAGACCGAAATTGTTCGTCGGTTCGAGCTCGAAGTCTGGTGGAGTAATTCCCGTTACCGTAGAGTAATGGAACTGAGTAACGGAAACGGAAACGGGAATACCGCTAAGTCGTGCCCATCTCTAATCGCTACCCTAATTGGGCATTCAAGGTAAGTGAGTTATTTAAGGAGTGGCTCTACCAGTTCCACTCCCTCAGCCATAGAATCATAGAATCATAGAATCATAGAGTTGGAAGAGACTTCAAGGGCCATCTAGTCCAGTGGTTCTCAACCTCTGGTTCCCCAGACATTCCTGGACTGCAACTCCCAGAAACCCCTTCCAGCAGGGAGTGGTGGAAGCTTCTGGGAGTTGCAGTCCAGGAACATCTAGGGTTGAGAACCACTGATCTAGTCCAACTGCCTACCATGCAGGAACCCCCATCACAGTAACCCCGTCAGATGGCTATCCAACCTCTGCTTAAAAACTTCCAAAAAAGGAGACTCCACCACCCTCCATGGTAGAGATGGGCACGACTCAAAAAAATAATTTTTCGTTTTTCGTTTGTCGTTTTGGGGTCCGTTTCGGTTTGTTTTCGTTTTTCGGGGGTGTGTGCATTTTTCGTTTTCGTTTTCGTTACGAAATGAAATGAAAAAACAAAACAAAAACGAAAATTTTTCGTTTTCGTTAGCATTCTTTTCGTTGGGATGTGTCTGCCATAACAAAAACGAAAAACAGGGCAAATTTTTTTGTTTCATTTTCGTTTTCGTTTTGTTTTCTGGAAAATTTTCGTTTTCGTTTTTGTTGCATAATGGAAACGAAAAACGAAAACGAAAATGAAAATTTCGCTGAGTCGTGCCCATCTCTACTCCATGGCACCTTATTCCACTGCCGGACAGCTCTAACCATCAGGAAGTTCTTCCTAATGTTCAAATAGAATCTCTTTTCCTGTAGTTTGAGACAATTGCCCCACATCCTAAAAAACAAACCAGTCCTTTTTTCAATGTGACATCCTTTCAGATATTTAGACATAGCTATCATATCCCCTCTCAGTCTTCTTTTTGTAAGGATAAACATTTCCCAGCTCTGTAAGCCATTCTTCATAAGACATTTCTGCCAGTTTCCATGGCAGAGCAAGAACTGGAACCCTTATATTAAGAGTCCTGCTTTTTCATTCTATCCACCGCACCACATCTGGAGCCTCCAGTTTCTGCTAGCCATTACTATATAATTCCTGCAGTATCAAGAGCAGTATGCCTCTTGCTGTATCAGTTATTGCAGTGGTTCCCAATCTTGCGTCTTCAGATGTTCTTGGACAACCACTCCCAGAAATCCTGGCCAGAACAGCTAGTGGTGAAGGCTTTGGGGAGTTTTAGTCGAAGAACATCTGGAGATGGATGGCTGTGTACCACTGAGTTACTGGGAAGAGGTGCAGGAGCATATTACTGCATTCATACCTGTGTACATCTCAGAGACAGAAAGGAGTGATCTGAGAGCTGTTGTACATAAAGATGACTTTCCCCATCTGGTTCTCTCTGTAGCCATTTCCTGTGGCCTCTGAAGGAACAAAACACTGATGCCGCAAGGTTCTTCTTATGTTGTAAGAGAAAGTTCATGTTTATGTATTAATAACTACTAATGGTGGGGACATTTGGACTGGCGTTCATTGGCCCGTTCTTGGGGGGGGCGCTGGGGTCCTGGCCCGTGGATTCATCTGCCTCCTTCTTAGCTCACCATTTTCTGCCTGCTGGTGCCTTGTGGCTTTGGACCTTGTCACCTTCCCTCACCAGTCTAGGGCACCATGTTGTTGCCTGTTGGGGAAGGTGGTGGAGGGCAAGTCCCCAAGGCGGCCATGCACTCAGGAGGCAGTGGAACCGGCAGGACTAGCCCTCCGCTGCCTCCCCAAAGCTGGCTACCATATTAATCTTTATTTCCCCTCGTGCTCCTCCGGGCGAGCCAGCCTGCCGACAGTATGGAGGGAGAACCCAAGGACAGGGTGAAGGCATGAAAGAATGTGACAAAAAACACAGCCTGTCTGCCCCCCCCACAGAGAGAAAAGCAGTCTCACCCCCCCTCCTCCTCCCTTGACCCTTATTCGGCGACTGCAGCGGGTGCAGAATGTGGCAGCCAGATTGGTGCTTGGTGCGGGAAGATATGACCCATCACCCCCTTTCTGGCTTGCCTGTATTGCTTACCCATTGCATCCTGAATAAGGTTCAATGTACTGGTTTTGATTTACAAAACCCTCCATGCCTTGGATCCAGAATATCTGATGGAGTGTATCGTCCCAACATCAACTTTAGCCCGGCTTACTAGAACATCCCAGGTCCTTAGGTTAAGAGTTATTATACCTCGGGAAGCTCGTAAGATCTCCATCAGGAACCGCTCCGTCTCTGACCGCAGTCATAACTGCATTTTCTGCCGTAAAAGATCACGTGCTAACCTGGAAGAGAAGCAAATTCTCCTCCCGGCCAACCACACCCCTCAAACAGCAGTTTCAGCAAAGTTTCCTAAACCACCGACAGGGGCAGGATTTAGAAACTTCACTTGAAAATGCTTACTTGTTTGCTTCTGTTGCAACGACAGGATACTGAAAATACACAGTAAATTCAGTTTCTCCCCTTTCTACCCGGCTTAAAAGACGGAGCCTTGGAAACTGGAGCCAGAAAGTAGGACAAAATGCATAGTACACAGATTAGGACAGGACCAGAATAGGAAGGTACGATGCAGAGGAGAGGACACCAACTGCTCATTAAAAACCATGTGACTGCTCCCCAAAAAAATACGCAGGAAATTTAAATACCAAGGAAACCCAGGTATGATCGCAGTCTTTGTTGCCAGCCCGATATGTTGGAGTCAGTTTCCCAGTGGAACCCCTCTCAGCCTTTAGGAAGCGGTTATAAACCTGGCTCTTCCAGTCAGCTTTTGGTGACTAATGGACATAGAATGTTTTTTTCCTGCCATCTTACTCTTATTCTTATATTTATACTTTTGCTGTCCTTTCATACATTTCTGTTTGAATGATTTTGTTTTATTATGCTTGGTTCCTCCTGGAAAGTTGGGTGGTCTACAAATATGCATATAAATAAATAAATATATAAATAAATAATTTTAAAGTCTCTTATACCACCAGTCAATTACATTTTCAGAACGAACAACCAGCAGTTTTATCAGTCTTTGAATGCTGTAAAACTCCCCATTTTGAAACCAAAACATTTGTATAAGCTGTTTCAGAGTTAACAACTTATCTAGGTACTGAACCATAAACTCAGCCACGTAATTATAGAAGCTTGGTGGTCACAGCACTTGATATAGATTCAACTCAACACATAGTTAAAAAAAGAAGTGTAATGTTTCTTCTGTTTTCTTTGCTTGGCCTTCATATAGCACATAATTAACATGGAAATAATCAGGAATGCTTGATGTTTTTCATACCCACAGATTCACATTGAGATTGATTTAACCAGCACCCGTGATGCACTAGCTTTTTTTCAGTTTTCCACATGAAGTACAGTCGCACCTCTACTTAAGAGTGGCTTAATCAAGAGCAGAAAACAGTTGGTGTTTTAACTGCTGCCTTACAAATTTTAGATGTGATCTGCTCTACTTAACAAATGTTTTTTAATGTTTTTAATTCTTTTTAGATAGGGCCCCTCTGCTTAAAAGTTATTCAGCTTAAAGAGCATGCATTCGGAACGGATTAAATTTGTAAGTAGAGGTACCACTGTAACACAGTTTGCACATCTAGATGAAATAGATAGGTGCTTGGTGAAACAAGGCCAAAGCTTTCCTAAGAGTTTACAACAAGATTTGCCGGGATGGAAGAAGAATGAAAGAGGTAGTGCAACATGGACACCTTTGCACACAATGCTCCTTGGCGTAAGCTCACCACCTCCATGCTTTGTGTCTCCACATTGTGACTGGTTGGCCACTTGTCAGGTGAGGAAGGGCAGAACCACTGGAATTACCCCTTGACCCAATAATTTATGTATGGAGCCCTTGCTGGGGAGGATTTCATACCACTGGATGCTAATAGCACCGTCCTACAGCCATTTAAGTCAGTGTTTTGGGAGGCTTATGACAGTTGGTAAAAGTTTTCAAAAAAATTGCCACACTCAGAACGTTCTCGTGGCGCAGTGGTTAAATGCCTGTACTGCAGGTAAAACTGTGCTCACGACCTGGGTTCAATCCCCAGTAGCAGGCTCAAGGTTCACTCAGCCTTCCATCCTTCCGAGGTCGGTAAAATGAGTACCCAGCTTGCTGGGGGGGGCAATGTGTAGCCTGCACTCTGTAATTAAAATTGTAAACCGCCCAGAGACTACTTGTAGTAGTATGGGGCGATATATAAGCAGAACACTTTGCTTTGGCCCATTTGGCTACTGGCGAACATACCAGATGGGTGCTTTGTCTGAGGGGGGGGGAAGATTACCTTCCAAACAAGTAACTTTTCTAAGTTTTGGTTTCTTATAATGAGTTATCTGTTGACCTCAGTTCTGTGCCATCCTAAAATTGGAACAGACCCATTAATAGACTGGTGCCTCTTTTAGCCACTCTTGCTTTCCTTGATGGGAAGAAGGAGAAGCCATACTAAAAATGCTGTTTACGTAGCAGGTGAGGAAGAAATCCCATTAACCCCAAAATATCTATCTTATCTGAAATCAAATCCCTTCAGTGGATGAGCAAGCACAAAGCATAAGATAAAAATGGACCACAGTGATTTGCATTTAAAACTGAAACAAGACATCAGCAAGAGTTGGGACAATGTCCTAGAAAGAGTATTGGACTATGATTCTGGAGAAAGAGGTTCAAAACCCTACTCAGCCACTGAAGCTCAATGGAGAACATGACAATGTTAAACTTGTGGCACAGTGGTTAAACTGCTGTATTGCAGCTGTATCTGTGCTCCCTACCTGGAGTTCAATCCCAGGGAGCAGGCTCAAGGTTTACTCGGCCTTCCATCCTTCTGAGGTCAGTAAAATGAGCAAAGCAAAGCAAAGTGTTCTGCTTATATAATGCCCCATACCACTTCAAGTAGTCTCTGTGTGGTTTACAGTTTTTAATTACAGTATGCAGGCTACACATTGCCCCCACCCCAGCAAGCTGGGTACTCATTCTACCGACCTTGGAGGATAGAAGGCTGAGTCAACCATGAGCCAGCTACCTGGGATTCAAAACCAGTTGGTGAGCACAGTTTTAGCTGCAGCACAGCAGTTTAACCACTGTGCCACAAGGCTCCTACTTATACCCAGCTCAGCTTTCAGGAGTGGGGTGCAATGTGTAGCCTTGTACACCTCCCTGAGAGTGTTTTAAACGCTACGGAGTGGTATATAAGCAGCACATTTTGTTTTTGTTTTAAACTATCCCTTGGACCCAGAAATCCTATTAGGTTTCCTGTAATTCAGAAATGCCTTGATAGCACATCATAATAACCATAATAACCAAATGAATACTAACAACAGCTCGTCAATAGAATCAGAGCACTAGAAGCTTTCCCCAGTATTTAAGCTGACGATTCCTCACCACCACCACTAGTCTCTGCCTGTTGCTCCAACCCCTTTAATGCATGCATATGACTACTCTGTTAATTGCCTGTCATGCAAATATCATATCTTCAACTTCAAGCAATTAAAATCTATTCACATATCTGGAAAAAGGGAGCGATTAGCCCCCAAATATGGTTGCTTTTAAAAATCGTTTCCTTTTTTCCCCCATGCCTTATTTCAGTCTTGTTAAAAGCTCTTTTTTAAAAAGTTGTACCTTTAAGGTCAATTTCATGTATTGGTAATTTATATATGCCACCTGTTAGAAATAAAACTTTCTGATAGTGGCCATAAAAAGTTGAATTAGGAAGAGGCTGCAGCACACTAATGCCTTCAGTTTAATATCTCTCTTTAATTGGATACCACTGCTTTGGTGGATTTACAAATGTATGCCACTAATTCCAATTAAGCTGGCAACATTTCCAAAATATCTCCATATATACACTCTTCAGCTGTTCAACTTGACTTATAGATAAATTGAAAGCAGTATCTCTAGAGTTACAAATAAATAGGATAATAGAACAGCTTTCTTTCTTTCTTTCTTTCTTTCTTTCTTTCTTTCTTTCTTTCTT
>JAHTLZ010000007.1:38460348-38476493 GCA_023846285.1 Phrynocephalus versicolor | reverse complement strand
ACACACACACACACACACACACACACACACACACACACACACACACACACATGTCAAGTCAGTACATGTGTTTGGACATATTGGGTAAGCATGGGATAGTGCAGTTCCCATCTGGTGGTTTGCCCAGATGTCTGTAATTCATTATTTCTACTACAGTAGGATCCCCATATCCACTGATTCATTATCCACTGATTCAGTTATCCACGGTTGGCAGAGGGAAAAAATTAAATAATTCAGCAGCCACAAAGCAAGCTATTGTCACAAACAGCAGCTGTAAAGCAAGCTACTGTTTCAAAACAGCAGTCATAAAGCAAGCTATTGTCAGGAAACAGCAGTTTGGGGTGGGTGGGCAAGCACTCTGTCTTATCCACGGTTTTCATTATCCAAGGGAAGGCCTAGAACCAATCCACAGCTGATACTGGGGTCCTACTGTACTGTTGCTCCATAAAGCACACAGACCTTGTTGTAGGCTCTTCTAGAATCCACAATGTACTTGTAGATGCCACAAGAAACGTGGCAGAGATGTTGACAAGTCTTTGGGCCTGAGTTCCAAGTCTGAGTCTTTGCTACCAAGCCCCAAGCCCAAGGTCCCTATTAAAACGGGATTTTTCATTCAGAAAAAAAGAGAGGGATGGGCAGCTTCTGAACTGCAAGTTGAGCCCAAGTCATTAAAAAAATCTTATTTGAGTCTGAGTAATCCATGTGACATAAGTCCTACTTGACAGTGAGCCCTTTGACTTGCGCATCCATTTTTGAAACATGGCTTGTCCAAGGCCTCCCAATGAATTCATGACAGAGCTGAAGTTTTAATTGGGGATTTCATAATGTGCTTTGTATGCTTCTTTAGTGTAAACTGGGGATTACAACTAGGCTATATTCCATGCAGACAGAGTCTGAGTTCCAGGCAACGTAGACTAATTAACTGGAGCTGTCTCTCTCTGGCTGCAGGAGAGAACACTGCTATTTTCCATTAAATGCTAAAAGCGCTTGGTGCTGCTTGCATCTAGCAATATGGAGTGACTCCACAAAATATAATTAAGCCCCGGTGGCAGCCCTGGCAGACTTTCTCTTCAGATGACATGTTTATGGACCTCTTGTTAGGAAGCAGGGGAGGCGATTCATTGTATACAGAATCATGAGTCTGGTTCTGTCCACCTTCTCGTGCTGTTTTTGTATTCTGTGGGGCTCCATTTGTAGTGGAACAATATCCATTTGAATGAAATGAGTGGACGACAGGCATGCTACTTTATTTCCCATCTTTTGTGTACATATGCAGGCTGATTTTTTAAAAAAATCAATGTTTGTTCTAGTGTTCGATCTGAAGATGTTGCCATTTATGGAGTTAAACCATTGGTCTTAGCTTAGTGACTCCCAGCCGTGGATCTCCCAATGTTTTTGGACTGCAACTCTCAGACATCTTAGCCCACAAAGCTAGTGCTGAAGGCTTCTGGGAGTTTTAGTCCAAGACCTAGTCACAGGACCTAAAGTTGGGGAGCCACTGATCTGACGAACTCATCACAAGACAAACTCGTTAAGATATTGGGGGTGGGGATGGGAGGGAGTCTCGTGTTGTGATGGGTGAAAATTTCATTCAATGCATTTTTTTTCTAAAGCATAAATTTCTTTATAACAAAAACACTCAACGGCAGGTGGCCTAAACCAACTTCTTATTCAGTTCATGCAAGCCTGAAGACATCTTGAAGTTCCTTGCAGTGATCGGGGGGGGGGGGGGGAACCCGCTCAGCTCTGCTCTGTTGAGATAATTTTCTTCAAAGCTAGTTCACATCCCTAAGAGAAACTCTGAAACCTGTTACTCCTGATTTAGGGCTGTCAGAGTATGTGCTATTTGATCAGCCAGCAGACGCAACACTTATTGAATAAATAGTTAGCCAGAGACAGAGTTTTCTTCAAACCAAACAGCTATATTACAAACTGTACAAAAATATATCCCAGCATCACAGAACTTATACAAAGTTCAACAAAGCATAGAGGGAAAAGTCACATTTATACAAAATTCACAGAATTCAGTTTGTAAAAGGGAGGTATCATCACAATTTGGTGGCACAGCAGTGGGATGTCAAAATAAAACCCAGTTGTGCCTTTGAAAACCCAGTCTGTGAAAGGGGTGACGTCACAATTTGGTGGGCAGCAGTCGGATTTTGAATATATCCAGTTTGCCTGAAGGAAAAAGTCACCAGCTCTACAAAACTCTGGAAACAGGAGTAATGAATATACAAATCATCAGCCAATCCCAGCAGGAGGGCGGGGAATGGTATGATATAAAAAGGGTGGAGCCTAGTCAGTTGAGGCAGTTCAGTGAAGTTAAATTAAGTTGAAGGTTTTGAGAGTGAGTGCTGGGAGAGAGCGCTGCTCTGTGAGAGTTCTGTCAGGCAGTGAGGGCTATACTGTTTACTAGTTATTAAAGACAGGGGGGTTGGAAGAGTTGATGAAATCTATTATATGTTAAAGGCAACGCATACCATCCTCAGATATTGTTATATTTATTATTTTCTCAATAAAGTTCATTATTGTTTCGATATTTTACATCTGAGTTGGTCCCAATTCATGAGGCGACGATTTTAAAAGGTGGCAGCATTACCATGTAAATAAAAGGTGGCAGCATTACCATTTCTGTCACAATTCAGTGTGTAGAAGGGAGGTGTCATCACAATTTGGTGGCACAGCAGTGGGATGTTGAAATAAACCCAGTTGTGCCTTCGAAAACTCAGTCTGTGAAAGGGGGAACATCACACATCCCTAAGAGAAACTCTGAAACCTGTTACTCCTGATTTAGGGCTGTCAGAGTATGTGCTATTTGATCAGCCAGCAGACGCAACACTTATTGAATAAATAGTTAGCCAGAGATAGAGTTTTCTTCAAACCAAACAGCTATATTACAAACTGTACAAAAATATATCCCAGCATCACAGAACTTATACAAAGTTCAACAAAGCATAGAGGGAAAAGTCGCATTAGGACATTTATACAAAATTCAACAGCATAACAGCATTGACAAAATATATGAGAGAGAAACAAAGTGGGTGCCTTACTCACGGAAGGCCCAATGAACAATGATTTACAGAACATTTTTATACATGTGTCTGTCCAATCATAAATGACATTACCTCATAGCTATTGCAACCCCTTGCATCAGCAAAAAATCATTATGTTAATTCTTAACATCTGTACATTAGAAAAAACTATACATTGAATCACTCTGACTTTGCACTTTTACAGACTCCTTCTTTAAATCAATTAAATACATATCAAATATATATAGAACATCCTGTCTAATACATATATTTCACTAACTAATATCTGACCAGGGCCTATTTATTGCATGCCAACTCTGACTCACAACAGCTCTCCAGAGTTTAAGGCAGGATTTCTTTCCTCATCCTATCTGGAGATCCTAGTATCACCTGTTGGTGGTCTCCTGTTGCTCAGGTGCTAATCCACCCCAGCCATCCTTGACGTCTCAAATGGGTGTGTTCAAATGAGATGGCTATGGTGGTTCAGCAGCATTTGTGGCACCTTGAAAGCTAATGAGGCAAATCATGTGAACCAGAGATGGGCACGAAATGAACAATTTTCCGTTTCCGTTTCCGTTTTTTTGTTTTGTTACGTAACAAAACGACAAATGAATTTTGTCTCTTAAATGAAACAAAACAAACAGAAACACTGGAAATTTTGTCGTGCGTTTCGTTTCCGTTACTGCAATATGAGTGAATTGCTTAAAATCCTAAAAAAATCACAAAAATTTGAAATAAATGGTAACGAAATGGTAATGAAACAAACGAAAACAAAAATGAATTTTTTTGCAAAAATTCACGACAAACGGAAACAAACCAAAACAGACCCTCCAAACGACAAACGACAAATGACAAACGAAATGCCATTTTTTTTATTCGTGCCCATCTCTAATGTGAACTAGTTGCCTGAAGTGCATAAAAGCTTAACACAAATGGGCCCATGATAGACTTGCCGGTGCCAAAAAACTTCAGCCAAAAACCTCTATTGGTTCTGGGATATTATAGTATCAAATTATAATAAACAGGGCAGGAAATCATTTACAAAAAATATATATAAAAAATCACCAAAAAAACCATTGTTCAGCCTACTTCCCACTCGGAACTAGTTCCGTTCTTTTTATTCCTACTGCTGTACATGGATTTACCCATTTATCTCCAGTAATACATTTATTCTTCTCCCAGTTATACCCCTTCCCCTTCTGAAACTCGTGTACCAAAAATGGGTTCCATATTAATTTAAAGTTATTATTTTTCTTCATCCCTTTTCTAATCTTCATTTCATATTGTTTAATTCTTTTAAGAATGTAAGCCTTTGACTGTGTGGACCATAACAAACTATGGCAAGTCCTTAAAGAAATGGGAGTGCCTGACCACCTTATTTGTCTCCTAAGAAATCTATATGTGGGACAAGCAGCAACCGTCAGAACTGGATATGGAACAAGTGACTGATTTAAAATTGGGAAAGGAGTATGACAAGAGATAAGCGGGATATAAATGCAAAAATAAATAAATAAATAAATAAATAAATATGCTGAGTACACCATGCGAAAGGCAGGTCTGGATGAATCACAAGCCAGAATTAAGATTGCCAGGAGAAATATCAACAACCTCAGATATGCAGATGGTACTACTCTGATAGCAGAAAGAGAAGAGGAATTAAAGAACCTCTTAATGAGGGTGAAAAAGGAGAATGAAAAAAGTGGGCTGAAGCTCAACATCAAAAAAACTAAGATATGGCCACGGGTCCCATCACCTCCTGGCAAATAGAAGGGGAAGAAATGGAGGCAATGACAGAGTTTATTTTCTTGGGCTCCTTGATCACTGCAGATGGCGACTGCAAGAACGAAATAAAAAGACGCCTGCTTCTTGGGAAGAAAGCAATGGCAAACCTAGATAGCATCCTAAAGAGCAGAGACATCACTTTGCCAACTAAGGTCAGGATAGTCAAAGCTATGGTTTTTCCAGTAGTGATGTATGGAAGTGAAAGCTGGACTATGAGCCTCGTGGCGCAGTGGTTAAATGCCTGTACTGCAGGTAAAACTGTGCTCACGACCTGGGTTCAATCCCTGGTAGCAGGCTCAAGGTACACTCAGCCTTCCATCCCAGCTTGCTGGGGTGGCAATGTGTAGCCTGCACACTGTAATTAAAATTGTAAACCACCCAGATACTACTTGTAGTGGTATGGGGCGGTATATAAGCAGAACACTTTGCTTTGCTTTTGCTTTATAAAGAAGGTTGATCGCCACAGAATTGATGCTTTTGAGCTGTGGTGCTGAAGGAGAGTCTTGAGAGTCCCCTGGACTGCAAGGAGATCAAACAGACATGGGCACGACTTGGCGAAATTTTCATTTTCGTTTCTGTTTTTCGTTTCCGTTACGTAACGAAAACGGTAACGATAATTAAGCCATCAGAACTCGAATTCGAACTGAAAAAAGAAAAATTGGTCAGGTTTTTCGTTTTCGTTTGTGGCATTGTGGCGATCGTGCAATGCAAAGCACAGAAAAAGTTTTTAAAAGTTTTTTTTAAAAAAACCTGACTCCCGGTCAAAAAAGCAGGCGAAAATATGCCTGCCTGAGGCTTTGCCACCTATCAGAGGGGTGGTTTCTGGGGGGTCCCCGGCCTTTCCCCCCCTCTTCTCCTGTCCTGGGCTGCTTGCACCAGGCTGGGGGGTCATCCTCATCATCTCACCATGCCATGCGGTGGGGGGGGGGATCCAAAATGGCGACCACAATTTTTCTTTTGAAATTGTGGTCAAAAAACACACCAAATCACCACAGAAACATGTGAAATTTATTTATTTTAAATGTCTGAATTTTAATAGTAGCAGCAGTGGGTTTTTTATAGCAATAAAACATCGTATTAATTTTATTTTATTTTATTTTATTTTATTTTTTATTTTTTTAAACCTGCCCATTTGGGCTGGGCATGGGATGGGACCATGCAATTTTTTTGAACCATTCTACCAATGGCATCACCAGGTTTTTGACTGACACTTCTGGATGTCTCGGTCGGAGGGCATAAAAAGCCGAGGCACCTTCCAGAAATCGCAGTCGGGTGTGGTTGAGGGAGGAGGGCTGGCTGCTGGTGCTGGTGTGATCTGATCGAGATTGAGGAGGGAGGCTGGAGGCTTTAGGATTTAAGTTAGGCAGGCAGGGAGGGAATTGAATTTAGAAAATAATTTCTTTGATTCCCTGCAGCTTTGTCTGCTGAAGGGAATAGCAGTTTATTCTTTATTTCTTCTCTGGCAGTTTGTGAGGATTTTTTTCTGATATTGGATAAAGGGGGAGGTTCGACCGGGAGTGGGAGGTGTGGGTTTATTTTAAAAATATATTATATACTACCATTTATTTTCTATTTTCCCAACTTCAATTTGCTTGCACGCACACACATTTGGGGTGCAAGCCAATAACAGAACCTCTATCCTAAGTGATATCCTGCCCACTCGCCCACTCACCCGCCCGCCTGCGCCTCCCTCCTGCCGCCACTGTTGCCGCCCGCCCATGGCCCCCCGCCACCACCGCATACCTGCTGTTTCAGACTTTGTTGTTTGTTTTTAAATCATGTAAGCGGCCTTGGGTTTTTTTTAGGGGGAAACATAGGGTAAAAGTGATCTGGAATTTGAGTCTTGGCAGCTGGGCTCCTTTTCTTGAGAGATTGAAAGTAGAGGTGGATACAAAACAGAAACCCCTTGGTTCATGTTTGTCTGTTTCAGGCCCACCCTTGGTTCGGTTTGGGTTTGGGTTCATACAAATTTTAAAAAAAATCGTATGAACCCGAACCAATCTGAACCGGTTCAGGTCGACTTACTGGGCGGCGGCAGCCGCAGGGCAATCCTAGCCCCGGTGGCATGAGGTCAAATTGAACCATAAAATGGAGGACTTACAACTAGCTTTCCTCAGACTGATGAAGCCGTTTGGATGAGCAGCAAAAAGTTTCAATATCTCAAGAAAAAGACGTCCAGTTGCCATGACTCATCTTTCAGATAAACTCAACGGGATGACTGAGAATCTTCACAGACATGTAGGGTAAAATAATTTTAAATAAATAACTAAATACACAATATTTTCTTACTTATGTTGGCATAGTGCCAAAAGCATAATGTTTGGGGGATAATTATTGCAAGTTACAAAATCATTGTAGGTACTATTAGTTGCGTACTAATTTGTTGACCTCAATGTGCAACTGATAATATCTACATTGATTTTAAAAAAAACTTGCAGTAATCCTTCTTCTGTAGGTTATGCAGCTTGCATAGCTACAGAAGATGATCTGGGCCTCTCTGTGAGTTTTACTTTCCCAGACTAAAAGAGCTATCCTTCTCAGATCTCCAAGGCCTGTGCAAATAAGGCTGGAGCTAGTTTTGGCTGTGGAACTCCCTGCCACAGGGTATGGTGATGGCATCTGGACTGGATGCCTTCAAAAGGGGGCTGGACAGATTGCTGGAGGAAACATCCATCACAGGTTACAAACCATGATGGAGATGTGTAATCTCCAGACTTAAAACTGGGGTACTTTCAAGGACTAGATGCTAGGGAGTGGTATCAGGAGACAGATATCTAGTCTCATGCACTCCCCAACACATTTGGTGGTGCGCTGTGAGATACCGGAAGCTGGACTAGATGGGCCTTTGGCCTGATCCAGCATGGCTCTTATGTTCTTATGGATAGTGCCAATGCTGATATTGAAATAATAATCAGGTTGATATTGACAATTGTATGCTATCAGGACAATTCTGACTAGAGATGGGCAAAAAATGATTTTTTTTTGTTTCATTATTCGTTATTCATTTCATTAGTAACGAAATGAATAACGAACCTAGGGGCAAATTTAACATGAAACGAACCGAACCACGAAAAATTGGTTTTTATTAATAGGGGGCCGGAGATGTCTCCTACCTGGTGCTAGTCCGGAGGTCCTTTCGTGCCGAGCTGCACGGAGGGAGCACATACCTCGTCAGTGCCATCGAGGGATGTGGCGGACTCGAGCCTCAGCCCAGCCCCGGGAGGAGAGGTAAGAAGCAGGCCAGCGCAGCTTTGAAGCCGGCCCCCTTGCGCCTCCCTCCCATGGCCCATTATTGTGGGGCCGATCGGGAGGGGAGATAAGGAGGCCGCACTTAGGCAGCCAGAGCAGCGCAGCTTCAAAGCTGCTGCCCCTTGCACCTCACTCCTGCATCCTGTTATCGCGGGGCCGATCGGGAGGGGTGATAAGAAGGAGGCCGCACAGTGGGCGCTGGGAAAAAAGCAGGCAAAATAAGTAACGAATTAAGAAAACAACAAAATGAAGTTTTCCACAACAATTTGCAAAAAACAAAATGAAACAAACCAAACTCTTAACGAAATGAAACAAAATGAAACACCATTTTTTTAAATTAGTGCCCATCTCTAATTCTGACTAATGGCAATCCTTTTCAGGGTTCTCTAGGTATAGTGCCCTCTCTAGTGGCTTACCATTCCCTGCTTCAAGGGTAGCGGTGGCTGGGACTGTGCAGATTGCCAAGGCCACACACGGTGATTCTTCTGGGATGCATAAAGGAGAACTGAACTCTCAATTTCTGGATTCACACCCCAATATCTGATTCATTGAGCTATTCCAGACAACTCAGCATCACATTACTGAATGGTAATCATTTTAAAATGTGGCTTATAAATTTACCTCTAATTTATTTTCTCTCTCTTTCCGGAAAGTTTTATATATCACCGTTTGCCGTATATATGTTTCCACACCCTGTTTATTACATTGTCTAGAAGCATATTATTTCTATTTCATTAATATTATTTGCTGTTTAATTTTATTGGGGAGTCGATATGAAGAAGAAATTGATTTGAGAGTTGAACAGAAATATGAAGAGAAAAAAGGAGCCTTTCATGGTTCATTCTATTATATTTGGCCAATCTATCAGAGGCATCCGGAGAATGCATTGAATACACGAATGTTCTCTTTAATGTGCTGCATTGCTTCTGAAGTTATGCGTACTATTTTTCATTAGTGGAAATTTATGACAGAAGCTATTTAAATATAGTTATTGGGTGCTGTGAAGTCAGAACTGATTTATTGTGATCCTAACAGGGTTTTCAAGGTAAGTGAGATAGCTAAGGCATGTCTTTATCAGTTCTGCTCCCCCAGTGAGCTTCCATGGAACGAGGGATTTGAACCCAGTTCTTCAAAGTTCTGGTCTGTTATTCTCCCCACAGCACCAACCTGGGTACAGATGAACAGGACAGAGCAATTCATGGTGACACTAACAGGGCTTTCAAGTAGACATGGGCACAACTCGGCGAAATTGTCGTTTCCGTTTTCGGTTTTTGTTTCCGTTACGTAAAGGAAACAGTAACGATAATTACGCCGCTCCAGCTTGATCCCGACCCAAAAAAAGAAAAATTGGGTCGGGTTTTTCGTTGTCGTTAATCGTGCGATGCCATTGCCAAGCAGCACAGAAAAAAAGTTTTTAAAAGTAAAAACAAAACAAAACCGACTCTCGGCCAAAAAAGCAGGCGAAAATATGCCTGCCTGAGGACACCTACCAGAGGGGTGGTTTCTGGGGGGGCATCTTCCCCCCTCTCCTGTCCTGGGCTGCTTGCAACAGGCTCGGTGGGGGGTCATCCTCGTCGTCTCCATGCCATGCAGTGGGAGGGGGTCCAAAATGGTGGCTGCAATATTTATTTTTAAATCGTGGTCCAAAACCCCACCAAAGCACAACAGAAACATGTGAAAATCAGGTATTTTAAATGCCTGAATTTTTATAGTAGCAGCAGTGGGTTTTTAATAGCAGTAAAAGGTCGCACTGATTTTATTTTATTTTATTTTATTATTTATTTTTTTAGACCTGCCCATTTGGGCTGGGCATGGGATGGGACCATGCAAATTTTTTGAACCATCCCACCAATGGCATGGCCAGGTTTTGACTGACACTTCTGGATGTGCCAGAGGGCATAGAAAGTGGAGGGCTGTATGGCTGGTTGCTGCTGGCTATTCGAATTTGCAGGGAGGCTGGAGGCTTTAGATTTAAGTTAGGCAGGCAGGGAGGGAACTGAATTTAGAAAATAATTTCTTTGATTCCCTGCAGCTTTGTCTGCTGAAGGGAATAGCAGTTTATTCTTTATTTCTTCTCTGGCAGTTTGTGAGGTTTTTTTTTTTTCTGATATTGGATAAAGGGGGAGGTTCGACTGGGAGTGGGAGGTGTGGATTTATTTTAAAAATATATTATATACTACCATTTCTTTTCTATTTTCCCAACTTCAATTTGCTTGCACACACACACATTTGGGGTGCAAGCCAAGAACAGAACCTCTATCCTAAGTGATATCCTAACTGCCCACTCACCCACCTGCCTGCACCGCCACCTGCTTGTGGCCCGCGCTACCGCCCGCCCACTCGCCCACCCGTGGCCGCTGCCCGCCCGCTCGCCCCCTGCACCTCCCCCTGCCACTGTTGCCACCCGCCCATGGGCCCCCGGCACTGCCGCCTGCCAGCACCTCCCCCCGCCGCCCGCCACCCGCCCCGCCCACCTCCTAGGGCGCGAAAACACCTAGCACCGGCCCTGATTGCAGGGTGCCCCTATGCAGTCTGGGAAGTCAAATCACGCTAAATCGCGTTGGAAATGTCAAACGACAAATGACAAGCGAAACAACAAATTTTTGAAAAATTTCACGACAAACGGAAACGACCCGAAACAGACCCATTCCGACAAACGAAAACTCAAAACGTCATTTTTTCTGATCGTGCCCATGTCTACTTTCAAGGCATGTGAGATATTTAACGAGCACTCGGATCATCTCCACACCTTCAGTGAGCTTCTATGGCTGAGTGTATATTCAAACCCTTGGCTCCAGAATCATAGTCTGTCATTCTATCCACTACACCAGTGATGGCGAACCTTTGGCACTCCAGATGTTTTGGACCACAACCCCCACAGTCCTTTGTCATTTGCACTACAGGCTTGGAATTCTGGGAGTTGTGGTCCAAAACATCTGGAGTGCCAAAGGTTCGCCACCACTGCACTACACCATGCTGGGTAGTGTGTGTGTTTGTGTGTGTGTGTATGTGTGTTGGCTTGAAAGCTCAGTGCTTTGGGTGTCTCTCCGTTTAGGCATTCAGTTCCTTACTGTTCCTCCTGTGAGCAGAACCAGCTACTGTAGCCTTAGCTAAGCTTTACAGTCCCAGGATGGGACCACTTGCGAGTATTCTCTACCTGGGAAGGAGTCACCATTAGAGATGGGCATCTTACAAAAAAAGACATGCTGTTTCGTCATTGCAAGCATTGCAAAATGAAATCAAACGGGAAATAGTGTTTCATTATGAAATGAAAGGAAATGTTTCTTTTTCCCTTGGGAAATGAAACATTTTGTTACTCTGTAAAATGGCTTCCTTACCAACCAAATTTAGTGCACCTAGGATCTGGGGGAGCCATTTTATTGAGTAATGAATCATTTTGTTATTTTTAATGAGTTTATTTTACAAAAGTACATTTAAAAACAAAATGAAACGAACCACGAGTAGAAATAAAGTGAAATGAAACTCTGTTTTTCCATTTCATGCCCATTCCTAGTCATCATATGTCAGAACTAACTTGGTGTCACGTGAATATTATTATACAAATGCCATTTATTTATTTATTTATTTATTTATTCATTAACTTATTTATAAAATGTCTATGCTTCATCATCTCCTGGCATGCCACTACTCAGGGTTGGAGATGTCCAACAAAATCATAAGCATATAGAAAAACCAACCATTTCCCTACCAACACCACAATAATAACTGTATTTAAAAGCAGCTCACAAAAAGCACAAGACTCTGAAATAATTCAAGCAAAAAAAAAAAAATTCCGGGGGAAGTTACACTCCAAAATGGGCAGACTTTGGCTAGTGCTTTGGAGTGATTTCCAAATACGGTAGTTACTTCTAGCATAACTTATACGTTTCAGAAATGAGAGGGAAAGGAGTGTGATAGTTGCCTATAATTGGCTCTAATTTGTTGCTCTTCAGATCAATTAGAACAAAAGTTGATACTGGCAAAAGTATGGGCAATTGGCCTTAGTGGTGGGAAAGAAAAGGAAGAAGAAACAAAATGAGGTGATGTTCAGGGAATATGGAAAATGGAAAATGGAAAATGGAAGTGAATTGAGCCAGGGTGATAGTGATTACAGATGTGGGTGGGAAAAGAGGTAGATCACTGCAGGCTTTCCATATGAAATTGATGAACTCTTGCCTGTCTCTGTGAGTTACATCCAGTTGCCAGATCATCAGGCTCTTTCTCCGGGGAGATTTGGAAGGATTGCTATTCCACCCCTACCTTTATTTTGCTCCTTTCTGCCTCCGAAGCAAATCCTCAAAGAATGGTTCCCCACCACCAACATGAAACTCAACAATCTAGACTTGAGCCATGGGCTGTTTATGGTTCCGATCATGGATGCTTGGGATACTAAGGATACATTCCTATTGAATTCAATGAGAATTCAGTCTGTGTAGACTTCATATGATGGAATGAATGAGGAAGGCAATGTGGCACACAGGGTTGTGTGAAGTCAAGCCAGGTGCTTTGGGCGACCTAACAAGATCTCCTTACTAAGACAGATGTTTGTTGGGAAACACAGATTAACTTTATGTGTTTATTTATTTAATTTTGCACCATCAAAGTAATTAGTCCCCCCCCCAAAAAAAAATCGCACTGAGAGTCAGTCCAGTGGCATTTATAGTCTCTTGAATTACAGGCACTGGGCGTAATTAATTAAGATCCATGACTGATATAACCCATTCAATCTTTGTGGATGGATTTTAATTTTATAGTACCAGACAGTAAAACTAAAATCTATCCCATTACTATAAAGAATTAGTGTGGTATAGTAATGGGTTATAGATTTTTTTAAAAAATAGGTTTCTAGCCTCCCAGAAAATGAGAAAATCATAGAAACTCTGAAAATGCAGTGATAAATGAACAAAATAAATGGTAAGTACTGCCTATATCATGGTCATTTTCCTATTTAAAAATCTGTAACAGGCCTCTGAAAGGTACTAGTGATAAGAGGTGGACATGACTTTTCTCACCTCAGGAAGTAGATTTTTATATGCTATTTCATTTGCTAGCATATTTAACAAAGCATTTGTAGCTTTTACTGCTGGAGATGAGGAGTGTACTTGAGGGATTTTCTTGGGAGAAGCATTTTTCCTTCCCTTTGAATGGTACCACAGTGACAGAGGCAAATTGAAATGCATTCCTAACAAGCTACACAATGAATTGCTTTTCCAGGCTGTAATTGTAACAGCCGAGTGTTCAAATAAATTAATGAGTAACAGTCTCTTTTTAAAGTACTATCCCAAGCTCTGATTTGGATGACGGCAGATGATTAAAGACATGCAATGTGTCGTGTAATAATAATAATAATAATAATAATAATAATAATAATAATAATAATAATAATAATAATAATAATAATAATAATAATAATAATAATAATAATAATAATAAATACCCATCCTCCAAAAATTCATGGGACTATCTGTGGAGAAGGTGTCAGAAAATGACAAAGTCAAGATCTTCTAAGTTTTCCAGATCCAAACTGATAGACACCTTGAACATCACACAATGAACATAGTAGAGACAGAAAGAAGAGATATCCGGAATTGACATTGCAGTTCCAAGGGATGCCAGAGTTGGAGCTAAAGAATTGAATTTTTTTTTAACAAAATACAGAGATCTGACAACTGAAACATTATTAACAGTATCAAGAAATTTCATACAGCATTACAAGCCGTTGCAGCTTCCAGAAATAAAATCAACAGAGCTACAAAAATGGCCATATTAGGAACAGCTTATACAATGTATCAATATTTAATATTGGTTAAAATTTGTGTCTGTTAATAATACCAGTCAATGTTTTTAATATTTTTGATGGACTGTACCTGGTGTTGTTTAATCATCATCATCATCTTCTGCTGTCAAATCTATTATGATGTATGGCAACCCTTTTCTGAGGTTATCTAGATAGAGAGTACTCAGAAATGATTTTCAGTTCCCTGCTTCTGTGGATATCATGGGACTGTGCAGCTTCCCCAAAGCCACAGAGACTGGTTCTTCTGAGATGCAAACAAGGAACTGAACTCTCAGCCTTTGGCCAGCCAGCTATGAAATGTATACATATCAGAAATATTTGTGCATCTCTATGGGGACTTTAATCCTCTGCTTATTGTGGGGATTAGGGACCTGACCCGACCCACGATAAAGGAAAATCCATGATATGTGGATGCTGGAATTGGTCGGGACTGGGGGGCCATCTGGAGCCTCCTAAACTTACCTTAGGCCTGGCACTGCCTCAAATGGGCCTCCAACGGGCTTCCCGAGCATGATGGATCCCCCAGAAGTGGTTTTGGGTGATCCGGAAAGCACTTCCGGTTTTTGGAAGTGACTTCTGGTTTCCCTGAAACCGCTTCTGGGGCCTTTGAGAGGTGGTTTTGGGTGATCCAGAAGACACTTCCAGTTTTTCAAAAGCCACTTCTGTTTCACTGGAAACCACTTCTGAGGCCTTCGAGAGGCTCAGGAAGCCCATTGGAGGCCTGTTCTGGGCAGCACCCAGAGGCCGCAAACAGGCCCACACAGCTTGCCCCTGAGGGACTTGCCTTCATATACTGTGGTTCCACAGTATACTGATACCACAGTACTGTATATAAATGGCTTCTTTTCAGCTTGGAAAGACATGACCAGTGGGGTGCCCCAGGGTTCTGTTCTGGGCTCAGTGCTGTTGAATATCTTTGTTAATGATTTGGAGGAAGGAATAGAGAGTATGCTAATTAAATTTGCAGATGATCCCAAATTGGGAGGGGCTACTCATTCCCTAGAGAATAGGATGAAAATATAAAATGGCCTTGACAGATTAGAGTGCTAGGCCAAAACTAATGGAATGGGTTGCAACAGAGGAAAATGTAAGGTGCTGCATCAACATACAAAGAATGAATTGCACAGATATAGGATGGGAGATACCTGGCTGGAAAATAGTACATGTGAAAGGGATCTGGGAGTCTTGGTGGACCACAAATTGAACATCAGTTAGCAGTGTGACGCAGCGGCCAGGAAAGCCAATGTGATTCATGGTTGCATCAACAGAAGCATAGTGTCAACGGAAGTGATAGTACCACTCTATTCTGCTCTGGTCAGACCCCACCTGGAGTACTGTGTCCAGTTCTGTGCACCTCAATTTAAAAATGATGTTGACAACCTCGAGCGGGTACAGAGGAGGGCGACCAGGATGGTTCTAGGTCTGGAAGAAATGTCTTATGAGGAATGGCTTAGGGAACTGGGAATGTTTAGCCTTTCAAAAAGAACGCTGAGATGGGATATCAGAATACTTTTATTGGCCAAGTGTGGTTGGACACACCCAGAATTTGTTTTGGTAAAATATGCTCTCCATATATAAAAGGAAATATAAGAATCATATAGTCAACAATAAAAACACAGTACAACAATACAATATAACCTATCATTTAAAAAGGAAGAAGAGAAGTAAGAATTAATTATTCAACAGTTTGATAGCACTTGGAAAGAAACAATCTCTATATCTAGTTGTCCTAGTGTGCAATACCCTAAAACGTCGCCCTGAGGGTAACAATTGAAACAGGATATGATAGCTATGTTTAAATATTTGAAGGGCTGTCATATTGAAGAGGGAACAAGTTTGTTTTCCATGGCTTCAGAGACTAGGACTCGGGGCAATGGTTTCAAACTACAGGAAAAGAGATTCCATTTGAACATTAGGAAGAACTTCATGATGGTTAGAATGGTTTGGCAGTGGAATATGCTGCTACGGAGGGTGATGGAGTCTCCTTCTTTGGAGGTTTTTAAGTAGAGGCTGGATAGCCATCTGTCAGAAATACTGTGATGGAGGTTCCTATATGGCAGGGGGTAGGAGAGAATGGCCCTTGAGGTCTCTTCCAACTCTGTGATTCTATGATTGTATGATATGAACCGTGAAATGGTGGGGGATGACTGGACAAGCAGTAGAGGGTGAAGGTGGCATGGAGGCAATGAGTCCCTCTCTAACCTCAGGGAAGAAAAAAACCTATCAGAGCTGCTATCTCTGTCAACAGACTCTATTTACTGAATGGGCAGTTACATATAATATAT
>JAHTLZ010000007.1:38418717-38449474 GCA_023846285.1 Phrynocephalus versicolor | reverse complement strand
CCCCCAGAAACCAGCCCTCTGGTAGGTTCACTCACTCAGGCAGGCATATTTTCGCCTGCTTTTTTTGGCCCGGAATTGGGTTTTTTTTATTTTTAAAACTTTTTTTCTGTGCCGCTTGGCATTGCGCGATCGCTGAGATGCCAGGAACGACAACACAACAAATCAGACCCAATATTTCTTTAGTCGGTTCGAGTTCGAGTTCTGGCGGAGTAATTGTCATTACCGTTTCCGTTGCATAACGGAAACGAGGAACGGAAATGGAAACGAGGATTTCGTCGAGTCGTGCCCATGTCTAATAAGTATATTGATAACAGATTGAGCTCCCAGGGCCATATATCCAGAATTAATTAGCCTTTGGCAATATTTCACCCAATAAACACAGGCAATTAGTGACCGGATTAGAGAAAGGACATGGGAACAGAAAAGAAACTTTAAAATGAAGCTGTGAAATAGGCATAGACAGCTTCCGATCAGGCTAAGAATCTTCCACAAATACCTATGAAAAGATGGAAACATCTGTATAAGCTCATATAAATGTAAGCCAACTAGCACAGACCTTGTGAATAGAGGAAAACTGGAATGCACTAATATGTCTGTGAAGATTCTCAGTCACCCAGGCAAGGTTATCTAGAACTGGACTTGTTAGCTTGAAACGTTTCACTACTCATCCTAGTAGCTTTGTCAGTCTGAGGCAAGTTAATGCAAGGTCTCCAACTGATATTTCTTTGGTTTCATGCCAACCATGCCTGAACAGGCTTGTTGGGTGGACAGTGGCCTGAATAGGCTTGTTAGGTGGACAATAGCCTGAATAGGCTCCTTAGATACACAATGTCCTGGGGTGTGTGAAAGTGACACCTATGCAACCTTTATTAACACCCATCAAATAGGGGTCATTACTGCCTTCCTAGTGAAGGTGTGAAGTGCTTCTGATTTGTCTGGGGATCAATCAAAGGTCATCCGCATGATAAGTAGTAGACAGATTGTGCCTGAGTCCTGCACCTCTATTGAGAGAGAGATTTTCAGTACACACATGAATGACTTTCCTGACCTCTCTGTCAAACCACCTATCTTCTCTGTCTAATAAAGACGATAATGTGCACACATTAGACTCCAAATGGTCCAACTTGAGTCATTCTCCTGAAGGACCTTCTCTCAGTGAAACTGGAAAAGAGATTCTCTCCCTCCATGTTACAACTTTCAATACATGCCCAAAATTGATGCAGAGGGCTGAGAAAGTATCTACAGGTAGGTTTCAAACAATTATGGACTCTGTGTATGTGGGGGGTCAGGGTTAAGTTCCATGGCACTTCAGCATCCAGATGACATTGATTTCAGGCTGCAACTAGTACAAGCATCTTGGTTCAACTGGCCTTTAGAAACCCATTAGCACCACTCCATTGTTCCTTCTTTTTTCTCCTAACCCCACCTGGCTTTTTCTTTCACATGGATATTTCTGTCCAACTTGATGTCCATTGGTGGCCTATAGCTGACTTTTACTCTGTCTGTGAAGAAAGAAATCACCCACACTCAAAAACTCTGGAGAAAAACAAGCCTCAATTTTATTAACTAATTACTGTGCATGGCAAGGCATTGGTTTGGATCCCAACATCGATGAACCCCACTGTTCTATGATGCAGCCTGTCTCTTTAACAGACTCCCAAGGATGAACTTCCAGGCACCATGCAGACGTAAGCCATTACATGGTGCCACTGTCCTCCTCCCAGGGGCGGGAGGGGTCCATATTCCCCACCTCCTGGGTGCGCAATGCACTAACTCACTCCCACAGCCACCAATTCAGATCCAGCCAGGCTTTGCAGGGCAGCACCTGCTGCCTGCCAACCACAGGATCCAACCCAATGCCTTCAAAAACAGCTTCCAACAAGCTGTGGCAACATGTAAACAACCACAAGAGCATTACAGGGTGGAAGGGTTGGGCAAGCCGTCTTCAGCGAGACTGAGGCTTCCGGCCCCAGCACGCACCTTTAATGGTGTGCTGGAGGACCACGTTGAAAACTCCACCACATCATGTCCTCTGGCTGATGACACTCCTTTGTGGAAGCTGCCTGGCCAATCCCAGCCTTGCAACACAGCTGGGGCTTACTCCTTCTCTTCCAGCGGTTCCCCCACGTGGCGGCCACCAATGCCGGGTCCCCCTCCATTCTGGTAAGTCAGGGTCCCTTCCTTCAGGCTGTATAATCTCCATCTAGGTTGTAGTTTCTTTGAGTTTGTTTAGCTTTTTCTTCTGTTGCTTCTACTCCTCACTTTTATTCTCCCCATTTTCTCTCTATGTGTGGATGGAGACCAGCCCTTGAATGCCATTCTGGAATCAAATTCCTTCAACAGCCTTGTCTGTAAACAAATTAAGCCTTGTGGAGATGACCCCTGGTTACACTCTCTGCAAAGACTCAAGAACTGAGCGTAATAACAGCAGCCATCTTTGTAAAGTTACCTCACGTCTTTTTACAACTTTTGACGCACAGTACCTGCACAGACCTCACAGAGCACCATCTAATTAGCTGTAACATGCCACGTAAAACTGTAGCCGTTGAAAAACAAGGCTGAGGGCAGAACACTCAGAGATATAATTAAACATGCCAGCAGTTTCTTTACCAAAGTGATATTCTTTAAGTGGAGCACACTGCATTATTCAGAAGAGTGTTACTTATAGCAAACACAAGGCTACCGTTTCTGTGGAAACAAGGTCAGAAAGCTATAGGTAGTCAGTGCAAATCTATCTATTGTGGAGGAGAGCTCGAGCTTGCAGATTTCACCCTCAGCTTGCCTGCTGGGAGGCTCTCCTAGGCATCTTTAAAAAAACCCACAAGGCAAAAAAACAAAAACAAAAAAAACATCCTGACACTATATTTCAGAAGGTAGAAAAAGTCTTTTAATTAAAAGGAAAAAACAAAGATTCTAACTTTTTCTCAAGAATGTTCTATGGAATTAACTTTGTGTACCTCCATAGATTCTTTTCAAAGAAGCTCAGAATTGTAGATCTGGAGGGGACCCAGAGGGTCAAGGACCCTAGCTCCCTGTAGAAGCAGAAATAACCAAAGCAATTCTGACAGGTGCCAATCCAGCCTCTGGTTATGAAGCTCCAATGAAGGAAAATCCACCACTTCTCAGGAAAAGGTCTTCCACTGTCAAACAGCAATAATTGTTAGGAATTTCCTAATACTCAGTCAGAATCACCTTTCATCTAATTTGGGTCCATTAGTTGGAGTCCTACCCTCTGGGGCTGGAGAAGAGACATTTGCTCTTTCTTTCACATGGCAGTCCTTCAAATATTTGAATATGTCAATCATATTACCTCTTAGTTTTCTCTCCTCTCTAGACTTATCATCCCTGGTTCCACAAACGTTTGTTCGGGGGACTTGGGATCCACCCCTTTTCTCGTCCTGATTGCCTTCTTCTGGATACATCCCAGCTTGCTATTCTGTCCTGTCTGACTGAGAAATTCCCAGAAACTTTGATGAGTGGGCCCAAATAGTGTGGCCGCTTGCTTTTCGAATAAGGTCTCTCTGAAGATGATGGCTCCTGGCGCTTGATGTCTGATGATCTGTCTCTGGGGTCTACATTTTGGGCCGTGGAGTATCTCTGTTTTATATTGTCATTTTGGATGCTCTAAGGCAGTCTCCGTCATGGTTTTTAACCTGTGATGGACTTTTCCTTAAGGAATCTGTTCAATCCCCTTTTGAAGGCATCCAGGCCAGATGCCATCACCACCTCCTGTGGCAGGGAGTTCCACAGGCTAACAACACACTGGGTTAAAAAAAATATTTTATTTTGTCTGTTCTCATTCTCCCAACCTTCCGTTTGAGTGGATGTCCCCTAGTTCTGGTATTTGGTGAGAGGGAGAAGAGCGTCCCTTTATCCACTTTACTCATGCCCTGCATTATTTTGTATGTGTCTGGTAACGAAATGAATAATGAATAATGAAACAAATAAAAAAAATCCTTTCGTGCCCATCTCTAGTTTTCATTGAATTCCTGGGGCTTGGCTTTTCTAGAAACTATAGCCCAAACACTATTTTGAAGCCCTCTGTCTGTTATGTAAAGCTAGATTTTAGGATGGCAGCTTTGAGAAGAGGTCATGCAATTAGCAGAGAGTAATAAAGATTTCTCAGTCCGATGGTCCTCCCCCTCAACAGATAGGAAGAAAACTATCATTTCTTCAGAAGCAAAGATTTCAGTTAATATCATGCTCAGGAACTTTTCTGTTCATGATGACAAAACATTTACGTTCAAACCCACTGTTAATAAAGCAAATGCAGAATCAATCTGTGTAAGGTTCTTTCCCCCACCCACCCCCAAAAAAGAATTCTGTCTGCTCCGAGACAACCAGACCTGCTCTTTAAAGGATTATGCTTTCAGAATGGATAATTGCTACACAATGCAGCTCTCCACACATTTTCATCCTAACAGTGGCACTTCTTTTTCCTGGACACAAAGCATCTGCTCAACATATGCTAGGAGTCGGCTCTCAAAAATAACCTGACCATTCAAAGCACAGATGAATTCCCTTTTCTCTTTCTCCCACCTTTCTCCTACAACTGATTTCTCCCCCACTCTTTATGTGAATAAATGTGTGACTATTGTGAAGGAAACTAATTCCTCACCCATTTGTACTAGCTAAATTCAATAGATAGGTTTGTTTCCAACATAGAAAGAGTCAGATTGTACCTGCCTAGCATTTTGCTATCAAAGGGCTTGTTCAGTTAAGCATTTGTCCCACTGGTTGTGGGGGTAGATTTGTTTCCCAGTTTTCCCTCAGTGACCAGAAGATGTAATTGCTAGGGCAGACCAATTTCCTCCCAAATCACCCCAGCTCACACTTTTTTGAACCCCAGTCAGAGTCTTCTACCATTTGATGACAGTTGATCAACTCTCTTCGGGGAGAAAGGAGGCATAGAAATAAAGCTGTTTTTATTATTATTATTATTATTATTATTATTATTATTATTATTATTATTATTATTATTATTATTATTATTATTATCATCATCATCATCATCATCATCATCATCAACTGCTGAGAAGGCCCTGTTTCGACATGCCACTCCCTTCACCTCTTTGAGGGATGGCAACCTTCAGCAGGGCCTCCTAGCCGGATCATTGGGTATTGGCAGGCTCATATGGAAGAAGTTGGTTCTTTAGGTAACCAGGCCCTAAGTCTTTAGTCTGTTAGTAGCTGTTTGTTTGCTGTTGATTGCTAAGTACATTTACAGTAAAAGGAGCAGCATACATAAGTCTGCAATTTGAATCAACTGTAAGTAAAGATTTTTTAAAATTATTTCTCTTACAAATTATTATGATTTCTTTTACTATCAGTGGCACCTTCAAAACAGTGATGCTCAAGCTAGCTCCTGTTAATATTACTTAAATGGTAAACCACTTCTGTTTGTTTTATATCTTAAAAACTCTACACTATAGGAGAAATTAAAAAAATAATTTTATTAATACATTTCTAAATTTTTTCATTTTGTCTCTTACCTCCATCACCTGTCTCTGATCATTGATCCTGCTGTCTAGGAATTATGGAAAGTGGAATTCATTAACATGTGAAGGCTTCCAGATACTTTATCTGCAACCTAAAGGCCTATCCTGCATTTCAAATTTCCCAGAATGCTGTAGTCTGCTGGAGATGGTAGGTTTTTCCTTGAAATTAAATATGTTGCTTCACTTCTCTTCTTTTTTCCCCCTTCCAGATATCTGGATGACATTTGTGTTTGGTTTTCTCTCTATATATATTTTCTCGCTGTTATCACAACCACCTTTAATCTTTTAATCTAATATTTTCCTGTGGTTTGAATGACAATTCTATCAGCCTTTCTTCATGCATTTGCCTTCATGTTAGTCCAGTTGCTCTTATATAACATGTTTCCTTAAGTATCAACTGTGTCACCAGTCTGGAGATAGGGGACATTATCAAACACCATCCTTACAGGTTTTATCCATAACACACTATTCCCAGTGACAGCTCTTTTGAAAAGTGTAAGGCTTCTTTGACATCAGTCTTACTCGTAGGTAATATGTTCATCCTTGTAATCTCTGTTCTTGTTGAATGGAGTTCTACACATAATTCATTTTGGCAGTAATTGTCCAACTATCAGGCCATCAGAAGTCTCGAAGATTCTGCTGCTAAAATGAAGGAAGATATGTCTGTGAAGATTCTCCGTCATCCAGGTGAGTTCATCTGGATGTTGAGTCATGTCAACTGGACTTCATTTCTTGAGAGATTGAAAGATTCCACTGCTCATCCAAGCAGCTTTGTCAGTCTGAGGAAGGATAGTGGCGACTCAAGTCCTCCATTTAATACTTCACCTTGATTTCACATCATCTGAATAGAATAGGTTGATAAGTTGGGCAATGTTCTGAATAGGCTCATTAGGTCAACAATGACTTGTAGGTGGACGATGATCCGAATAAGTGGGCCATGACGTAGGGTGTGTGAAAGTCCCACCGATGCAACCTTTCCCAACACTTATTAAGTATGGGTCGTTAGCTATGGCCTTGCTGGTGGAAGTGTGAAGTGCTTCTGATTTCTCTGAGGATTGATGAAAGGACAGGTTGAAAAGTAGCAAATAGATTGCGTCTGAGTCTCCCACTTCTGTTGAGAGAGGGGTTTTCAATACAAACATGAATAGGTTCCCTGACCCCTCTCTCGAACCACCTATCTTCTCTGTCTAATACGATGTCTACATCGTCATCTTTGAATCAGTGCCCTTTGTCCTTCAAGGAACCATTGTCCAATTTATGAGCCTATTCAGACCAGGATGATGTGAAATCAAGGTGAACTACAAAATGGAGGACTCGCTACTAACTTTTCTCAGACTGATGAAGCTGCTTGAATGACTAGCGAAATGTTTCAATCTCTCAAGAAAAGACAACCAGTTGCCATGACTCAACTTCCACATTTATGAAGGAAGAAATATCCAAACTACTTTGTTGCACAGTGGTTAAGCTGAACTAATGCAGTCAAAACTCTGCTCAAAACTCAGGTTCAATTCCAGGTAGCTGGATCAAGGTTCACTTAAACTTCCATCCTTCTGGACTAAACTGGCCTCCAGCTTGATGGGGGGGGGCAGTGTATACCCTGCATAATTGAACTGCAACTCATGCAGAGAGTGATTTTAGTGTGATAAAACAGTACACAGTAGCATTGCTTTTTGTGGTGCGCACCAGTTATTTCCAGTATTTGAGCCAATGGAAAACAAGATCACAATGGCTCAACAAATTAACAGACATAAAAGAGGCAGCTCTGTAGCTAATATGTCAACATGAAGAGTCAAGGTTAATATGTCAACATGGAGAGTATTCAATTATAGCTTTTCACATGAAGATGAATCCTCAGAGGAAGACCTTCCATACAGCCAGGAATCAAAGTCCAGCTGAGGTAAAAGAAGGGTCTGGCTCAATGTTTCACTTGTTGTGAGTAGCCAGTGACAGCTGGTGGAACGGAAATACCCAACCTGTGGACAGTAAAAATAGTCAGCACTAGGAATGGGATATTTTCTGGACTGCAAATATAATTCTCAATTTTGAGATTGCTGCCTTCTTTTCGTGCACCTCATAAACACAATGAGACACACCTGAGAGAAAAGCCTAAATTAAAAGGCCTTGAGGCGTAGCTTGAGGCCTAGATCTAACAAAGCTTCCTGTTCAGAAGTGACAATGAGGCAGGAACCGGGAGCTTGTGCCAGCTCAATTTGTATTTTGGACCGATCTCTCAGGTACATCAAGTTCAGGCCTTCGTAAAGTGCCTATAGGGCAGGTAAAATGTCCAGAATGGAGAATTAGAGCATTTGTAGCCCAGAAAACCAAAAAGAGGGGACCTGAAAAAAAATCAACAACACACTCATCCTAGGATTTAATTTATTTATTACAACAGTGCAACAAAGCAGTTCCCATTTAGTAGGGGTGTAAAGGGTTATTTGAGAAGAACTAAACTAACTATATGGTAGTCTTACACAAGGACTGGGATTTTCTCTGGATCACAAGAGGATGCCTGCAATTGCCCAAGGAATGGGGCAGAGAGCGAGAGAGATCTGCAGATGTGCTTATATTGCAGTGTCCAAATGGAAGGCAGAATATATTAAACTGAGGCGAGACTAATTAAAACCGAGCAGGTCATGTCTCCAACGACGCTCTGTCAGGCAGATCGGCAGGCTAGGTTTTTGCAGATGTTGGGCTGGCTGGCACATGTGGGCATGTTTAATAGCAGCAGCCCAGATACAAATTAAATGGCGGTAAAGTGCCATTTAGGTCAATGAGACTCAAGTGCTGAACTGCATGCTTATCAATTTACTGGCCTGCAGCAGAAAAGGGGGAGGGGAAGGAGAGTTAGATTTATGGATGTGTTTTATGTATAGGAAGTATTAGGAAAGATGCCAGCAATAAAATTATAAGTGTCATCCATGCTTTGTGCTGATTTCTGGTGCTGTTACTTTTAGATCTACTAAGTAAAATAAAACCAAATTCTTCAGAGTCTCTGGTTTCTCTTTCTGCAACTGTATTTCTGTAATTTGGAAGAAGGGTATTATAGCGGTGGGAATGTGTCTGAAATATAATAGAAGGCAGCGGTTCAGGCTAAGAATGCAAATCTTGACTTTGTGTTATATAGTAAATGCGAGAAGTAAAAAGCAAAAAAGCAAAGTGTTCTGCTTATATACCGCCCCATACCACTACAAGTGGCCTCTGGGCAGTTTACAATTTTAATTACAGTGTGCAGGCTACACATTGCCCCCCCCCAGCAAGCTGGGTACTCATTTTACCGACCTCGGAAGGATGGAAGGCTGAGTGAACCTTGAGCCTGCTACCTGGGATTGAACCCCAGGTCGTGAGCACAGTTTTACCTGCAGTACAGGCATTTAACCACTGCGCCACGAGGCTCTTATAAAGCAAACAAACTTCCAGAGAAGAACCACCATGAAAGGGGGGGGGGCTGATCTCAGAGAAAATGTGTGAATCTTCACAATGTTTTCTAAGACATTTTGGTAAAATGCTCAGTGGTGAAAAATGTCATCATTATGGCTGCCTTTTATAACACAATAGGTTTTTGAAAAAAAAATAAGAAATGCTTCGATACCTTTGAGTTTGAATAAACAATTTATTTCCATGTGTGCTTTAGTGGATTACAATCTATATTTTCAGACACATGAAGTACATTATATTGAGGCAGCAGATGTATAGACATGGGGTGGAATCCTGTTAGTTCCTGCATAAGATTTGCACACAATGTCATTGTTAATAGGGCCAAATTTAAAAAAAGATTCTGGGGTCTACCTCATCAGTTTAGTAAGGAAGGACATTGAACTGGCATTCAACCAAAATGCACCTTAGCATGCCATCAATTAACTGGAATTTAGCCATGGCAGATGATGCAAACATTACATTAACCCCAACTATTACATGAATACACTTTCAATTTGTCAAGTAATTAGCCATGCCAATTGTCTGAATGCTACGTCACTAATGAACAATCTTCACAGTGTAATTAGCTAATGCAAATAAGGTGTAGTTTGTTGATGACACATTAATGGTTTTAGCTGAAAGCTGCAGTTGAGAATTATTCTTGTTATTCTATTTTTCCTTTGGGGTCTTTTTTGTAGTATATTGGGTTTCAGTCTTATTTATTTATTTATTTATTTATTTATTTATTTATTTATTTATTGTTTTTATACTACAGCTTACCGAGCGACCTGCGGCAGGCTCCTTCCTTGGCGTCATTTAAGAAAGGGTTGAAGACGCTGCTCTTCAGGGACGCTTTTAACAACGACTAGTTTCTGTTTTTCCCCCGGCTTACCTATGTATGTTTGGACTGTAACTGTGACTGCTCCTGTCTCTGGCCGCCTTTTATTCTTTTAAATTATTTATGTTAACCGCCCTGAGTTCCCGTTCTGGGAAGAAGGAGCGGTATATAAATATAAAAATAAATAAATAAATAAATAAATAAATAAATAAATAAATAAATTTTTAAAAAAGAGTTAAGGCAATTTACATCCTTAAAGGCCAATATTTAAAGCTAAAACTGGATGAAGGGTTTTTAATGTTTTATTAAAACAGATTTTTTTTAAAAAAAAAACCCAAAATAGTTGGAGCAAACAATCCATTGGAAGCTAAGGTTGAAGCAGTAAGGATATAAAGGTAGTAGAAAGTAAGAAAGCTAGCTAAGCTACCTAATAATTGTACTTTAGTGTAGCATCAGCATGGTCTTGGACCATGTACAAAGTGCATCCCTTCATTGCACAACAAGGCAGCAAGTGAGCATAGCACCTCCTGCAAGATAAACTAAGCCAACTAAAGGAATTTCTGAACCCTTTTTTATGCATTAGGTTTCACATTCTGGACCCTGTGAGAGGGTCTGCCAATCAGGCGTTGACATCCCTTGAATGTTCTTGAAGACAAAAGCACTTCCTGCTACCCTCTGTTCACACAGCTAAAGTCATTCTACAGTCAGCACAGACCAGGGAACAAGCTAGCTTAGCCTTGAAGACTTTGTTGGGAAAAGATAAGCTGCAGGTGTTACTCTCCTCTTGTTGCTGGCACACAAACACACACACACATACACACAAGGCTTCAACCAGCTCTTTCCGAGTATTGACAGAAAAAGCCTGAATTTTCCAGAAAATCCCATATCCCATGTTCTCCAATTTCTCAGGTTCTTCACATCCCATCATTTCTTCAATAACAAAAACATAGCCTCCCTATGGTAGCTAAGAACATTATGTGGAGAAGCTACTATGCTGCAGCATTCTGTCCTTGATTAGACAATGCTGTTTCTGTAAAAAAAAAAAAAAAGAGAGAGAGAGAGAGACAGTGGAGCAGTGCAGGGCTTAGTGGCTCTCTATGTTTAAAACATGAGCTACCTTTAGCTATTCTGTTCTCTGAGAGATCCAGTATGCTGTACAGGCTGTTGGAACTGTAACTTCCATAATCCCTAGTTTGATTATGAAACACCCCTCCATTCTGCTCCCTGTAACTGCAATGTCTCATGTACCCATTGTGTAGTTCCATATGGAACTATAAAGCAAGTGGGAAAACAAGATAAAGGACCCTTTCACTGGTGGAGATTTCTTTAGCTAAGTTTATTTATTTATCTAAATTACGTCATCCTTTTCCTCAGGACCAGGCCCCAAGGAGGGTTAAAGGGTTAAAACAGATACAAATTATTTTAAAGGAGGTATAAGCAAAAAAAAACAATCCATACAAATTACAAAAGATTTAAAATTGAACTGAACAACATTAAAATCAACATACCATTAAAATAAAAGGGGGGGGGGAGAAGCAGTCCAGCAGAAAAGGGTGGCTGAACACACATCTTTGGATCTCCTCTCTTGCATGTTCTTCATGGACGACTTATTTGTAATAGGATGAAAAGCAGGGTTAATTGCAGCACTTCCTTGTAGGCAGTGTATTGTGGGGACCATCCACATGAAAGACTGTGAAGCTGCGTTAATTGGGGTCGTGGACTACATAGGTGCCTTGCATAGTTAATGGTGCAATTATATCAGTTAATGTTCTGTTGATTGGCAAAACTGTCCAAGCACATAAATTTTAGTCAGTATAATCTCTGCCGCCATACCGAGGTGTCGTTTAGTATATCATCACTTGGGAAGATGAAGTCATTTCCATGCCTACCGAAATGTAGAAGAAACACTTGAGTTGGTGAGGCGTTATGTTGGTTTTTGTAAAAGAATGGCATACCAGTTTGCACTGTAGTTCCAAAACTTCACCAGAGCATGAGAAAAACACGGCTAGATCAGATGCAAAGATCCATATACGTAATGCAAGAGTAGGCAGCAGATGTTGGCCACCAGATGTTTGAGATCCCAGGTTTTGCTGCAGCCAACATGGGCCAGTAATAGGGACTATGAAAGTCATAATTCTGAACTTCTAAAAAGCACCAGTTCGCTTTCCTATGATTTGATGGCTACTGGCTAGTGTTCCGCAGTGACCAGAGAAATGCCTTGTTCACAAATGGAGCCTAAGCACAACAGATTGTGGCCTCTATCAAAGATAGAGCATGTAGCTCTCTCGAAACTGTTGGGCTGTAACTTCCCTGCCAACAGAGACAAAGGTGAGGAATTACAGGGATTTGTGGGAAAGATGATTTGCATAACACTTCTCTCTATGTGCAGAACTTGCACCTTCTCACCTTCCTTTCTGATGCTGAGCACACTAGCACAGCAAGGAGCTGATTCATCACGAACACACTGCAAACCATTTTGATCCTACAAATTTTCCTATGGAGCATGGCCAACAGCCGGACACAAGAAGGGCCTGCACAATCTGGTGGAGTAATTTTACAGAAACATTTAGCACCAAATGCAAAAAATCATGCCATAGAAGCCTTCACCCAGTTTCTACTAGAGATGGGCACGAAATGCCAAAATGACGTTTTGTGCTCGTTATTCAGGCCTTGGGACCCGCTTCAGGTTGTTTCCGTTTTTTAGGCCCCGGGGCCCCGCTCCGTTTTTTGGGTGTTGTCTTTCGGCACCCGCCAGGAAAGCATTCCCACAGCCAGGGGGAGCATTCCCAGGGCCGGGCGCCGCTGGAGCCAGCAGCAAGCCTCCTGGAAGAGCCATCCCGCAGCCGCAGGGAGCCCTAAGGGGGTCGGGCGCCACCGGAGCTGGCGGCAAGCCTGCCAGGAGAACAATCCCGTGGCCACGGGAGCACTCTCCTGGCCAGCTTGAATGCACCGGCGGTGCCCGTGAAGGCTGGGGGGAGATTCAAAAAGCCCACTCTTCCCCCACCCCATCAGGTGGGAGGAGAGAGTGGGCTTTTTAAATTTTCTCCCCTCCTGAAGCTAGCACCAGCGGCTACTGGGTGCTGGCTCCGGGAGGGGGGAAGTGGGGGAGAGAGCACGGGTGGGGAAGATCCTTTTCAGACCCCCTTCACCCCTCTGCGTGCAGAGGGGAGAAGGGGGGACTTGGCTTCCCCACGAGGCTCAGCCGATCTCCTCTGACCTGGGTGACAGCTGCCCGGCCGTCACCCCGGGCGGAGGAGATTGGATGAACAAACTGAACATAACTGAACTAATTTGTTCTGGTTCTGTTTGGTTCGTGCCCAAATTACTTTGGGCTCCGTTATTCGTTCCGTTACGTAATGGAACGAAAAACGGATAACGGAACAAAAAAATTCATTTCGTGCCCATCTCTAGTTTCTACTCTCTGCTCTTCAAAATAAAGAAACCGAGTAACCTGAAGTAAGTATTGGCAGCATCGCATTTGAGTTGTCAAGATATATGGACTCTATTTCAAACCATGTACCATCAGTGCTCTGGCTATTTTAAAGGACACAGCTGATTTCCTGGGCTATGTACAGCTCATTAACAATGTCTCAGAAGACACCATCTATGCAAATAGATTTCAAGCTGCTTAATAAAATGAAGACTTATTGCCAGTTAAGATTAAATTGGCTAGCTTAATATTGTACTTTTTTATTTTCATTCTTTGAACTAGATGAAGATAGAGATAAGTAACAATGAATATAATGATGGAAAAGGAACATGTAAATTTGGAATATAACAAACACTTGGGCCGAAATATTGGGAAAATATTTGTATTTGAACTATGTAACATGGCAGCACACAAGCAATGTATTTGCTTAAACCTGTTAGGTTTACAATATTCAATATTTTAAAAACTAAGACACCGTCTCAGCCCAGAAAAATCCCTCCTAGTCACTCAAACTCTAGACTGCATGCGAGGTTGCAAATAAAACTCCAACAATGGATGGCAGGCATTGCCTCAGAACCTCTTCCTTCTTCACACAAAATGCTGAAGAGTTTCAAAGAGAAAGAGCAAAGGTATGAGATGCAGCGAACTCCTGAGTACGAAAGTGAGAAGAGGCCACTTCAATGCATGCAACAGCAAGAAAACCAAAGGTAGCCACAACAATGGAGGGTGTCCGTGCATAATTACCCTGAAGTACTATCTCTGCATTTCGTCTATAATCAACATGCTATTCAAAGTTGAAGGACACTTTTGCTGGACAAAGGTATAGATGGTGTAGGCGTGGGTATGCAAAGTCAACGGCCCATCATCACAGAATAATAGCCGTACTGGAGGAGGCAGAACACAAGATGGTGCACAAGGTGAACCACGAACAAAATTGAATGGAAGATCTTTACTGGCTTCACTTTTTTTCATTTCATGTTGTCATGTCTCTTATTTTCTTCTCCTTGTTTTTTTTAAAGCTGAACAATACACAGGAAAGCATAATTAACCTCCCGATTTTATCAAATGCAAAAGGTAAGAACCTAGTTTTCAAGAGCTACGCCCTCAAAAGCCTCTTTCTTGATTGTTAAGAGTCTCCATTGATTTTTCTCTCATAATTGGTACCTTTCAAAATGCTAACATTCATTCAGTGAAGAAATCTGGGAACGTTCTTATTTTTAAAAGTGACCCACATGAAATCCTCTTGTTTTCCTGGGTTTGAATAAATCAAGATCCCAATTAGTGCCTGTAGCATTCCCATGCTTTGACCCTGGCCCTTTCACTGGCTATTGCCAAGCACCGCTTCTAATTTTTCTCTTTCACTGCTACCAACTAGCTTTGCTAGTAAATTAATGCTTTCAGATTGATTTTAAATTTAATAAATATAAAATAAGTTTATTTATTACAAAGTGGAATTAAAAGCATCAAAGGTAACATGTTTAGGTACAAACTAAAGGAAGACTATATAGCTCAAACACACTAAAGTTTGGTTACTGACACAGTTGTTCAGATGCACACCCTGTTCTTAAGTTTACAACATCCAACACTTAGTTTTTCTCACAGAAGTTTTACAAGCCTATCTCTTCTCTCTCTAGCCTTTAACTGTCTCTCAGTCCGACCCTATCTGTCCCTATTTCAATGAGATTAGGTCCCTATCTGACCTTCTTTCAGACGCTGTCAGTCCCTGTCTGACCAATTCAGTGCTGTGCTGAGCCTTAAATCCCCTCAAGCTCCTCCCCCAAACTTGCTCATCGGTTCACAAACAACCAATCTACATAGACACATCCAATAAGTTATTCAACACAAAGGGATAAATGCCACAGTGCCCATTTCTGGTTTATAAACATCATGCAGGCTGTGTGAAGCGCATTGTCCAAAGCGGGTGTGTGTTCGTGATTCTGCTTCAGACTCTACCTGGTTGGCCCACAGGATGCTCCTAATGTTCAGTCTAAAACCCTGTTCTCATCCACACACATTTGCGCATGGAAGGCAACAAATTTTTAAAATTGGGAAAACTCACAATAGTTTTCAGTGAACATTTTATGCAGTGTGCACCGTTGTTCACATTTTATACTAAAAATGCCATTCTTAGTATGTATGTTGTATTTTTTTAACCAAGTTATACATGGACAGAACTAAAACAGTCAGAAATCTTACAAAAATTTTGTACTGAGGATATTTTTATCTGCAAATTATCTGGGAAGTGTGAATAAGAGCATTGCACATAAAAGTGCAATTAAAATCCTCTATGGTTCTTACCCTGATTATTGTTTAGAAATTTCCTCTTTCCCCCTTCTTTTCCATTATTTAAAACCCTGTATGTGCAGAAAAGAAGCACAACAATTATAAACAAACTAATACAACAAAATCATTGTGCACCCTACCCTGCACTGGAGACTAACCTCATTTTTTTTCTCCTACAAAACAAATCTACCCCTTTCCCTCCAGTAGTACATTGAATCTTCTCCTGCCATATATCCTTTCTCTTTCTGAAAGACATGCACTAAAAATAGTTTCCATACTGATTTAAAACCATTATTTTTCTTCATTCCTTTCCTAATCTTAATTTCATCAGTTAATTTATTGTTTATAGTTCTTTGGTTATCTGATTTCCAATTTTAAGCACATATCCTTGCCACTGATTACTTTCACTTGCTCATTTCTCAATTGACTCTTATCAACCATACTCATTACTGAACAATGCGATGCTAGGAGGCAGTGTTAGCGCTGCTCCGAAAATTTCTCTTATTTCTTAAAACATTAACAACCATTCTTAAAACCAGGTACTTCAAGGGCCAGATGCAGGGGAGTGGTATCAGGAGACAGATATCTAGTCTCATGCATTCCCAAACGCATCTGGTGGGGCCACTGTGAAATACAGGAAGCTGGACTAGATGGGCCTATGGCCTGATCCACCATGGCTCTTCTTATGTTCTTAACCCATTTTTCTCCTTAAAAAGGACCCAAAAGATTAGAGTGGGCATGAGTAAAGTGGATAGAGGGACACTCTTCCCCCTGTCACAAAATACCATAACTAGGGGACATACACTCAAATTGAGGGCTGGGAGAGTAAGAGCAGACAAAAGAAAATATTTTTTCACCCAGTGCGTTTTTAGTCTGTGGAACTCCCTGCCACAGGATGTGGTGATGGCATCTGGCCTGGATGCCTTCAAAAGGGGATTGGACAGATTCCTGGAGGAAAAGTCCATCACAGGTTACAAACCATGAGGGAGATGTATCATCTCCAAGCTTAAAACCAGGGTACTTCAAGGACCAGATGCAGGGGAGTGGTATCAGGAGACAGTTATCTAGCCTCGTGCGCTCCCAGACGCATCTGGTGGAGCCACTGTGAGATACAGGGAGCTGGACTAGATGGGCCTTTGACCTGATCCGGCATGGCTCTTCTTATGTTCTTATGTTCATTCCTTCCTTCATTTTTCCATTTTTTCCTTTTTGAGGAAACATGCACACACAATACCCCTGAAATATTCACACACACACACATTACAGTCATGGAAACAGCAATAAGGACATAAGCCCTTTTTGCCTCTACGATCGAGTTAAGGGAAATTGTGACATTAGCCACAAGGTGACTATTTCACAATGGTGCCTGACTACCTGCTTGTTTTTGTTTTTGTTTTGGGGTTGTTTTTGTGGCATTCTTGACATCTCACTTCCTCTGTGATCTTAAAGGCTGTGTTCCGGAGCTCCATGAGATGACATGAAGATGCCATATCTGTCAAGTGTGCACCTTAAAATGGCAAAGAAGGGTGCAAATGTGGGTGCAAAATGGAGCTGTGCGAGAGTCTGGAATATCAACAACAACTTCCTTTGCATGTGTAATTTTGGGCACACTGAGATAAAAGATATAATGTTGCTGAGAAGAATATGGAAATGCAGGAAAGATACATTTCCTTGGTCCACACCAAGCACACAAAAATTTCCTCATGTTGGATAAACCACAGCCCCTCTCCTGTAACTTGTAACCTTGCCCTCTTCTATAATGTTAACAAAATAGTGTTCAAGGTGGCTTATAATCATCATTAAACAATAAGAGAATGCACAAATAAATTTAGCTATAAAATTATTAGAAATCAAATAAAATCAAGCACAACTTTAAAAACTATTAGAGTTAATCGAAATCAACAGTTAGAATCAACACAATGAATTAAATGTATGAATTATGTGCCTTCCCACCTTTCCAAAAGGCTGTGAGAGGGAAATCTGTTCTCACTTCAGTCTACATTCCAATGAGGCCTCTCTCACGTGCCTGTCTAGCAAACCTCTCTAGCTGCTGGTATTTTCAAAAGGGCTTCTCCTGAAGATCTTAATATGTGGAGATGTTCGTACAGTAATGAGACAGGCAGACCACGAGGCAGCCAGGCCCAAAATCATTCTGGATTTTAAAGATTAAAACCAACATTTTTGACCTGGGCTTGATAAGGCAAATGGCTGTTTAGTACTGGGGTTTCACAGCCTTGATATCTGCTAGTCAGCAACCTAGCTGCTTCTGTGTTGCAGCCATTGAGATGCCTGCCACTTATCAAGGGTAGCCCCATATAGAGCTCATTGTAGGAGCCATGACACATGGTAGCAAATGCATGAATAAGTGTTGCTAAGTCTTGTTGACTCAAAAAACTAAAAGGGGAACTGCAGGGAAGGAAAAGGACCCAACTTACTGGGTCTGCTGATTGTTGCCATAACAGCACCAGCCAAAGATGGTGATCGAACAATAAACAGTGGGCAGTGGATGTTAGAGAGGCCATAGGTGATTGGTTGCAGCTGTAGTGCTCTGATGGGAATGGAGCTTAACTTTGCTCTGGTGGCAGATTCACAGGCATTGGGATGGATCCAAGCAGATAAAGTAGCAGGCAAGAACCTGCATGTATGGAAGAGCAGATGATGAGGACACATCAGGTGGAACGTGCCATGGGCTGAATCATGAGGGGACAGCCGCACGCTCCCAGCAATGATTTATGGCACGGTCCACTGATGGGGTCTACACCCCTTCGTGTCCTACAACTGCAAAATTGACATGGGAGACCAATGGGGTTGACACCCTAGGGGATCCTACAACCAGAAAGAGGTGGGCATTTCCAAGGGACTGGGGGAACATGGGAGCAGCAAGGGGCAGGAAAACTCCTTGATGCGCTGGATCCGACCAATGATTATCCAGAATACTGCATGTGTAATCAATAAAATTGCAGCCTAAAGATTTCCCAAAATATAATGGTCATGTCATGTTTATTTCTTTACACATTCGGAACAAAAGGCTCAACAAAGATAAATTCATTTCAGTCATCTTACATGCTTTGCCCTCCTCTTTAATGCTGGTACACTAAGTAGAGTTGTGTGAGGACACTCATTGTTAGCACTGGGTATCCAAGGCAACACTGCCTATAGGACCACTCCCAGAATGTAATCTACATTGTCAACGAGAATGCAACATCTTCCAAAACAGGCTGAATTCTCATCCTAAACCAGTGATGGTGAACCTTTTAGAGGCCGAGTGCCCAAACTGTGATTCAAAACCCACTAATGTTTGGCAAAGTGCCAATACAGCAATTTAACCTGAATACAGGTGGTTGTGAAGGGATGAATTTGGGGGCCAATAGAAAGGGCTCTGAGTGCCACCTTTTGCACCCATGCTATAGGTTTGCCAATACTGTCCTAGACCTTCTTCAGACCATACCCACCACCTCATTACTTAATTTCAACCCTGTTTACCCTCATTCAGACCTTTGTTGAACTCAGGCACTTTACAAGGATCATGACCACTCCCATGGCATTAGGTGGTTAGGAGTATTTAGAGTTGGGTGCCATCAGTGTATTGGTGGCACCTCTCACCAGGAGATGATCCCTCCCAGTGGCTTCTTGACAAATGAAGAAAAAGCCCTCCTTGTCCTATTCTTGTGTAGAAGTGAAAAGCATTACATAGCTGAGAAGTTCTTCAGTAAGATGGCTGCTCAAATCAGGACCTCTTGTAATATATTATATGGAAAAGAACAAAGAATTCCATGAATATTATTTCCATATCTTGTTGGACTGGAAGTTTTATATTGACCATTGAGCTTGGTCATCACAGAAGGTAGAAAGATCCTTTTAATCCTCATTTATAGAATTAACTGCAATTGTTTTTCATGTCTGGGATGGAACTAAAGATATTTTTTTAAAGGGGGGAATTTCAGGCAAAAGCAAAACTGATATGCAGTACAGTAAACCCCCAGTATATCACGGGACCACAGTATATAAATAATCCCCCTGAGGTAAGCTGGAAAGGCCTGTTTCAGGCCTCCTGTACTTACTCCAGGCCCCATGCTGCCTCTGACTGCCTTCCTGGGGTGTCGTAGGCCCCAAAAGTGCTTCTAGCCGAACTGGAAGTACTTCCAGAAAAACGGAAGTGACCTCCGGATTGCCAGAAAGCACTTTTGCGACCTCCAATGGTCTTTCTGAGCATGTTGGAGGACTCAGAAATGCTTTTCAGCGAACCAGAAGTGACTTCCGGTTCACTTCCAGTTCGCAGAAAAGCACCTTTGAGTCCTCTGACATGCCCAGAAAGGCCCTCAGAGAATGCAGAAATACTTTTCGGTGTACTGGAAGTGATTTCTGGGAAATTTGCTGTAATATACAAATTACAAGCATGTTTCTGGAACAATTTGTGCTCTTAAATCAAGGTTTTACTGTACTTAGAAGTGATTTTACCATTCCTCTCTTCTGGTGGCACCCTGGGATCTTATAGCTTGCCCAGGGTGCAAGAGGCATAATAGAGAAATGAACTCCCAACCTCTGACCCCACAGCTAGATACCTAAATCAGTGAGCTATCTAGCCATTCAAATTCATGCTCCATCTATAACGGAATCTTGGCTCATTCTTTCCTGCATTCTCAGAGGAGTGCAAAATCTATGCTATTGTTTTCCATCTCGTTTCTAATGTGAGTCTTCCTTGCCTTTTCCAAGGAACCATGTAGAAAGAAGATAAAGCACACACCAAGATCACAAACTTCAAATGAGGACAGCATTTATTGTGACTAATGGTACTAAACAAAACAACAAGATTCAAGTAAAGCAACACACTTTAGAAAGCCAGAATTATCAGGATCTTGCCTGAAGTTCTGTTTTGTTCTGTTTCCTTTTAAAAAAAAAATCCCCACCACCCTACATAATTGGAAACATAAAAATCAAGCATTCACAATTGCCTTCTGATTCGTACCAAATGGGTACCGTTTAATGTCTCCTGAAATGTCTGACTGCAAATTTTATGGTATCTTTGGAGAAAGGAATGTATAGATACTACAAGGCGAGAGAGAATGGGAAGAAAATATTAAAGAGGAAAAAACTTGTGTTTACTAAACACAGCAGCCAGTGTTATCAACAAAGAGCCTAGCTGCTAAAGAAAATGAAAGCTAAATTTATATAGCATGACATGTCCACTAAGTTTAGACAGAGCCCAGCTCTGAATTCACTTTGATCACAGTTACTATGCCACTCCATATATCTTCAATCTATCTCCCTTAGTCGTTTTCTAATTATGCTCAACACAGAGTTTATTTCTGATATAGAAGCTGCACAGTGGGTTGACATTTTCCTCGAGTGAGCCAGCACAGCCTTAAACTTCCTTTCTTAATCACTCTGTGCCAATTCAGAGTCAATCAATGAAAGTATAAAGTTCAATTATTCTTAATTTTTGTCCCAGTATGATCCACTTTACACTTGCTTATATTTGATCTCATCTGCTATTTAAAATCCATCTCCCTCCAGTTTTCGAGATATCTTTTTGAACGTCTTCGCAATTGATTTTTATTTTAACTGCCTGAAATAATTTAGTGTCAGCCACAAACTTGACCACCTTATTATTCACTGTTGACTCTTGGAAGTTTCCCAAGGAGATAGAGAGAAGAGTAAGGATGGGCAGGAAATGAAAAATGAAATGCTGTTTTGTCATTTTGTTACAAAACAAAACAAATAGAAATGAAATGAGGTAGCAGCATTTTGTTATAGACGAAACGAAATGGTTGTTTTTGCATTGAAATGAACAATTTCATTCCATTGTTTTCTGAGGGCTCCTGCTGAGCTGTCAATGGCTGGAACCCTTTAAACCTGGCCCAGTCGGTATGAGGGGATTCCAGTTTTAAAGGGGTCCAGCCAATAACAGTTTTAAAGGGGTCCAGTTTTAAAGGGGTCCAGCCAATAACAGCTCAGCAGGAGCCCTTTTAAATTGGCTCCTGGAGTCCCGGACAACAAATCTGGTGCCTCTAGGAACCAGGGGAGCGATTTCATTTTGTTTCATTTCGTTTTGTATGATTTAAAAAAAATGTAAGAAATGAAACAAAACAAAACGGGGGTGAGCACAAAATGAAACAAAATGAAATATTATTTTTCTGTTTTGTGTTCATCCCTACCCCTGAGGAATCCAGCTGCCAACATTTGTCTCTTGCTAGAATCAGCTATGTACAGTGGTTCCCCGCCTATTCATACCACGAGACCGCAGTATATGAAAAAAGCCCCCCTGGGGTAATGGGGGGAAAGGCCTGTTTCAGGCCACCCTTACTTACTGGCACTGTCCCAAATGGACCTGTGGGGGCCTTTCATAGCCTTCTAGAGGCCCCCAAAAGCCCCGGAAGGCCCTTGCAGGCCCATTTGGGGCAGTGCCAGGCTGGGGGTAAATACAAAAGTCCCCAGCTAGGTGCCTCAGGACTGGCCTGACCTGCATCTGCATATTGTGGATTTTTAATTATCATGGGTCGGGTGAGGTCCTTAACCCACCGCAATAGGCAGGGGATCACTATACTTTTACTCTTTGCACTTTGCTCTTTAAGCAGCCTGGGGAGGGACTTTGTCCAATGTTTTGTCAAATACAGCAGTGCAGTGGCAAACGTGGAAGCGTAGTTGCTCATCAGGCTTCATGGCTACCTTTTACAAGGACAGTCCAAAATGGCAGACAGCTGGAATAATCCATATCAAGTAAATGAGGAGGAAGTCTTTGGTAATCACAAAGCTCTAAATTGCCCTTTCAGTAGAACAATATACTGGGAAAATTCCTTTTTCTCTCAGCTACCATGAAAATTGCAGTAAGCTCAGAAGGAACAGGAAAGCTTGGTGACTGATGATCCCATCATTATACCATACAAATGCTGCCACTGGCCAACAGAGCTCAGGAAACTTCCGTTTTGGGGATGAGAACTCCCAGAATGCCCCAGCCACTGTGGAGTCCATATTCAGTGGACAATTCTGGGAATGTTCATCCAAAACATGTCCTTTTTTTCTAGGCTCCTTCAGCCATTAACTTGGAAGTTCCTTGGAAGTAAATTTAACAGAGCTAAGTTATGCATGGGTGGGGAGGAATTTCAACATAAGAACATAAGAATGTAAGAAGAGCCATGCTGGATCAGGCCAAAGGCCCATCTAGTCCAGCTTCCTGTATCTCACAGTGGCCCCACCAGATGCGTCTGGGAGCAAACGAGACTAGATATCTTGTCTCCTGATACCTCTCCTCTGCATCTGGCCTTTGAAGTACCATAATTTTAAGCCTGGAGATCACACATCTCCATCATAGTTTGTAACTTGTGATGGACCTTTCCTCCAGGAATCTGTCCAATCCCCTTTTGAAGGTATCCAGCCCAGATGCCATCACCACATCCTGTGGCAGGGAGTTCCACAGACTAACAACACACTGGGTAAAAATATTTTATTTTGTCTGTTCTCACTCCCAACCCTCTGTTTGAGTTTACTTGCCTCCCTTCCTTAATGGCTGCACACAAAGAGTCCGAACATCTTGGGTGTTCAACAAAGACATTTTGAAGAACTTTTGGTTGGCCCATGAACTTCTGCTTCGAGGCGGACTGCCGGTTCATTAAATGAACATTGCCCCCTTACTGCTAGCCCAGCACAAGAAACATCTTTGCTATGTCTTAAGTGTTCAGAGGAATCTTATTTTGGTAGGAAACAGCTATGTGAAATACTGCAATGTGTTCTGATTATATACCACCCCATACCACTTCAAGTAGTCTCTGGGTGGTGTACACTTTCATTACAGTATGCACGCTACACATTGCCCCCCCCCCAGCAAGCTGGGTACTCATTTTACTGACCTCAAAAGGATGGAAGGCTGAGTGAACCTTGAGCCTGCTACCTGTGATTGAACCCCAGGTCATGAGCACAGTTTTACCTGCAGTACAGACATTTAATCACTGCGCCACAAGGCTCATTCTGCAATACAAAACGCACACTGCTTTTGACATTACTTGTTTCATCATATTAATAGATTACCTTGCCTTATTCCTTGCATAAAATGAACTTTTCCAGCTGTGGGGGGAGATTATAGATGGGGGAAGAGGAGCCACAATCAGAAAGGCCTGGTATCATTTCCAGAACTGCTGCACTGTACTTTGCAGCTGACACTCTCCATTGTCCCAGTGATATTATGTTCTGCAGTGTCAACAGAGTAATGGAACATGACAGGAACAGTCAGGGATCCCAGTGAAATCAGAGTCGGACAAATGAAACAAGGGCTTAAAATGATTTTCCAGCCAATAAAGTGGTTGTGTGTGCATTCTTCTGAAACAATCCAGTTTTGTGTGCATTTCAAAGGTGCACTTGCATGTATACACTTTTTGAATGGTGTGGATTTTTACTGTGCATGTGTGTGTGTGCGCGCACGGGGAGCTTTGCTGTGTAACGTGCTGGGCCTTGTGTAATGTGAACGACATGCATGAGAAACCCACAAATCTCACGGCTCATGTTTAGTTTGAGGCCTTGTGCATTTGCAAGTTCATGACCACACCATGTAAAATGTTAACACTAGAGATGGGCACGACTCAGAAAAATTTTTCGTTTTCGTTTTTGTTTTTGTCTAGGGGTCCGTTTCGTTTCGTTTCCATTTTCGTGAGCTAATTTTCAAAATTTTTCATTTTCGTTTCGTTACGTAACGAAAATGAAAACCTAAACGAAAACAAAATTTTTTTCATTTCTTCCCATTTAGCTCCATTAAGTGCTTTTTCAGTAACGAAAAATGAAAAACAGCTCAAAATTAGTCGTTTTGTTTCCGTTTTCGTTCCATTTTGAACCATTTTTTGTTTTTCGTTTCGTTACGTAATGAAAACGAAAAACGAAAACGGAAACAAAAATTTCGCTAAGTCGTGCCCATCTCTAGTTAACACACTCCTACTTCAAATTAGGTAGTCCTCATAGGAGCCATGGCAGCTGAGAGATCTGGAAACAGTAGTTTGAAAGAACCTTCCCTCATATCTGGATATATTATACCTGTACACTTCTCCCTTCAATCATATGGTTCTGAGCAGCAGAGTTTTAGTTCTATACCCCCCAAATAAACAAATAAATATTGAAGAAATACCGTGGTGCTCCAGGATGTAGCCTGAGAAAGGTGGGACCTGTTGTTGACAGTGCAGCGGCCTTCAATCTAATAGTGGCAGCCTGTCCGCCCCCTGTTGCTATGGCAGCTCCACAAGGTAGTCGGGGAGGGTCTGAGCATGCCAGGAGCCTGACATGGGTCAGAGGAAGTGTGTATGCATGTGTATGTGTGTGAATCAACTTTTTATATGCTATAGTAATAGTTGCGGGGGGGGGGGTTGTACATGGATTTTGAACTACACCAGGGTCTGGCACCCTTAAAACCAGCATAGTTAAAGCGAGGAGTGTATACATTCCAATGCTGTCCCTTATGCCTTGTAAAGCATATGAGGACATTCGCAGCAGCTATTTTTAAGAGCTTAAAGCATCCCCATCTTTGCTGCTAATGGTCCTGAGGCTCCCGGGTCATTGTTTTCATCACCAGGAAGTCATGGAAATGGCAGGATGGGAGAAGCTATTCATTACTGTCCAAAAATCACTGCTGCTGGGATGTCTTTACTGCAGGGGTGGTTCCGGGAAAGAAGTCAGAAATGCTGAATTACTGCAAAGCTGCTGGTGCTGTCGTCTGCCTTACATGGTGAAAGGTTACTGTAACAGGATTTTGGGCTGTATATCAATGGCCGAATTCCTTTTACAGCCTTACTTGCAGAGAGTTTGGGAAAGCTTAGCTAACTGCAACTAATTAAAGAGGCACTGGACTGCCCTGAAGTTGTACCCTTCAACCTAAGGTGCAACTACATTGACATAGAATACTGGAAATGCTCCAGGATAGGGACAATGGAAATGTGTCATTTCCCATTAGCTATTGGACAAAAAAGTCAATGCAAACCTATTTGGAGGGTTCCTACCATATGTAGTTTTATTCCCCCCCTCCACTTCTGGGGCTTCTCCTTTTTTGGATTAATGTCTTCACATTGGTTCAGATGGTATGATAGCTTGAGCCTATGTGGAGGAGTTTGGAAACAATGCATTTAAAGACATTCCAGCTGGACACCACAGCAAGGAGAAACGTAGGGCGTGGAGAAACTGGCTTCCATTTGAATTATCTGCCTCCCACACCTGGTGCCTGTGTCTCTCCTCTCCTCTCCTCTTTCCTGTTGCATTCCATTTATTCCTCTTCTTTTAAAGGCTTGCTAGTCTAGCAATGGAACAACCAACTTCTTTTTTAAAGTGAGGGGAAATATGTTTTAAGGCAGCTTTCTCTAATTGCACTTTCTGCAAATTTGTACAGCCAAAGTGGAGGAGATCTACCTAAAGAAGCTGGCAACAAAGTTGAAAGAAAAGCTTCCCATCCTCTGCCTATATTTTCCTTTTCCTTTGGTTGTCCAGTTGCCTTAAAGCTTTCAAAAGTAAGCCTTTAAAAGACAGAATGCTTGGGTGTTTGAGATAGAAAGAGAAGAGAATGAGAACACTGGGAAGGGGAAAGGAAACCAGCAGGCCCAGGCACCAGCTGTGATCAAGAGAGTCTGGAGATGGTTAGCCAGCTCGAAACAAAGCTGATTTCCTCTCCTTTCCCTGATGGCTCCTGTGCAATTGGTGTTGCAGAATAGAGATGGGCACGACCAGGAAATTTTTTTTCTGAGTTGTCGTTTTTTGGGACGGGTCCGTTTCGGGTTGTTTCCGTTTTTCGCGAAATTTTTCATAAATTTGTCATTTCGTTTTTCGCTTTTTTGTCTGTCGTTAGTACTGGTTTGGGGGGGTAGCGGGCTCCTGGAGGCACCTCTGTGGGGTGGGTGCCTCCTCTGGCCCGCTATGAAGGGAAAGCGGGCTCCTGGGGGCACTGGGGTGGGTGGGTGCATCCTCTCCTCACCCGCTAGGAAGGGAAAGCAGGCTCCTGGAGGCACCTCGTGGGTGCCTCCTCTTCTCGCCCGCTACAAAAGGGCATGCATAGCCCACTCTTTGGGGTGCCTCCTCTGCATCAGTCAGTCAGAGAGAATGCGGGCTCTCACTGTGTCTCACTAAGAAGGGAAACATACTTGCGTGTAGTGCAATGCAAGTACACACTCACAGATCTGGCTTAGGGTTAGGGTTAGCGCAAGGGCTAGGGTTAGGCTAGTTACGGGTGAGGTTAGGGTGAGTAGTGGGGTGCACCTCTGGGTGCCTCTCTGACCCACTAAGAAGGACAGTGTACTGTGGCGTATGGGTAAGGGTTAGGGTTAGGGCTAGGGCTAGGGCAGGGTTAGTGGGCTTTTTGGCACATCCCAGAAGTCTCAGTGGCCAAGTGGCCATGCGATTGGTGGAATGGCTCCAAAAATTTGCATGGTCCACTTCCATGGCCAGCCCATCATTGCTCAGGTGTAAAAAAAAATATAAATAAAATAAAATAAAATCAATGGAGAGGAGGAGGACATTTTGTTGCAAGAAAAACCCACTGCTGCTACTGTAAACATTCTGGCAGTTTTAAAATAGTAGCAATTTTCACATGTTTTTGGGTGCTTTGGTGTGTTTTTGGACCACGATTTCAAAATAAATTGCGGTTGCCCCATTTTGGATTCCGCATGGCATGGCGAGTTGGCGAGATGACGAGGATGCCCCCCACCAGAGCAGCCCAGGACAGGAGAGGGGGGGAGGCCGGGGACCCCCCCCCCCAGAAACCACCCCTCTAGGTGCACTCTCAGAGGCAGGCATATTTTCGCCTGCTTTTTTGGCCAGGAATCGGGGTTTTTTTTTACTTTTTAAAACTTTTTTTCTGTGCCGATTGGCATCGCGCGATCGCCGCGATGCCAGGAACGACAACGACAAATCAGACCCAATTATTCGTTCGTCGGTTCGAGTTCGAGTTCTGGCAGAGTAATTGTCGTTTCCTTTTCCATTACGTAACGGAAACGAGGAACGGAAACGGAAACGGGAATTCCGCTACGTCGTGCCCATGTCTATTGCAGAATTTTGAATTCTGATTAAAAACCTCTAGCTGCACAACCAAAGATCAGGGTCAAGGCAGAATTAGATTCAAGTCTCCCAAGAGCAGTCCCGCCCCTTTTTTGTTTCATCACCTGGCACCTGCAGTCACAATAAGTGACTGTAAGAGTGACCTTTCTGTCAGATGGGAGGTATACAAATGCAATAAATATATAAATATATAAATAAATAAATAAATAAATAAATAAATAAATAAATAAATAAATAAATAAATAAATAAATAAATAAATAACTCTGAAGTAATTTATGACCTCTGAACAACCTAATTTCATGAATGTGACTTCACAATGTTTCCATTTGCATTTTTGCAACCGTGTACTTGAACTGGAAATGGTACAATGGGGCAATTGACTGGGCACACAACCAATGAGCTGCAATTAGCTGTGGCACGTACCACAAGCTTTAAAGGAACACCGATAGGAATCTGGCCTTAATATCTTTCGAATCCCCTGGAACTCTATCAGCCGATGGTGAACGTCCTTCAACACATGCCCACTGCTGATTTCCAGCAGGAATTCAAGGCACACCCTTATACAGTCCTCGGTGAGTTTGTCCTGCAACAATGACACATTTAATTAACTGAACATTACTTAAAGTGGTGCCACTGATGCCAGTGGAAGGAGGAGATAATAAGAACACTTCACCTCCTCTGCCATTTCCTCTGCTAGCTGCTCTCGATGCAAAGCTTGCTGATCCATTGCAGCTTATTTCTTTCTCCCTTTCTTCCGAGTTTATGAGTTTCAGCAGATATGTTAATTCTCCTAAGCTTAACACCACTTTCATTGTGTGGCACTCCAGGTATGAATCAAGAAAAAACTTGCAATTTTTAACCGGCAACAATAAACCCTAATCCCTTCTTCTGGATGTAGATGAAAATAAATTAATGCCAGTACAATAAAGCAATGCTTTCCAAACAGGACTTTTGTTTAGGATATGCTTTCATGTTTTCCTGCTTGATGCCGCCTTAAACAATTGGTAGAGTTCTTTCTGCCCTGTATTTCCAACAACAAATCCATAAGAACAAAATCTCAATATATCAGCAGTCTATTTGTTCTCTTTTCAGGGCAGGAACTGCATGGTTGAACTGTTACTTTTTCTTTATGTTTTTCAGAGTTGCATCCATTAATGCACTTGTTCTTTGGCTATTGGGTGAGTTCTAATTACCTTCCCTTTTCTTCATCAGCTGAAATTAAACCAGGGGTGTCCAAACTTTTTGTAAGGAGGGCCAGAATTGGTAACTGAGAATGTGGGTGGGGGCAGCTGCTCCCCGAAACTGCCCCCCACTGCAAGCCCTACCCACTGACCCCTAAGATGTACCCACTGACCCTTGAGCCCCACCCACTGGCCCCTTGCAAGCCCCACCCACTGACTCCTTGCATAAAGAAAATGGAGAAGCTTTACTGTTAACCCTTGACAGACCCAGGTCTATTGGTATTCATTAAAACCAGAACCAATGAATGCACTGTTGGACTCAATGCAAACTCTGATCTCAGATTAAGCCCATATTTTTATCCCACAGAGGCATAATAAAAAACAAATTAAAAGCAAAGAAAAGAAAAGTGTTCTGCTTATATTCCGCCCCATAACACTTCAAGTAGTCTCTGGGCTGTTTTACAATTTAATTACGGTATGCAGGCTACACATCCCCCCCCTCAGCAAGCTGGGTACTCATTTTACCGACCTCAGAAGGATGGAAGCCTGAGTCAACCATGAGCCTGCTACCTGGGATTGAACCCCAGATTGTGAGCGCAGTTAAGATCTGAAAAACCTGATCTCTTCAGAAATGTTGATTTGAGAGAATCACAAAAATATTATTAGGGAATTGAATGAGGTTTGTTTACAATCAGTTTTCCCAGTTTACTAGCTGATCAAAACAGTGCCTCAAAAAGAAATGCTGACTTGAACATTATCCAGGTCTCACAGAAAAGCAGGGCATTCTGATATATAAGCCCAACTGGACTTAACTCCAGATGAATAAACCTAGGGCTGCAGTCTCAGACTTTGGGGGTGTGGAATAAGTTGAGGTCTTCCCAACCTTAAATACATGGGAGAACCAAAAAAAAATAACTACTGTATAGAAGTTTATACTAACTCAATGGCCTTTTGAATGGGACATAAGAACATAAGAAGAGCCATGCTGGATCAGGCCAAAGGCCCCTCTAGTCCAGCTTCCTGTATCTCACAGTGGCCCCACCAGATGCGTTTGGGAGTGCATGAGACTAGATATCTGTCTCCTGATAGCACTCCCCTGAATCTGGCCCTTGAAGTACAGTACCCTGGTTTTAAGTCTGGAGATTGCACATCTCCATCATGGTTTGTAACCTGTGATGGACGTTTCCTCCAGGAATCTGTCCAATCCCCTTTTGAAGGCATCCAGGCTAGATGCCATCACCACATCTTGTGGCAGGGAGTTCCACAGACTAACAACATGCTGGGTAAAAAAATATTTTCTTTTGTCTGTTCTCACTCTCCCAACCCACAGTTTGAGTGGATGTCCCATAGTTTTGGTATTTTGTGAGAGGGAGAAGAGGACCCCTCTATCCACTTGTATCTGGGGCTTAAAGAGTGTAAAACATCTAGGTGTTAAAAACGAACAATTGCTGTTTAGCTTGTGTGAGGCCTTAGGTAAGGCAAAACTCAACCCCTGCTGCCCTGAATTCTGTGAGTTCCAGGGCCCTGGTCGAGTGGGAAGCATCTAAGGCAAAACAACACCCGTCTCTGAAGTCTACAAGATAGGTGCTGGGGGCGGATGTCTGCCAAGGCCCAGCAACTGCCCAGAATGAAATGCCACTCCTACCCATATATGGGATGCTAGCAGGTGAGCCCATAGGGAGAGGAGGAGGAGAAGGGGTGTCCAGAGCCCTACACGTTCAGAGGCCTCCCACAGTGGCCTCAGTTGCAGTAATCCCTGCGCAGAGGCCAGGTGGGAGGCAGGGCTCTGCAGTGGCAGAGAGGGGCACGCTGGCCTGTGCATGGTTGGGAGGAGGAGGAGGAGCTGCTGTGTGGTTCAGCAGCGCCCACCTCTGCCCCTCTGCCAGGTCCACCAACCACTGCCGACCCACCCCATGTTCCCACCAGCCGAGCCCCACCACTGTACCACCAGGGCCAGGCATGGGAGGTTTAAATCAAGCACACCAGTATTAAATGGGAATAAGACCAACACTTCCAGAAAGTCTGAGGAAGGTGCTCCTGGCCAGGGTTTGCTGAGAGAGAGAGAGAGAGAGAGAGAGAGAGAGAGAGAGAGAGAGAGAG
>JAHTLZ010000007.1:38398723-38418707 GCA_023846285.1 Phrynocephalus versicolor | reverse complement strand
GAGAGAGAGAGAGAGAGAGAGAGAGAGAGAGAGAGAGAGAGAGAGAGGAGAGCAGCGGAACCATCCTCCTCCTCGTTAACCACTCCTGGCAGAGGAGCGACTGGAGTGGTCACTGAGGAGAACGAGGAGGGGGTGGCAGTGGTCATGAAGGGGGAAGGAGAAGAGAAAGGGGAGGTGCCTTCCTTTTCCAGTCAGTGAGCTCAGCTGGCCCGGTGTTGTCCCCGTCAACCCGAAGGGGGGCTCCTTCCCTTCCCTTCCGTCACTGCCTGCCTGCCTGCCTCCATGATCAGCACAGAGATGGGTTGTGCTGGCTCTTCGCTACCACCTGGACATCACTGCCAATCCTGCCACCCCACCACAGGCACCACACTGATTATGGAGGCAGGTGCTGTCAGTGCTGGTGATGCCACCACCCATGTCAGGCTGAGTGAGCACTGTGCTGGCAGGCCTCAATCCAGCTCTCCCTGCAGACCCTCCTGCTGCTGCCCCTGCTGCCCCTACTCTTGTGACGGGAGACCGGGAGTGGTGATGGGGGCAGCAGGGGTCCTGGCAGGCAAGGAGAAGCGCTCCTTCAGCAAAAAATTAACTGAGTGTGGGGCAGTGTCAACAGCGGGGGCTCCTCTGGGCTAGGCTGCTTGCTGTGCAGGTTCCTAAAGAACTTATCCACCCTCTCACACTTTGACCACAAGCATGGATCCGCCAGGCCCCATGCCATGCCCCTGCTGGCAGCCCAGCCCACCACCACAGCAACCATCTTGGGCTGCTGCTTCCACCCTGGATCCTGGAGCCCAAGCCACCACAGCTGCCCACACCCCTGCCATCACCGCCACTGTTGTGGCCATTGTTGTCATTCCTGGTGGCCGTCTGCAGGGGAGGGGGCTCCTGAGGGCTGGGAGGGGGAGAGAGGGGGTGGGCCAGCCAGCCACGGGACAATCAAAATGGCCTGATGGGCTGGATCTGGCCCACAGACCATACTTTGGACATGGCTGCATTAAACCATGTTATCTGATGACAACAAAATCTGTTTAAGTTTTTCAAAACTGTCAAGAGATTTGATGAATGCAAATGTTGTTGCCATGTGCTGTCAAGTCGGAACCAACTTATACCAATCCTAACAGTGCTTTCCAGATAGTGGTTTTATCATTTCCAAACCCCCAGAGTTTCCATGGCTGAGCAGGGATTCAAAACCAGACCTCCTTTATCCTAGTCCATTAGTCTACCTGCAGCACCAAACTGTGTACAAATGAACAGCACACAACTTACCCTCAAATTTTACTTGCTACTGAGTCAGAAACTGGTCTCGCTCACTCACTAATTTGATGTATGTTTCCCAATGGCTTTCCTGCCTCTGTTATGAAATATATTTTTTTTTAAAAAAAGGAACCTGGGGAGCTAGAGGTTTCTATTAGGGCCATTCTTCATAGAGCATATACTCCACAATTGAGTAATGGCCCCTTTCCCCAGACATAGTAAGGGTGGGAGAATCTATCAATTTTTATTTCTCTCGATTTTTCATTTTTTCCAGTCTCACATTCCGTTTCTTCTGAGCACTGAGACTTTTCCCAGTCTGATATTTACCCTAGTTCTTCCTGCATGCTGAGGCTGGTTAAAAGGTAATATGAACAGGTATGTTTGTTATGGGGTGTATTTTGTGTGCAACACCTATGGCGTATTTGTCTTCCTGCATGAGGGAAACCCTATATATACAATAAATGCAAGCTGACTGTCTTACTAGAAAAGAAGGCACACCTGTTTGAGGCACATCTATACACACTTTGGGTCATAAGGGAAAATGAATCATTTATAACTATTTCTGAGCAGATTATTATGGAATAGCATGTGGGAGAGTTTTTGAGTTTTGGTTAATTTCTTGAAGCTGTGCAGCAGAAATACAAGGATTCACAGAACGGGATAGGGGTCCCCCCTTTTTTTTCTCCTTCACTGGCACTTACAGTCTCACTACTTTACTCTGAGACATTAGTAGGAAGAATAAGTTTTGTTACTTTCAGTGAACAGAGAAGTAAATTAAACATGTGGCTCCTTTGAGCAGCTGGTCTCATCAGACTGTTTAGCTGCCAAAAGCCAACGGGAAATGGGAGCAGTGTAGAACAGTGAAGTGTGACTTTCTTTGAGTTCAGAGGCAGCAGAGAATGATTGGTCACTGCTGGATGGATTGGTCGGGAATGTCCTTCCCATCCAAATTCACTAGAGGCAACATGTGTGGATGCAATAACTCCAACAGAGCAATGAAAGAAACATTTGCATTAGGAAGCAATGTATATGAAGTGGAGGAAGCAAAGATTTGGAGGAATATGACACAAAGAGGCAGGACTATATTTATTTATGTAATTAATTTAAAATATTTTTTACCCTGCCTTTCTCCTTGAAAAGGACCCATGTGATACTATCAAGCAGGATACCCCCTTGCCATCACAGCACTTTCATCAGTCCCTCAATGTGGCCAAATCAGTCACCAGCACAGCTCATAAAAGGAAAAGGAAAATACCAAGGAAGGAGAAGAAGCTGGTATTTGCAAGGATTGGGGTCCGGGGGACTGTAGACTGAGCTCAAATAGTCAAGGGAGGTTCGAAATCAGAGAAGTGGGATTTTCAGCTGTGTTCAGAGCAAGCGGAACAAGGAAGCAGCAGTTTCATTGGTTGGAGACAATGGGGAAACATTAACAAGTGACACAGAGAAAGCAGAAGTGCTGAACAACTGCTCTGCTATGTCTTCGGCCAAAAGGAGTATGGAGTTCAGCTTGGTGCATGTTGAAGAAAGGAGGAGGTGAAAGCATCTCCAGCTTCTGAACCACACGGGGTGGAGACATTTCCAATCTCATGGCTGAACAGCTCCAGTTAAAATGAGCACCTGTTAGAACAAGGGTGGACAATGTGTGTCCCACGGGCATTTCGACCCCCCATCCTACGATCCCCTTACTCCTAAACTACTTCTTATTTATTTAACAATTAATTTAAAAATGCTTAGATTTTTAAAGTTGCTGAGATGTTGTATGTTTAGTAACAGGCAGTTTGATCCAGACTCAAAAATTGGCCAGTTGTAGTCGGATTAGACTGGGCAGAAGCTTCTTGCACTGACACAACCCTCCATGTGTGGGCTAATCTGCCAGCAAAAACAAGGGGACAACATCTGTGTTGGCTGAGATCAGCTGGCAGAAGAGCCAAAACAAGAGCAGAGAAGGGAAAACGTTGGGATGGAAATGAGTTACGCCAGATCCAAAACTTTCTCAGCACAGACTTACCACCATAATTCTGGAAAACAGGACAGTGTTAGAGTAATCCTACATACTGTAATAGCCTTCATTCCTAGGCTAGAGTTCAGTCCAGCATTAGTTGGCTTAATATCAGCTCAATTGGCTGTCAACCATCTCAGCCGGTTAAGGCTTTTCCCTTTATTGAGCTTTCTTGGGGATAATCTGAGTATTAGAGTGCCAAACATACATAGTTATACAAATATGACTTGTTTGAGAGACAGAGAGAGAGAGAGAGAAGTAGAGATGGGCATTTTATTTCTGAAGAGGTCCAGTTCCAAAACAAAACACGGCATCATAGCTGTGGTTCGGAAAAGGGACACAGTCTCTGGAATGAAATCAACCACTTACATATCTTCCTTTGGGTCACGTGGGGTGAAACTCCAATCAGGAAGCAGCCTGTGATGCACCATCTCTCCTTCTCCCTGGTGCTGGCCAATCAGGAGCTGTTCAAGGACATGCGTCATCCTGCCTCCCCGTATGATTGTCCAGCACCAGAGAGAAGGAATGATGAAATGTTGCAGGCTGCTTTCTGATTGGACTTTTGCCCTGCGTGACCCAAAGGAAGATAAGTCAGCAGTTGATTTTGTTCCAGAAGCTGTGTCCTGGTTCAAAACAGCAGCTGTGCTGCCGTGTTTCATTTCAGAACCAGACCTCTTCCGAAATGCAATGCCCATCTCTAGTCGCCTCTCTCTCTCTCTCTCTCTCTCTCTCTCTCTTTCTCTCTCTCTCTCTCTCTCTCTCTCTCACACACACACACACACACACACACACACACACACACAGAGGGGGGAGGGGGAGGGAGAGGGAGAGGGAGAGGAAGAGGGAGAGAGGGAGGGAGGGAGAGAGAGAGAGAGAGAGAGAAATCATGAATGTATTTTCATGCATTTTCTCATGGAATAAAATTGAGGTTGCACCACCCTATTGTTGAGCAACCATACCATTCCCATTGCTAATGAAATGAATTCATTTAATAAATACATGTGTAAAACTGACAAAATGTCAACCTCAGGTTTGTATGGCTGGGAGGGGCCCTTCTGGGCTGGGATGACTGTCAATCAATCTAGCAGCAACCAATTGTTCTTCCTTGCTACAGATTTCAAAGGGAGCCACACATTTCTGTCTAGGTGTATTTCGCTCTCATTTTTCCATGCTAGAATCTAATGCAGTTATGTGAATGTAGTCTCTTGGAAGCAAACTGTGATTCTGTTGAGGCCTGTGGTTGCAAAGTAGTAATTTTTGTACAGTTTGCAGTTTTGGATTTCTTCAAGGGAAAGTAAATGGAACTTTTATTCCTTCTCTTACCAGTGTCTCAGAGTGAGTGAGTGAGACAAAACTGAAAATGGCACCTTTCTGAAAAATAACTAAGGATATGATCAGACAGGAAGACAAGGGACACTTCTAATCCCACTGGAAAGGGATGGTTTGCCGGAAATGACCTTCCATCCATCAGGAAAGCACTCCAGCCTGGGTTCAAAACTGCTGTAGCCAAATAAAAAATAAAAAATAAAATTGTGCCTGAATCACAGTCTGGCTACAGCACTGTTTCAGCACATTATATGATTGCCAGGAAATAGCTTTCACCAGATTGTTCCACATGTGGTCCAAAATGCAAATAATATGCCTGTATCTGGAATTGAGTCATGGCGACTGGACTTCTTTCCTTGAGCCACTGAGACGTTTCATGGCTCATCTAAACAGCTTCAACGGTCTGTGGGTCAGCTCAGACTGACAAAGCTTCTTGGATGAGCAGCAAAACGTTTCAATCTCAAGAAAAGAAGTCCAGTTACCAATACTCCACTTCCAGATAAACTCACCTGGATGACTGAGAATCTTTACAGATATATAATAACATAAGAACATACTATAATACTATCCTGCATTGTCTTTTAAGATTTGCTATTACTATATTAAAGTCACAATTCAAGAAACAGAGAGATCACAAACCTAGCAGGAATTCTGCTGTTGCTGAAAATAAATAAATAAAGTAGTATGTGTTCCATGCGGCATTTGTGCACAACTAGGAACAAATTTTTGACTTGAAGCAATTTAGAACACAACCACAATAAAAGAATTAGAAATAATCATTTGAAAGTACTGTAACTTCCATTCTCACACAAAATTCCATGAATATAATGTATGTTTAGAGATGGGTACGAAGCACAACAAAGTATTTTATGCAGAATTTTTATTTATTTATTTATTTATTTTATTCATTTATTTATACATACATACATACAACTTATAAGCCTCCTACTACCCATATATTTAATATTTTAAAATATAAAAATGACAATGGATAATTAAAAACAATAAAAACATTTAAACATGAAACACTAAAATTGCCATCAGGACCCACAATCTATGTTATGTGAGCTAAAAAACTTCAGAAACAGGAAGGTTGTCACTTGGGAGGGCATTCCATAACCTGGGGGCAGCTGCCGAAAAGGCCCTATACCTGCAAGCCATCCCTTTCACCTCCTTGAGGGATGGCTCTTTCAGGAGGGCTCCTTGGCTAGATCTTAATTGCCAGGTAGGTTCATATATGGACGGAGGCAGTCCTTCAGGTATCTAGGTCCTAAGCCAGTGATGGCAAAACTTTTAGAGACTGAGTGCCCAAACTACAATTCAAAACCCACTATTTTTTTTTTTTTGCAAAGTTCCAATACAGTAATTTAACCTGTATACAGGTGGCTATGAAGGGGCAATGTTGGGTGCCCACAGAAAGGGCTCCGAGTGCCACCTTTGGCACCCATGCCATAGGTTCACCATCACTGTCCTAAGTAGAGATGGGCACGAAATGACCATTGTTTTGTTACCGTTATCCGTTATTCGTTCCGTTATGTAACGGAACGAATAACAACCATTGCGAACCGAACAGAACCAAGAACATTTTCTTCATTCTGTTCGTTTTCGTTAATGGCCGTGTGATGAATGACTTACGTGGTGCTGGCCTTCCTGGTCCAGTCTTCCTGACTTCAGGGAACAAAAAAAGAAAGAAAGAAAAGAAAAGAAAAGAAAAGAAAAGAAAAAAGGTAAAGAAAAGAAAAAAGATGGCCCGCGCTACAGCTGTAGCGCGGGCCATGTGGTCAGCGCAGTAAAAAATAAAATACAGCCACCAGTGAAGGACATGCCTCGAGGGCTCTGGCGTCCCCCCGACCGAACATGGTGTGGGGGGGGTAGGGGAAGGGGCGCATGCGGAGCGTGGGAACCTCCCCAAAATGTTCTCCTCCAGGGACTACAAAGTCAAGCAACCCCCACCACGACCGTCTCGTGCTACAAAGGGGGTGCTTCACCGGAGGGCTGGCGCTCAGGCGTGCGGGGCAGGCTCCTCGCCCTTCACACTAGCAGAGGCGGACCGTCTCCAAGGAGCCTACGCCGGGGTGGTGAACAGGGTGTGGGGTGGAAGTGCCGTGCCCCCTTGCTTGCTTGCTCTGCCTCGACCCACCAGGCTCCAGCCAGGCAGCCAGCAAGCCAGCCAGCGCACCCATGGGGCGGAGCCCCACTGCACTGACCGACCGACCCACTGAGCCACCCTGGTTGGCCGGGAAGAGCGTCGATGGCCCGTCGTGCAGCAGCAGCAGCAGCGCCTCAGGAGGAGATGCCACCGCCAGGTGGGCAGCAACGCGAGCAAGCGGAGATGACCCCCCCACACACATACCGAGGGGGCTCAATGATATGCTCACTGCCCGACCCCCGCTGCTCCCCGGCCCCGCTGCCCCCCACCCTCCTGCCCCTTCCCCGTCGGCACCCCTTGATGGCACACCCACCTGGCGTCCCCCCAGGATGCGAGGACCACCACCACCACCTCCCCAGAGAGCTCAGGGCGGGAGGGGTCCAAAGATCCCAGGGATCCCAGAAGGGTAGTTCGCTCTTCCCTGCACGCCTGGGCAGCGCACGGCCCCGGGAGGGCTCACTGCAGCTGCGGGAACGCTCTTCCAGTTGGCATGCCGCTGGCACTGGCGGCGCATGGCCCTAAAGGATAGGCAAGTTTACGCAAGGCACCTGTGGTGCTGCATGTTAGATTTACCACAAAGCACTTCATTGCAGTTCGTGCCCATCTCTAATGCTAATTATTTTCCCATCCCCATTCTGGATCTGAGTAGAAATAAAATTTTATTCACTGTGAATTTTGTTTTAGGAAATACTGAATAATGATGACAATTATGATTTAACTTAAATTTTTATAAAATTTCAGTTCTGGTTTCCAGAGCTTAGTAAATTCAGGCGACTGGTCTAGGCTTTAGAAAAGTTCCTTCCAAAACTTTGGCTTACAACACTCTGCATTTTATGGATCTCAACAGATCTTGGCACACATAAACAAAACCTAACAGAGTTATGCATTTTCCACACTATCCTAAGCCAACCTTGGGAGATTCTGGGAGATAGTCAGAAAAAACAACTTTTCTATCCCAGTCTGCTACATTAGAGTAAGTAACCTGCCCATTGTGATTGATGATAGCTGTATGAAAACATGTTGTGGTGTTATTATTTTGCTGTACCTGCTTTCCAGTTATAAAGATGCATAAAAGAAATGAGAAAGAAACGCTTTAATGATTCACTCAACCAGATTAAATAGGAAGATGAGAAGGCTGCTGTACTCTTTGTTATTAGGAAAGATCATCTGAAACATATGAAATAATGAACTGTGGTACATTTTACATAATCTCTTTGTTGTAACCGTTGGTTATTATTTGAGTTAATTTGGCATAATTATGCTCTAATTAGTTGCATTAGCTAACACTGTGTGTTTTGTGTGGATGTGTTCTTTTAAAGGTTATGTGCTAGTCAGACAGATTTCAAATAAAGCAACTAACTTTAACATTTTGAGGCACTTAACATGTGTCCTAGTGTTGATCCGACAATAATCAGTGCTGTACTTTGGTAAAGCTGTCCCATTACTTTCTATGAAAGGAGAAATATTCTCATTTATTCATGGATAACAGTTATTAAATGAGAAACTAGTAGCCTTGTATTATGGCACGACTGTTGTGCCATTCTTTTGCTTATAGAAATCCGACAGGATTCTACACACAAAATCAAAACCTTAACTATGAAACTGGACCTTAGATTGAGAGCGTGGGCAGGGGGAGGACCACACATTAGGGCCTGAGAAGAAGAGAGAAGGGGTTCCTGGAAGATCTTAAAAAGCAGATACAGTTGGGTGTCATCAGCACACTTGTGGTACACAACCACATCAAAGCAATGGAAAACCCCAGAAGCTCACTCCTTTTTTCCTCAGTTCCCCACTTCTCACCCAAACACAAAGCAATTGTCTGGGCTGTTTTTCAACAAGTGTAAATGGTACTGTGCATAAGAAGATATCCTGTAGACAACTGTGACTACAGTATTGCCATTAGTGATGGTTAATTCACATCCATCCTCGTGCTGAGTTGAAGTTGCTTTCGGGTTGAAATCGGTTGTTGTCACGTGATCTAATTCCGGTTCTGCCCCTGTTTGTTTGTATTCACAGGCATGATGAATGGAACCGGCAGGACTGTAACCTCACGTCCTCGATGCGCGTTGTACTGCCGCTGCATCCCCGTCCTCCAGCTCCAGCAGGACCATGGCCCTGGCAGGTGGTGGACGGCAGGACCCGAAGGGACGAGGGCAGGCAGGCACGCCAGAGGGCAGAATGTGCGTCTTCCTCTCCTCCTGCGGTGCTTTAGCTTTGCAGCGCCTCCCCGGAAAAAGATGCCGCCCGCCCGCCTGCCCGCGCCCTGTCCCGCTTGCTCTCTCCACGCCCCCCGGGCAAGCCCTGCAGTCCTCGCCTTGGTTCCTGGAGGAGGAGGAAGAGGAGGGTGTGGGGGAGCAGCCAGCCATGTCATGCCTGCAAGCCCTCTCAGGTATTCGGAGCAGTGTCTGCCGTGAGGCGAGGGGGGCAGACTAGTACATTTCTTCCCTAAGGCAGCAGTACATTACGGAAAAACCATCAGCATTCCAGCTCCTGTCCCAAGATTCCTAAGTGAAAAAGGGGGGAGTTACCAAAAACAGAGTAATAATTCCGATCATTTGATACATCCATAGTTCACTGTCAAGACCTCAAAAAAAAATTAACGATGTAATAACATAAGATATTATCTCGCTGCAGATTAAGAGAAACCGCATGTCCCCTCCTTGCAGAACGAGAAGCGAATCGAGGAGATTCCCGAGCTGAAGGAGGGGAATCTCTCACCCCACTTGGGGCACAGTTCTGGGGGCGTGGTCGGGAAGAACTCGCTTCATGACGACATGGACGTGAGGTTCCGTTCCTACATACCGGTCCACAGGAGGAGCGCGAACAGCAACGAGAAGGACGTGAAGTATCAACCAGTGTTGCCAACATTCAGGCTGCCCTTTGCTATCGAAAGCTTGCCACCACAGGTATTATATTTTGCAGCAGTACTGGGTAATTTCCTGGCTTTTTGAATTCTGAGTACAGAAACATACTATCTTACAGTCATAAACCAGAGGCTATTTGAATAACTGAAGTTTCTCCCTGATCCCCATCAACTGCTATAGTAAAGCCTAGTAGTTTGGCAAATTGTAGGCAGCTGATGCTTGTGAAGTTCCACTTGAAAGAAGCTGAAACATACTTCCTGTGTTCGTGCATAGATTTGGTTAGGGTTATCTTTCACACTTTCTAGAATTTTGTAGTTTGTATTTCAGCTGAAAAATATCCCCAACTGCCTAAAAGTGTTATTTATTCATTCCACTTTTATACTACCCAATTAATGTGAAGCACTGCTCTGGGCCATTGACAACAAATTGATCAAATGCAATAGTAAACAACACGAGTAAATAATGATTTAAAACATAAGCAGAACAACCGGTAAAGCAGCATAAAGGGCATAGGTGACAGGCCAAAACTAGAAAGTCTTTAGAAGATGCCACTGAAAGATTCTCTTAAAAAATCATAACTGAATCTTTGTTTCATCTTTTTAGGCTTTGTTTGTGTATTATTATTAAAAATAAAACTAACAGCATTTTTTAAAAAGCTCACTTTAAGTTGTCTCTTGGAGATTTAAATGCATTTTCAGGATACTTTTTGAGAAGGTGGAAATTTTTTCATCAGAATTTTGTTTTTGCTCTAATACATTTTGAAGATAACATTTTGTGCTGAAATTGCAGAATCTTGTGAAAATGGGACATTAGTAGATTGTAACAGACCAGGCCTGGGCTAAGAGAAATGGCTTTGAGGGTGATAATCCTCCAGAAATCCCAGGCAAAAAGGACCAGGACCAGTCCTCCAAGTTGCCTTTCCATGCTTTGTATGGTGGTTACTTCACGCCCTTCTTTGTTCTGTTACTAGTTTTGTACTGTGACAGCGTTGGTTGCGATCACGTGTTTTTGTCCCTGCTTCGGTGTTCCCACGGTTTGATAACTTGTCTCCTGACAAGTGTTACCTCACGATCTTGAAGCGTGAGAAACACTGGATTTGTCTAGCTTTCTTTTTCCTTTTTGAGGGGGCTTAAAAAAATTTTCGATAGTTCGCTTCTGGAAAGTATGAACAAACAAGCAAACAAATAAGCAGCAGCAGCAGCAGCAATAACAACAACAACAACAAACCCGGACCGTTTTCTGAGAGAAACAAATGTTTTGTTGCATGACAATCAGTACTACATGGTGTCTTGTCTTGGAACAGAAAGCAGGAAAAAAGAGTGACAAGGGAAAACCCTACTCCAGCATCAGGTACAGTACTGTTGCGCTTAGCACCCGTTCTGTGGGCATGGTCAAGAAAAATTACAGTAGTTGCTCAACAGACATGAAGTAACTTTTTTGTATCGCTCCTAAGCGCAATACTGAGACAAAACGGACGTGAAGTAACCACCTATAACATATATGATGGGAAGTCATCACATTCTACAGTTTCCGCATCCATGTGCCACTTAGATCACATTTTATGTACTGCCAAGAATGTAGAAAGAACAAGACAAAAAGGGTTGATGCAGTAGCAACGTCACATGTCCTGGAAATCCCAGTAAATCTGATCACTTGCTTCTAATCCACCTTGCAGCTACGTTCTGAAGGAAAAATTGTGAGATTGCCAAAAGCCTTCAAGGTGAGACTGAAGGCACAAGGAGATATGGTTTTAGTGTAAAAAAAAGGAAAGAGACTGCAAGAGAGAGAATAAACAGGTTGAAAGGCTGCAAATCACTGACTGAACACGATATAATTGAACTTGGTGTGTTTACTGGAGGTAATTAGGTCTAATTTGCATAAGTGAGGTCATTTAACAAGTTTCTTTGGGAAAATAAATCTAATTATGATTAAAGGCTCTTGTAAGATTGCTTCTCTCCTGCAAAGCATGGCTGCACTATAGCTGTTCTAAACCCGTCGATTGAGAGAAGACCCTGAATAACATGTGGAGGAGAAATTTAAAAAGAAAGAAAATGGATCCCAACAGCTTACCTCCATCTCTTGTTCCATGGAAAAGTAATTGCAGGCAAAAATCAAAGAAAAACAAAACAAAAAAAAGACACAAAACATGTGGCACCTTAAAGACTAACTTTCATATTTTAATGTAACGTTTTGTGGACACATCCACTTCTTCAGACGTAACATAAAAGTAAGGCTCTGATATACCCCGATCCTACCAGAGAGCCTTTATCTTGGGGGTAGACCAGTTCAGTGGATACGGAGGCCAGCTTTCTTCCCTTTGGTTCCTTGAAGGCCGCATAATTTGTGAAAAATAGGGAGAAAATAAAATCAAAAGTGGTCAGAAGCCCACTTCTAGTTTTGACAAATGAACGTATTTTGGTGTTAAGGCACTGCATTTTATTTAAAACATACACAGCTACTCTTGGGTGGAGTCATTTCATTACATGCTCAAAAGAGAATTTTTTGATCCATGAACAGCTATTTTTGGTGATAGGATGGAGAAGTCTGATGGGACCAGGGGCTAAAAACAAACAAAAACAAAAACTAGCCTTTCTGGATCAGAAAGTTAACTAAGAAGCTCTAAGAAACTGGATTTGTGCAATTGTTCTACCAGAGATCAAGTCATGAAAATGGGAAGACACCTACACTGGTGAAAGCAGAAGCCTTACACACTGAATGTAGTAAAAACAGCTCAAGTTCTGTGGCTTATTGTAATATATTGCAACTAAAACAGACTCATTTTATTAGTGGGAATTTGTTGAGTCATCTTCTATTGATTAAATGGGCCTACTCTAGAAGCACCTTACTACACTAAGCAATAGGATTTCAGTTACTGGTGGAGGGATTTTTAACTGTAACTACCAGAATCCCCCAGTCAATATGTAAAAATATTATACCAGTAGATAGATTTACTGATATTGGTGTTGTACTGGAGATGCTCTGTCGGCTAAACAGGTAATGGTGGCAGTCAGGGATACATTAAAACTAAAGCCTTCTGTTTTCCACAAATAAAGAAATCTTGCAAACTTAAGTCAGCCATGGGGCTAGTGCAATCAATTGCTTCCCTTAAATCAGTGGGATGGAAAAGGGTTATCACTCTCAGGCCTTCAGTAAAAATTTAAGGCCAAGCACACTATTAAGTAGAATGGAGTTGCTTCAGAAAACAGGTGACCAGTGATGCAGAAGAAATGTAAGATGGTGCATCTAGGTAAAAAGAATGAATTGCACAGATATCCGATGGGCGATTCCTGTCTGGAAAATAGTACCTGTGAAAGGGATCTGGGAGTCTGGGTGGACCACAAATTGAACATGAGTCAGCAGTGAGATGTAGTGGCCAAAAAAGCCAATGGGAATCTTGGTTGCACCAACAGAAGCATAGTGTCTAGATCAAGGGAAGCGATAGTACCACTCTATTCCAGGGATGGCGAACCTATGGTACACGTGCCAAAGGTGGCACGGAAAGAGCTTTTGCCTGGCACATGACATGCTCCTTGCCCCCCACTTTGCCCTCCGCTGGACCAGCCATGAGGAACTTGCGGAGGGGGAAGTGGGGGGGCAGGGAGCATGTCCTGTGCCAGGCCGACCCTACCGTCACCATTGCCATCACCGCCCATGCCGCCGCCCCTTGCCACCCCTGACCCTGCCTCTGCTAACCCTGCTGCCAAGACCAACCCCATCCCTGCCCCTCCCGTGGCTGCTGTCACCGCTAACCCTGACCCCATCGCCCTTGCTGCCCTTGACCTCGCCCCACCCCTGACCACCCGCTGCTGCCGATCCCAACCCCCACCACCCCCGTCCCCATACCCATCGCCCTTGCCACCCCTGCCGCCCCTGCTGCCCCTGCTGCCGTCGCCCCGACCCCACCTCCGCCGCCATTACTGCTGCCATCCCTGCCCCTCCCACCACTGCCACCACCGCCAATGACCCTGCCCCCGCCCCCTCTGTCACCCTAGCTGCCTTTGCCCCCTCCCCCCCACTGCCACCAATCTCAATCGCCACCGCTGCTGCTGCCACCACCACTGCCGCCGAGTTTGGGCACTCGAAAAGGTTCGCCATCCATGCTTTATTCTGTTCTGGTCAGACCCCATCTGATGTACTGTGTCCAGTTCTGTGCACCTCAATTTAAAAAGGATGTTGACAATCTTGAAGGGGTCCAGAGGAGGGTGACCAGGATGGTTGAAGGTCTTGAAGAAATGTCTTATGAGGAACGGTTTAGGGAACTGGGAGTGTTTAGCCTTTCAAAAAGAAGACTGAGAGGGGATATGATAGCTATGTTTAAATATTTGAAAGGATGTCAAATTGAAGAAGGGACTGGTATATTTTCCATGGCTTCAGAGACTAGGACTCGGGGCAATGATCTCAAACTACAGGAAAAGAGATTCAGTTTAAACATTAGGAAGAGCTTCATGACAGAGCTATTCAGCAGTGGAATATGCTGCCATGGAGGGTGGCAGGAGTCTCCTTCTTTGGAGGTTTTTAAGCAGAGGCTGGATGGCCATCTGTTGGGAGTCCTGTGATGGGGATTCCTGCATGCCAGGGGGTTGGACTAGATGGCCCTTGATGTCTCTTCCAACTCTATGATTCTATGATTTTTTTTCATTTGGCTTTGTTATTTTTTTTCTTTCTTTTATCAAATACCCCTGGATCTTTGCACTGAAGGGTTTTGTTGGAGTGATCCTTTTGCATTACTAATGTGTATAATGTGTTTTATAATAACTATTATGCAAAAGAGGATTGCACAGTAATTACGCACAAACAATTATGGGCCAGGGTGTCAACCATTCAGAAAGGAAGACGCAAAACTGAGAGCAAGGCATTTTTGCATTAACAAGGATGGCTACAGGAATTCTGAATAATATGACAATAAGCAGCCATGACAATAAACAGCCAATTTCCTGGCTCCCGCTCCCTCTCTTTTTAAATATGGTTATGAAAACCCACTTTCTAGATGCTTCCAAGTGGAAACCCCTCTGGTTCGTGCTTTTTTGGCTCACCACCAAAATGTGTCTCTGGTGACCCAGTGGGCCTCCGTTGAGTTTTCCCCACACAAACACTCTGGCTTCCGAACCTTTCACTCGGCTGGTGAGATCTTCATTAAAATAATAATGTTTTATTGATCCCATGATTACTTTATTTACCTTGCCATTTCCTGTTTTTTAATTACAACGATTGAGCAACTGTCTGAAGTGTTTCATTTATCAGGCTAAATAGCACCAGCTGCTCCGAGTGGGAACCATTCATAAGATGCATGGTTGCCACTTCATTTGCATGAGAAGCGTAGTCCAGCGTTTTCCTTCCAAATACTTCTGAGTATGCTTGGCTTCCCTATTAGCAAGTGCAGTTTAATTAAACTCCGACTGTAATAACAGAGATATAAATCAAACATAATTTGAGAGGTATCCTTTAACAAGGGGTGTGCAAACCTTGTTCCCTCCTTTTTAAAAAAATTACGCTGGCATTTTCACTTTTCCACATGATGGCATCACATGCTTAGTAGGACCCCTCTTTACAAGATTGGTTCCTTGGCTTTGGAGTTAAGAGGGCAGAGCTGTTTTAGCAACTGTGATTGCTAGACAAAAGGCCTTTCATGTTTTGAAGCAGGGTTTGGAACAGTCCTGCTCTGAAACGTGGTAGATTCCTTGCCATGTTGAAAATGAAAAGAAATGAAACATTCTGCATTGAGGCAGCTTCCTATGCATCTGTGCTAAGTGCCCATATGGCATAGTGGTTAGTGTTGTGCTATGACTGGCCCTCAATGCTCACTGAGGTGGCAAACACCTTGACAAACACTGTGGTACAGTTATTTGTCAAGTGGTCCAGAATTGATCTGAGGAAATTCATAGTGTTTTCCACTCACGACGCAACCTACAGCTAAATATGAATTAGGCCTAAATATGAATTAACCTGAATTCTCCTTCCCGACATGTAGCTTTTAGGCTCCACTGCTGGGGTTTCCATTATGGGGGAAAACAATTCCCTTTGAATGTCTTATGAGGAATGTCTTAGGGAACTGGGAATGTTTAGCCTTTCAAAAAGAAGGCTGAGGGGGATATGATAGCTATGTTTAAATATTTGAAAGGATGTCATATTGAAGGGGGAACAGGTTTTTGTTAGAGCTGTTCGGCAGTGGAATATGCCGCCATGAAGGGTGGTGGAGGAGTCTCCATTTTTGGAGATTTTTAAGCAGAGTCTGGATTGCTATCTGTCGGAAATATTGTGATGGGTTCCTCATGGCAGGGGGTTGGACTGGATGGCCTTTGAGGTCTCTTCCAACTCTATGATTCTATTATTCTATGAATCGGTTCACGTATGTTTGATCAGGAATCTAGTGGCACTGTGGTTAAAGTGCAATACTGCAGCCAAAACTCTGCTCACAGTCTGGATTCAATCCCAGGTAGGAAGAATGAGGTTCACTCAGCCTTCCATGGTGGGCAAATTGAGAGCCCAGCTTGTGTATGTGTGTGTGTGTGAGAGAGGGCAATGTTTAGCCTCCATAATTATATTGTAAATGGCTCAGATAGTGTTTTAAGTGCAATGGGGTGGTATATCATCACCTTCAATTCATCAACAAAGAAGTGCTACGTTAAACATCTATCAGGTCCACCATTCTGTTCACATAGTAGTCAGCTGCCTACAGGAAGTCCAGAAGAGAATAATAACTTGAAACTCTCCATCTGTTCCTTGAGGTTATCCTTCAAGATTTGCTGAATCTACCGTATTGTATGATCTCAGCAAACATTTATATTCATACGCAAAAATATTTATTTATTGCATTACTGTATTTGACTGCATAGAATTACAGTTTTCATTTCTCCTTGCTGCCAACAGCATTCTGAGTGTTTACCATGCAGTAAAAATAGAATTAAACACTAGAATATGTCTGTGGAGATTCTCAATCATCCAGGTGACTTTATCTGGAAGCTGAGTCATGGCAACTGAGCATCTTTTCCTTGAGAGATAGAAATGTTTTGCTGCTTATCCAAACAGCTTCATCAGTCTGAATACAGCTAGTGCGAACCCTCCATCTGATAGTCAGCTTTGACATCTTGTCACCCTGGGCTGAAATAGCCTCATAAGATGAACAATGGCCTGAATAGAGTTGTTAGGTAGACAATAGCATTCATAGCCTTAAGGTGAACAATGGCCTAAGGTGCTGAAACCTATAAATTATGGGTCGTTAGCTATGGCCTTGGTGGTGAAGGCTTTACCAGGATCCCCACCACTGATCCCCTAACAACAGTAAAGAGAAGACTAAGAGAAGACAGCACCCTCACCTCCAGAAGCAGCTTCAACCCAAACCAGTTATGCTTGCTCCTGGACCTGTGTCTGAACACCATATATTTCATGTACAGAGGGGACTTCTACAGACAGAAGCATGGTTGTGCCATGGGTTCCCCAGTGTCGCCAATTGTTGCCAACCTATACATGGAAGAAGTGGAGAAGAAGGCACTGAACACCTTCCCAGGGACAACACCACCCCACTGGTTCAGGTATATAGATGATACCTGGGTGAAAATCAAGACTCAGGAAGTAGAGATGGGCATGAAATGAATTTTTTATTCATTTTGTTATTTGTTTACCTAGGAGTAAAATCTAAACAAAACAAAATGAACCAGGAAAAAATGGTTTGTTACGTTTTGTTTTGTTAATGGCGTCGTGTGAAAAAATGAGCTGTTTTTAAATACTTTAAACATATGGGAAACACTCTGAAATATTGTAAATTTTTTAAAATGCCTGATTATAGCTATTAGGTTGATGCCAGTAATTTAAAACATCTAAAAATGTGATCAATGTGTTTTTAAAGAAATGTTTTTTTTAAGGGGACAAAATGGCTGCTGCATACTTTTGTTAATGGCAGTGAATCTGTGCAGAATGGCATTTTTAAGGTATTAAAACGTCCTGATCCTGAATATACTTAAAAACCCAGCAAAAATTATTTTTTCTGCCTGATAATACCTAGCAGGGGGATGACGAGTGCTTAAAACATCTATTTATGTGTTTTCTCAGATCACTTTTTAAATTTTTAATTTTTTTTAATGTTTTCCATCTGGTCTCGGGCGTTGGGACGCCCGCACGCTGTCAAATGCATTAAATTGTGCAAAGCGGGTAAAAACGAATAACGAATTAATGAACCAACAAAATGAATTTTTTGAAAAAAAATCATTAAAAACAGAACAAACGAAGCCTTAAACGACATGAAACAAAACGAATCACCATTTTTTCCCGATTCGTGCCCATCTCTATCAGGAAGTACAGGCCTTTACAGACCGCATCAATGCGGTGAGCCTTAATATTAAGTTCTCTAGAGAAGACACCCAAGACAACAGGCTGGCTTTCCTGGATTGTGCAGTCATCATCAGACCCTATTATGGCCTGGGAGTAAAAGTTTACAGGAAACCCACCCACACAGATCAGTACTTACTGTTTGAATCCCACTATCCATTACAGCACAGAGCAGAGAGCATCTCCACCTCCACAGAAGCCAAGAAGAAGGAAGACAAGCACCTGAAGATAGCACTTAAGGCCTGTGGATATCCAATGTGGGCCTTCAACAAAGCAGTGTGCTGACCCAGAAGAACAAGGGATCAGTCTGAAACCCAGACCCAATGGAAGAACTTGGTCATTCCTTACATGGCTGGAGTGTCTGAGAAGCTTAAAAGGATTTTTGGCAAACATTACATCCCTGTTTATTTCAAACCCACAAACACATTAAGGCAGAGACTTGTCCATCCAAAGGACCTGACACCAAAACATTAAAAAAGGAGCAATATAGTATATGCGGTCCAATGCAGTGAGGAGTGTTCAGACCTCTACATTGGAGAAACTAAACAGCCATTAAACAGAAGGATGGCCCAACATAGGAGTGGTAACAGGTCAGGACCAGAATCAGCAGTACACTTCCATTTGAAGGACAAAGGGCACTCATTCAAAGATGAGGATGTACACGTATTAGACCGAGAAGAGAGGTGGTTTGAGAGAGGAGTCAGGGAAGCCATTTATGTCAGCATTGAAACCCCCTCTCTCAACAGAGATGGGGGCCTCAGGCATTGTCTATCTGCTAATTATCAGGTGTGCTTTCAACTATACTCAGACAAATAAAAAAGCCTTCATCACCAAGGCCATAGCTAACAAACCATACTATATAGGTTTTAGCACCTTAGGCCATTTTTCACCTTAAGGCTATCGACGCTATTGTCTACCTAACAACTCTATTCAGGCCATTGTTCATCTTATGAGGCTATTTCAGCCCATGGTGACAAGATGTCAAAGCGGACTATAAGATGGAGGGCTCGCACTAGCTGTATTCAGACTGATGAAGCTGTTTGGATAAGCAGCGAAACATTTCTATCTCTCAAGGAAAAGAAGTCTAGTTTCCATGACTCAACTTCCAGATAAACACTAGAATAAAAACAGAATTGGTACAAAAGAACTGAGTGAGTTGCTATTGCTTGCTTGCTTTCTTCTAAAGTCAGCTTGGGACATTTCAACAGAGGGACAAGATAGAATGAAATATATAAGCTTTGTCCTTCAGAGTTGTGCCTTAGTTGATAATTTAATCCAGGCGGGGCAGTTGATTTTGGAAGAAAACAATAGTTAGCCACTCATATCTTTTGTACTGTTTGTGCAATCCCTGGATATTTACAGATGAAGTGTGGCACAGCTTCATCATTTTCTTGGCCGAGTTGACATTTGCTGTTAGCACTAGAGATGGGCACGACCAGAAAAAATTACTTTTCGAGTTGTCGTTTGTCGGGACGGGTCTGTTTCGGGTCGTTTCCGTTTGTCCTGAAATTTTTCAAAAAATGTTCGTTCTGTTTGTCGTTTGGTCATTTGTCGTTTCCGCTGCGATTTACCGCAATTTGACGTCCCAGTGAGCATGGGGGCGTCCCGCAATCAGGGCCGGCGCTGGGTGTTTTTGCGCCCTAGGCGGTGGGCGGGGTGGGGGTGGCGGCGGTGGGTGGGAGGTGCAGGCGGGCGGCAGTGGCGGGGGGCCATGGGCGGGCAGCGACAGCGGCAGGGGGGAGGTGCGGGTGGGCGAGCGGGCGGCCGGTGGCCGCGGGCGGGCGACATCCAGAAGTGTCAGTCAAAACCTGGCCATGCCATTGCTGGAATGGTTCAAAAAATTTGCATGGTCCCATCCCATGCCCAGCCCACATGGGCAGGTCTAAAAAAATAAGAAATAAAATAAAATAAAATAAAATCAGTGCAACCTTTTACTGCTATAAAAAAACCACTGCTGCTACTATAAAAATTCAGGCATTTAAAATACCTAATTTTCACATGTTTCTGTTGTGCTTTGGTGGGTTTTTGGACCACAATTTAAAAATAAATATTGCAGTCGCCATTTTGGATCCC